>CM053276.1:61980885-62432570 GCA_028583415.1 Protea cynaroides
CAAAATTTCAGATTTCTATCTTTATTAACATATTATATGTTTTCTTTTCTTTCTTATTGGTAGATACCATGGCTCGTACCAAGGTACCCAGAGTTCGTGATCCTCTTCGCTTTCGTTTCAATGAAGCCGAGGCATAATATGCCCACTTTGTTCGTAAGAAAGTGGAGGGAGGTCGTATGGTGAACTTGGCTGAGTTAGCCTTGTTCAACGTGGAGAGAGCCTTTGGTGATATGGGGTGGCTCCCTGTCATTACCTACGATGCTTACACATGCCCAGATTTAGTGCGACAGTTTTATTGTAATATCCAGGTGGTGGGGGATTACAATGATGTGGATAGGGGTCATGAGCTGAGGATTACTAGCTATGTCAAGGGAGTTGAGGTCTCTTTTGACTACCGGCTGCTAGCGGATTTGTTGGGCATTTCCTATGATGGCCCTATGGTTTACTGTGCTCCTGGAGAGCCCCAGTTCGTCTCCACAGAGATGAGGGCTGAGATTGATAGTCAGTTGCTACGACCTGATCGCTGGCAGATGAGGGCTTGCTATATGCGTCCGGCTCCACGGGTCTTTCGCAAGATTATCCAGCATAATCTGATTCCGCAGAGTGGCCATTACGAGAGGGTTTCTCAGCTGACCCAGTATCTTTTGTACATCATTTGCACTAGACAGCCCGTTTGCCTTCCTTACATCATCATGCGGACTATGATCAGTGCCACATTGCCCAGTCATCGGGGTAATCTACCCTATGGACGTATGATCACTGTGTTGCTGACCCGCCTGGGAGTTGATTTAGTGGATGAGAAGATTCCCGAGAAAACCTTCTCGTCGCCTCTAGATTGGGAGGCTATTTGTAAGATGGGCTTGCGGGATGCCCAGGTCAGTGACGAGGAGAGGAACGAGATGGTGCGCCCTCACACTCGCATCGAGATCACTAACGTTGAGGCAGCAACAGCTGCAGCTGGGGTCCCTGGTGGTGCTGTCGGGGATGATGATCGTCTTTACATGGATGTGGATTCCATACCCTCTCCTTCTTCTACACATGCTGCTGGAGCGAGTACATCTTTTGTGGATGGTCCTTCACATACAGCTGGTCCTTCGCGTCCACCTTCTGATGACGTGCTGAGTATGTTTCACGAGATTAGAGAGGCTCAGCGCGCATCGGACCTGAGGATAATGGAGCTTCTAGACGCTCAGTACCGGACTGATCAGTGGGTGGCTGATCTCACAGCTAGTCTTCAGGCGACTCAGACTCAGGTGGCCTGGTTGACTAGAGTCTATGCCGAGGACTATGACAAAAACCGTGAGGCACCGCCTCCTCCTTCACCTCCGGCTTCATGAGTGTATCTTTTCCTTCTTCTTGTACTACAGAGTAACTGTTCGGGGTGTGGACTGTACTCTGTTTTAGTTATGTATATACGTTTGTTTCTTTCACATTGTATTAAAATTGTTTCCCCTTTAATAGATGCATTATTCTCTTTTTAAAATTGGTCTCAAACATCACTTGTGCTTATAGTGTGTTAATATTACAGTTTTTACTTTTTATCCTATCTCAGTTCATAATTGGTTGTGAAGGTATGCTGGTCTAGCGGACAAGGCCTAAAAGCTCTGATACCAAGTTGTCACACCCCAATTCCGCACTATTCAGAATGGTGTGATGAACCGCTAACAGACCAACGGTTCAACCAGGATCTCGAGTAGGCTACATCCATGTTATCTAAACCCCATACATCCACATTCATAATCAGAGTAAATACACAATAGCGGACGTCTTATAATAAAATGAACTAAAGAATCTAAATGTGATATTAATATTTAAATACCAAATTATTCTGCATCAACTAGGACATAAAAAAATATCATTACATCCCTTTAATAAATCCAAATAATTAAATAAAAGAAAAACCCTAAACGTACACGCATGAGTTGCACTCGCAAAAGGAGTCATGCGTATCCTCTACATCTTCAGCTTCAATCGCCGTCACATGTCCATACACTGGAGCATCAATATAATCTGGAACAGTGGTACCTGCATCATCAACTAAAAATATTCGACGTCGAGAGGGTGAGCACACATCATGGCTCAATGAGCAAACAAAACAATGCAACAATACATATGCATGCAATCAATTCATATCTTTGGTCTGATTTTACGTTTGCACTGTGCTATAGAAAGGATAGGTGGCCGCCGCACCTCTATGCACGAGAGTGTGGATACGCCCGATGAACCTTTCACCGTCGCCCACAGCACCCACAATGAACATTGCACAACGAAGGTTACGTTTATCGATGCACAACTCCATACCAATAAATAAACCCCTGATGGCTAGGGCTGCAACCGGGGCTCGCTACTAACCAATCCTAATGTCAATCAATGTATCCAAGGCCTCACCCCAGCATCCCTCAGAGCACCCGTAGAGATAGAGCTAAGGCCCCTCGGTAGAGTATAGGACTCAAGGACCGAGACCCTCATTGATGCCCTACGTCGCAATAGTTCTGCTAAGGTAACGGCGATACGACTATGCTAATGCACAAGACTTGAGTCAGAGATAGAGCTAAAGTGCCCGGATCAAACATCGCCTAACACTTCCCCTGATGCCCTACTCGCATCAAGCACACTAACCACACACAAACATTCACATGCCTATTCCTAGCATCAATCATCATCATCATGTTATAAGTAAACAAAATTAAATATGCATGAACAATAATAGCTGGAATATTGAATGACATGTTGAATGCACATTACAAGCATATTCGCATAGAATCAAGCATGGCATTGGACTCAAGAAAATAAAAGTAGTTTATTATTAACTAATTAGTTTAGGTCTTGTTCCCTCACCTTAGCTTGCTAATAGATACTCTTTCAAGCTTTAAAATCACCGTTATATTGCTATTATATTGCTAGAAGACCTAACAAAGTCGATAAAATTTAATTAGAATTTATTCTAATTTTTAAAACCATTCTATTAACTGAGGGTCGTAGGTAGGGTCTGAGTTATGATCGACCCCTGGTGCGACCCTCCCCTAATATGGGCTTCCAGAACCCTGAGGGTCGATACTCAGGATCACATAGGGTCGGATGGTCATCGACCCTCTGTGCGGCCCCCTGTGGGTTTTGATCAATTTTCCTCCTTTTAGTCCATTCTTCTTGTTTGGGGTCCTATGGCTTGCTCCTACATTCCATTCAACATACATTACATGGTCTAGAACCATGAATCAACCACCTATATAGCATTTATGTATTCTCCCATGGTTTTCCATGGAAACCTAACCATGGGTTGATGGTTTGGATTTCTCCAAGATCACACTCTCATCCTTATCTAACCTAAGGTCTGTAGAAATTCATGGAATTAGTATCCATACCTGGGAAAAATACTCCTTCTCTGCAATTCTTCTCCTTTTTACTTTTTCTTCTCTCCCTTGCTTCTCTTCTTCTTCTCTTCCTTCTCTTCTCTTTCTCTAAATTCAATTAGGGTTGCAAAAGGAGTGAAAGTGGCTTAGGGACGTCCTATTTATAGGGTGAAAACTCCTAAACTAAGCCCCATTGAGATTTGGAAGGAATCCAATCGAAATTTAAAAACTTTCCTAATTTCAGTTTCTAGCGGCAACTGAGGGTCGATGAGAGGGTCAATGATCCCGTCGACCCTTGGTTTCCTAAAGTGTCCGACCCTCCCTGTAAAATAGAGGGTCTGACTTTCTGTCTTGGGGGGTCCGACCCTCCCTTGTTGGGTATGCAACCCTCCCTTTAAATTAAGTGTTTTTGGGTCAATTTGATACCTGGGATCACGATCTCCTTCACGCCCTTGGTTCATTCTCCTCGTCCATGATGGGTAAACCTGGTTCAAGATGGTAATACCGGGTTAGTTTGATACTGGTCTTACAGGCCCAACATTCCTACTATTGCATTGAGCATGCGAAACTAAAGCTAGGGCTATACTTTATCCCTGCCAGTGACACAGAGCCAGCAGATAAGTCAATCGACTTTTTACCAACTGCAAAAGTTCCCTCTCTCTCTCTCTCTCTCTCTCTCTCTCTCTCTCTCTCTCTCTCTCTCTCTCTCTCTCTCTCTCGTTATAAATAGTGGCTTAAGCCTCATTTATTCTTTTGACCAATTCGTGGGTGTAAAGGAGAGTGCTACTGGTGCTTTGGAGAGAAACTTGGAGAAGCTTAAAAAACTCAAGCTCAAGCTTCATTAGGACTTCCCTTACTCTCTATGGTGAGTCTACCTTCTTCTCTTCTTTATGTTAGTAGTCGACCACCATTAATTGTGGTTGTTGGCCACCATTAATGGCTGCCAAAAAACCCTAGAAATTTGATTTAGGATGCTCACACCTCCAATAGGGGTGTTGCATAATTTAGAAACACTACTAAGGGTGAAGAAAATGCTCCCCACCATATTATTATGGAAGAAAATGAGTTAGGGAAACAAATCCCCAACTCTCACTTTATCTTCCTCAATTGACTCTGGTTCTCAGACTCGACTGGTAGACCTGAGCCGATGGATGGGGCAAAGTTATCGCACACTGATTTTGGGCTAATCGGAGGTGTGGTTGAACCGTTAATAAACAGGCTCAACCTCTCCCAGAATCACAAAAAACTACTCTAATCAAACCATCCACAAAACCCCAATGTCATTATCCACAAATTAAAGTATAATTAAATAGAAGAAGGATTATATTAAAATGAAACAAAGAGTCTAATGATAAATTAAATAATTATCCAAGTTGTACGATGTATCAAAACATATCCATAATCTAACTCAATCAAACATAAATCCAAATAGTAATCCTGAAACAAAACTGAAATGAAACCAAACTATGGAACTAATATGGCTGTAATGATAACGATGTCGTGTCTAACCAAAGTCATAGTCATTGCACTCTCAAAAACAACCATGATCATCCTCATCAGCTATCTGATGTCACGACCCACGAGCAACTCAGCCTGCATGACCTGTGGATTAGCACATTAGTTAGAGGGTTGGCCCATTATCTAGAAACCTCCACACACTTGTATGATATGGGGTTCTCAAGAAACCTCTACATTTGTGTAGGCATTCTCTAGAAGTCTCTTAAAAAGAGGGAATGTTCTAGACCCCTTTACTAGAACATTCCTAAGCGTTATATAGGAGACAGTTGTAAATATCCTAGTCATTCATTGTATCCATTGGTGTCTATAAATAAGGCTGGCCTCATTTGGCCAAGGCACTCTGCATTTAAGTAACCAAGCAACTTATGTAAGAGTTATTTGCAATAGAGTTCATTCTCTCAAAGCTCTCTTCTATTTTCTTCTTACTTAGGCTGATTTAGTGCTCAAGAAGGCTTGTAAGCGACTAAGTGCTGGTACGGTTGGCTTAGTTACACTAAGACCGTGATAATTTGGTACCAGAGCATTACTGCGAGGGAAGACGCTTGTGCATCATAGTCACCATGTCCCGCTTAGAGGAGCAGAACATGGAAGGGAAGAATGCTAATAAGCACGAACAAGGAAGGGATGCCAACCTCAATAAGGAGAAGATTCCTGGGCCTTGACGAAGGGCCGACCACTATTTACTTTATAAGAGCAAAAGGCAGTAAGAGGAGTAAGACAAGTTCCTAGACGAGGTTAGTGCTATAGAGGCATAGCTAGCTTGTGTAGAGCTCACTAGGGGCTATACCCAAGAGATGGTCAATGTTGTAGAGTAGAATGAAGAAGAGTTTGAAAGCCATTTGGGAGAACTTAACAGGACCTTGAAAACTATTTGCAACACTACTGCATAGCTACAAGGGGAGTTCGGTAACTTCCAAGCTCAGATGTTATAAATGATGGCTACCTTTGAGGCTCAAATGGTAGAGATGTGAGCAGATTTGACATTATGCAAGAGGGCTGTGGCCGGGGGAGCCACTACCTCAAGGGAGGCGACCAAGGTGGAGGTACCAAAGCCAATGTCCTATGATTGACAACAAGATGCACAAGAAGCACATGGAGAGATATTTTGAAGAAATCTTACTGGAGGTCGAGTTGACAAAGGTACGCATTGTGGAAGTCGAGTTGACAAAGGTACGCACTGCCACTCTCTACCTCAAAGACACGGCTACTCTGTGGTGGTGTAGGGGACATACAGACATTAAAAGAGGAATGTCCACCATAGACAATTAGGATAGCTTCAAGAAAGAATTGAAGAAACAATTTTATCCCAAGAATGCCTCCTTCTTGGCAAGAATAAGACTCAAAATTCTTAAACATACAGGATCAAATCGGGATTATGTGAAGGAATTTTCTACACCTATGCTAGATGTCCCAAATATGACCAAGGAGGATCTATTGTTCAACTTCATGGATGGTCTCTAAAGTTGGGTCGCACAAGAGCTCCAACATCGTGATGTAAAGGATATTGAATCAGCCATAATAGCGGCGGAGTTTGTACTTGAGTACAAGAGAGAAGACTCCTCAAAGTCCAAGAAGGCATCCAACGGGAAAGGTGGGGGAAAGTTGGCATCTAAAGTGTCCCATCCAAAGGAAAGCTAAGGAAAAACCTCATCATATCTAGATGGTAAAGAAGATAAGAAAGATAGATACAACTCCAGGAGAAATTTTTTCCTTTGTGAAGGACCCCATCGGACGAGGGAGTGTCCGAAGAGAAAGGCGCTATCGGCTCTACTCGAGGACAAGAATGAAGCAAAAGAAGCCCATATGGGTTCACTATAGTTAGCAGCTATCAAGGCCAAGACGACAGAGGTCAAGGCCACCACCTCTCAGAAAGGGCTAATATATGTGGAGGCATGTATCAATAGCAAGCCCACCTGCGCCATGGTCGACACAAGTGTGACCCACAACTTTGTCTAGGTGAAGGAAGCAAAGAAACTTAGATTAAAAGTGTCCAAGAAAATGGTATGGTTAAAGGTAGTCAACTCCCAAGTTTATCTCTTTCATGGTACTAAGGGCCAATATGAACAAGCTATTCCACTCCTACCTTGATAGGTTCGTGGTTATCTATGTAAGACCCGCACGCCATGAACCCGGTCTAACCCTACATTTCGTGTCGTGACTAGTCTACATATCATGGACGAGCCAAGTGGACCAAGTGTGTGAAGAAACCCAAGACACAATATGAAATTTTACTCAAAAACAATCAAAAGGAGGGTAGGGTCTCATGCCTAAACAGATAGGGTCGACCCCCACATCAAAAGAAGTCCAACCCATGACTTTTGGACATGGGGTCGCAGGGGTCTCGAAATGTCCGACCCCCTCATCGACCCCCTAGCATCGACCTTAGGAAAACAGCAAAAACAGCACGAACCGAAAATTAGAAAACTTTCCAAATTTCAATTGAGACCTTTCCTAAACTCAATGGAACTTATTTTGGGAGGTTTTTCTCTATAAATAGGACGTCCCTAAACCTCTTTCACTCCTTTTAGAACCCTAATTGAAAGTGATAGAAAGAGAAGAGAAGGAAGAGAAGAAGAGAAGGAAAACTTGAAGAAAAGGCTAAGGAAGAAGAAGAAGTTCAGAGGAATCCTTGAAACTCAGACTACAGAAAGTATGAACCTCAATCCCTATCTGAATTGAAAGCTTAGAATAGATTATGAGGAAGTTAGGTTAGGAGAAACTCCAATACCATCCATCCATGGATAAATTCCAATGGAAATCATGGAGGAAATCATGGAAAACTATGAAAAGTGAGTAACTTGGAGTTTTGAGTCATAGAACAATCATAGAATGGACTATAAAAGTAAGCCAAAGGACACAAATATGAAAGAATGGACTGTAGAATGGAAAAGTCAACTCAAACCACGGGCAGTTGCACGTAGGGTCGATTGGGAATTGACCCTACCAGACCACAGGATCGACCCCCAGCTTTCGAGAAGTCCAGGGAAGCTGTGGTCGCACCTAGGGTCGATGGAACATCCGACCCTAGCATTGACCCTACACCCTGGGGTCGCAGAAAACTGCTACCCTACCTGCGACCCGTCCTACGACCCTAGCTTAACAGCAAGCCTCAAATTGTCAGAATGAATTCTAACTAAAATCTATCGACTTGTTAGGTTTTCCTATTGATATAAAAGTGATTCTTAAAGCTTGAAAGAGGATCTACACTCAAGAAAAGGTAAGGGAACAAGACCTAAACTAATTGGCTAATAATAAACTATTTTATTTCTTGAGTCCAATGCCATGACTGATTCTATGCGTGTATGCTTGTAATGTGCATTCAACATGTCATCCAATATTTCTATTATTACTGTTCATACATATTTAATTTTATTGTTTATAACATGATGATGATGATGATAATGATAGGAATAGGCATTTGTGAATGATTGTGTTTGTTGGTGTACTTGATACGGATAGGGGATGGTATCAACCGGTACTTCAATGCCGTTTTCATTGGGTATATTGTGCCATAGCTCTATACAAGTCTTGTCCACTAACATCGTCGTATCGTCATTACCTTAGCAGAACTATTACGTCGTAGGGCATCAGGGGAGGTGGTCTCGGACCGTGTAGTCTTCGACTCTGCTGGAGGGCCTTAGCTCTATCTCTATGGACGTATTGAGGGATGGTGGGGTGAGGCCTTGATACACTGTTTGCCATTAGGATTGGTTAGTTGCGAGCCCAGTTTGCAAGCCCTCGCCAACAAGGGCTTACGTGTTGGTATGGTATCAACCGGTACTTCAATGCCATTTTCATTGGGGTATATTGTGCCATAGTGGGTGCATGTGGGGTCGACAATGCCGTTTTCATTGGAGGGCTTCAGACACTCGTGTATAGAGGTGAGGCGGCCTCCGAACCTTTCTATAGCACATTGCAAACTATAAATCAGACCACAATTATGAATTGAATGCATGCATATGTTTGTTGCATTGTTTTATTTTCTCACTGAGCTCAAGTTGGAGAGCTGACCCTCGTACGCACAAATATTTTAGTTTTGTTGATTATTGAATGCATGCATATGTTTGTTGCAGTTTTATTTTCCACAGCCAACTGATGGTGGCGGTATTACGGTTGAAGATTATGTCAACAAGCCAACATGTAAACGGGTGGCGGCTATGATGAGCAAGCTATGGAGGACTGTTGTGATTCGTCAAGCTAGCGTTTCAACTATGGATACGCTTAGTGTTTAATTTTCGTATTTGGATATTGTAATATGTATTAAATTATGTTTTGGTTACTTGGAGATAAATGGAATACTAATTATTTATCATGACTAGACCTCAGTTCATTATCTGTAAAACTTCTGCTATTTACTTTATTACCTCTGATTAATGTGGAATGTGTTTTGGTTTAACAACGTGGGATAGCCTATACGAGATCCTGGTTGAACCGTTGGTTTATTGATGGTTCATCACACCATTCTGGTTGGTGCAGAATTGGGGTGTGACAACTTGGTATCAGAGCTCTCATGCCTTTTCATGAAACCTGAATACTTCCACTAGAGTCCATGAACTGAGTTAGGATAAATTAAAACCTTTAATACAAACACACCATAAGCACCTGTGTTGGTTGAGACAGAACTTAAACAAGACAATAATGTACATATAAAAGGTGAAACCATATATATACACTCAAACAGAAAGAGAAGACCAAAATTTATCCTGATAAACAAATAATATAGGGTACTATCTATAAGTCGGACATTTACCTAAGTATACAAAAGATATAGTATAGTAGCAAGAAGGGAGCATCTGTAAAGCAGAGAAATTAGAATACCGAGTTGGTACTCACAAGATGTGAAACTCGATGAATGACAAAGGAAGAAGGAAAATGGCTAGTAATGCCAAAATCCCTATATAGATAAAGGAAAAGATCTAGAAACTAAATCCAACAGTGATAAGAGAATAATGGCTATACATTAAGAATAAGAGTAACTAAAAGAAGATAAAGCTATAGTCCTGGGTGATGTGGAGACTTATAGTGAGATCCACCACACGCTGATCCATTGCCCACTGAGCATTAAGAAGATGTTGCAACTTGACCCCACCACTTTCTGGGTTGAGAATGGGTAATGAAAACTCATCTAAGCAGATGCTAAATAATGATAATCAGATTGGGGCAAATCAAAGGAGGTGAACAACCAGGCCATTCCAGCCAATCACCTAGACTATCCAAGTTGCCAATGTTACATCAACACCTCCGAGTCAGACCAAATACGGTACCAATTGGTAGCAACACTATACCCCCAACACCTGTTAGCTGTAACAGAGTGCCTACCATATAGTAAGTCCTAGTAAAGCACACCCCAGTGCAGAAGTTTGGTGCACAACAAGCAGTGTATCAAAGTGGTTACCCTTATCAGCCATCGATGTATGGGATAGCTGCATCATGACATAATGATCCGACCAAGGATTGAGGAATATTTTCTGAAGACGAAGCCTTAAACATTTTCAGCAGAGGATCAAATCTAATTGTGGCCATATAACTAGTTATGTTTATATAGGATGCGGTGCATTGTTGATTTACTCTTATGATTATAGAGGATGCACATACCAGATTTTAATTTCTCGTGCCTTGACAAGATACCTTCTTGATTTAACTTGTCAATTGGAGTTATAGATATTGTTTCTTTAGTATTAGTCCTGATTATACCAAACTAAGCCACTCTCATGATCGACAACATGAACAGAGATATGAACTGAATGAATAGTTAAATGTTAATCATGTTAAGCGTACATCTTTTCGATTTTACCTGATTTACTGATGTACGAAAACTTTCTCCAGATTTATTCCTATAGTGCCTTGACCAATGGCATTATACACTCAATAGAACCTATAACCATGATGTTAAGAATTGTAAAATCTCTATTTCCATGTATTTGGACCACCATGCAACTTAACGACCTTTTAATGTCGGTTGGATTACCACAGATTTACTCCTGATCTTTTAAACCTAAGTTCACTAGATAAAGCAAGTGTTCGTCATTATACTAAATTGAAAGAAGGAAATGAATTGTATTTGGATAAACATTCTGATTCTTACATTTCTCGACATCCATTGAAAAGATGTTTAGTGATAATGGAATTATTGGAAGAAAGATGATTGGATTCAGATTAAATGCTATGGCCAATGAACCTCAGATGAAGTAATGGAGAATCTATTTTGAGATTACTGATTTGATGGATATGAGCCATGTCTATAAAAGAGGGCATGAGCAAAAAGTGAAAACTATGAAGAGTAACTAGGAAAGAGTAGATAGCACTCAAGTAAAGTTAAAGATGGTTATATCGGTATGATTTTTGACAAAGCAGAATATTTCTAAAAGCAAATCTAAGAGTGGATATAAGGATAAAGTCAAAATTATGGCATTGATAGTATTCAGATTAGTATAAGTAATATTGGGTTATGCCAAATGTCGAGTGAGATGATTAAGTAAAGACCAAAAGAGTTTGGTTGGGTTAATGAATTTATAAGCATATACCCTAATGCTTATAGATAGACTTGGGATATGAAGTAATAATCATAAGATATTTTTTGAGGTATATGAAAGAGAGATCAAGATAGAACAGAAGTGATAAAGGAAATATAAGCTAATGAACTTTTCAAGATATGAGATTATTAGCGATAGTCTTTGAAAATCATAAGAGATGAAAGAACTAGACAAGCTCTTAAGACCGTTACACCAGATTTTTTAGTTCAAGCCCTTTTTGGACTAGATGTTGTATGGGATGAGAGTTACGAATAATGTCCAAATCATATGGATGGACAGAATTTGGATGCAACCTAAGTCGACTTGAGATGATAGAATTTTACGTCATCTTGGGAATAGACTGATTGTCTCAACACTCTACAAAGTTGATGTGTGCATAGAAGAGGTTATCATTCAAGAATAAAGACGACATATAATTTAGTTTTATTGGAAGTAAGTTGCCCAAGAAGTGAAGGCTGATCCTCTCTATGCTAAAGGCAAAGAGATTCTTTGAAGAGAAAGAAGTTGGATATATAGTATCTATGGTATACGTTACCAAAGAAGAACCAGAGATGGAAGATATTGATCTGATGTATAAATTTCCAATGTGTTTCCAGGAGACTTACCTGGGTTACCATCTGATCATATGATCGAGTTCGTCATCGACTTGTTACCAAGGACGATACTTGTGTCAAAGGAATCTATAGAGTAGTTCCTATGTAGTTGAAGGGATTGAGACTCAACTACGGGAGTTATTAGACAAGGGTTCTAATCGGTTAAGTATTGTATCACGGAGAGCACCAATGCAATCCATGAAGAAGAATGACGGTAATGTCAGATTATGTATAGATTATCAGGAACTAAACAAGCTCACGATCAAGAATCGATATCTGCTACTTCAGAACGATGACTTGTTTTAAACAGTTGCAAGGAGCAAAGGTAATTTCTAAAATTGATCTTCGGTCAAGATATCAACAGCTGAAAAATTTGGACAACGATATCTCAATGATAGCTTTTGGAATCGAGATTTGGACATTATGAGTTTTCGATTATGATGTTTGGATTAACCAATGCCCCTACATCTTTTATGGAGCTGATGAACTAGGTGTTTCATGACATGTTGGACACGTTGGTCATAGTTTTCATAGATGATATTTTGGTTTATTCCAAGCATGAAGCAACTCATACAACAAATCTTGGAACAGCTTCACAACAGTTGAGAATGGAAAAGCTTTATGCCAAGTCCAAGAAATAGGAGACCTGATTAAACAAAGTGATCCTCTTAGATCACGTAGCATCATAAAAAGGGATTAAAGTGGACCCTATTAAGATAGAAGTAATCTTATGGTGAGAAACACCTAAAGAATATTGTGAAGATCAGAAGTTCTTGGGTTTAGCTGGTTATTATAGACGATTAGTAGAGGACCACTCTAAGATTGCAAAAACCTCTTACCAAGCTAACCAAGAAGGGAGAGGAGTTTAATTGGACTGACAAGTGTGAAGAATATTTCCAGATTCTAAAGTAAGGTTGATATCAACTCCCATCTTGATCAATTCGGACACCAAGGAAACCGTTTACCCTAAACATCGAAGCTTTCGGATTGAATCTAGGATGTGGGTTGATGCAAAGTAAATAAGCAATTGTATATGCTTCAAGAAAAATGAAGGAGCAAGAGAAGAGTTACCCTACTCATAACTTGGAAGTACCGGTGATGAGTTATGCAATCAAGGCTTGGAGACATTACCTATATAGAGAAGAATTTCAAATTAAATGGGATTACAAGAGTTTTATTTATCTCTTCATTAGAAATAGTTAAACATAAAGATAAGAAAATGGCTGGAATTGCTCAAGGATTAAGCCTGTGAAATACAGTGTCATCCGAACAAGGCTAAGGTAGTAGCTAAGGCCTTAAGCAAAAAGGGAATTATGAAGTCCGATGAAGGAACCAGTATGAATGCTGCCTTATGTTTCGCAGCAACAAATTCAGATTGAAAGGAGAGTATATAATAGAAACTCGTGATGATCCAATTGAGCAAGAATTTATGGATGAACTTATAGAGCAATAGTTCGTCGGCTGCGCTTGTGGCATTAAAGATCATCTCTGAATTGATGGATGAAGTAAAAGTAGCAATTTTGTTAGATCTGTATATAAGAACGGTGTAAGCAGATTTAGAGAAAGAAAAACCAAACCCTGACTTACTCCAGATGCGAAAATGGTCCTATGATACAGAGGATGATTATGTATACTTGAAGTGAAAAATGCTGATCATAAGATATAAGATAATGTTAAAAGCCCATTTCTATTCCATATTGGATACATTCTAGAAGTATAATATATACCAAAACATGAAGAGATTATTTTGGTAGAAGGGAATGGAAGTAGTTGTGGCTAGATGCATGTTTCAGTGTCTGAATTATCAACAAGTAAAGGCTGAAAGATAAAGACCAACGTGGCTTACCATAACCACTATCGGAGCCAGTCTGGAAGTGGAACTGCAGTACAATGAACTATGTCAATGATTTGCCACTGACTCCCAGATCAATTGACATGGTTTGGGTGATTGTTGATCGCCTTATGAAGATAGTTCATTTCATTGCTATACGACCTTGGTATGCTTTGGAGCGGCTAACTAAGCTATATATGGATTGAATTTGCTACCAAGTTACTATGTAGATGTCACCTATAAAGCATGGTACGGTAGAAATGTCAAATTCTTTTGTTTTGGAATAAAGTTGGTGAATAAGGAATGACAAGACCTGAGTCTGTTGAAAAAATCTGTCGAGTAGCTGACAAGATCAAAGAAAAGGGCCAAGATAGCCCAAGTTTCTCAAAAGAGACACCAAGACCTTGAGTTCGCCATAAGTGACAAAGTGTTCTTGAAGATATTACTTATGCATGGATTAAAAACAATTCAATGAGAAGGGAAAGTTGTATCCGATATATGTTTTGGACCTCATAAAATTTGGAGAGACGTAGAAAAATTGTATATCAACTAGCGTTACCACTGTCCATGTCTAGTGTGTATAAGGTATTTCACGTGTCTCTATTGACGAAGTACATTGGAGATCCATATCAAAGGTATTGACCACAGATCCACTGGATTAGATAGAAGATTTAACCATTGAAATGGTACCAGCCTAGTTCACTAGTTGGAAGGTACAACATCTCAAAAACTGGGATAATTATTATATGAAGGTAACCTGGCGAAGACAAGACATGGAGAAGATTACATGGGAGGAAGAAGATGCAATGCGAAAACAGAATTTCCACCTATTGACTCTGAAGTAAATTCAAATTTTGAGGACAAAATTTATTTTAAGGAGGGGGGAGTTGTAAGATCCGTACGTTCAAATTTTGAGGATGAAATTTCTTTTAAGGGTGGCGGAGTTGTAAGACCCGCATGCCACGAACCCGGTCTAACCTTACATTTCGTGTCATGACCAGTCTACATATCATGGTCGAGCCAAGTGGACCAAGTGTGTGAAGAAACCCAAGACCCAATATGAAATTTTACTCAAAAACAGTCAAAAGGAGGGTAGGGTCACATGCCTAAACAGGTAGGGTCGACCCCCATCTCAAAAGAGTCCAACCCATGACTTTTGGTCATGGGGTCGTAGGGGTCTCGAATTGTCCGACCCCCTCATCGATCCCCTAGCATCGACCCTAGGAAAACAGCAAAAACAGCACGAACCAAAAATTAGAAAACTTTCCTAATTTCGATTGGGACCTTTCCTAAACTCAATGGGACTTATTTTGGGAGGTTTTCCTCTATAAATAGGACGTCCCTAAACCTCTTTCACTCCTTTTAGAACCCTAATTGAAAGTGAGAGAAAGAGAAGAGAAGGAAAACTTGAAGAAAAGGCTAAGGAAGAAGAAGAAGTTCAGAGAAATCCTTGAAACTCGTGAAGGTATGAACCTCAATCCCTATCTGAATTGAAAGCTTAGAATAGATTATGATGAAGTTAGGTTAGGAGAAACCCCAATACCATCCATCAATGGATAAATTCCAATGGAAATCATGGAGGAAATCATGGAAAACTATGAAAAGTGAGTAACTTGGAGTTTTGAGCCATAGAATAATCATAGAATGGACTATAAAAGTAAGCCAAATGACTCAAACATGAAATAATGGACTGTAGAATGAAAAGTCGACTCAAACCACGCGGCTATGGAACCACCACATGATCGGACCCCCCTCCCCGCCTTGGGAAGTCCAGGGAAGCTGTGGTCGCACCTAGGGTCGATGGAACATCGGACCCTAGCATTGACCCTACACCCTAGGGTTGCAGAAAACTCAGACTACAGAAAGTATGAACCTCAATCCCTATTTGAATTGAAAGCTTAGAATAGATTATGAGGAAGTTAGGTTAGGAGAAACTCCAATACCATCCATTCATGGATAAATTCCAATGGAAATCATGGAGGAAATCATGGAAAACTATGAAAAGTGAGTAACTTGGAGTTTTGAGTCATAGAACAATCATAGAATGGACTATAAAAGTAAGCCAAAGGACCCAAATATGAAAGAATGGACTGTAGAATGGAAAAGTCAACTCAAACCATGGGCAGTTGCACGTAGGGTCGATTGGGAATTGACCCTACCAGACCACAGGATCGACCCCCAGCTTTTGGGAAGTCCAGGGAAGCTGTGGTCGCACCTAGGGTCGATGGAACATCCGACCCTAGCATTGACCCTACACCCTGGGGTCGCAGAAAACTGCTACCCTACCTGCGACCCGTCCTACGACCCTAGCTTAACAGCAAGCCTAAAATTGTCAGAATGAATTCTAACTAAAATCTATCGACTTGTTAGGTTTTCCTATTGATATAAAAGTGATTCTTAAAGCTTGAAAGAGGATCTACACTCAAGCAAAGGTGAGGGAACAAGACCTAAACTAATTGGCTAATAATAAACTGTTTTATTTCTTGAGTCCAATGCCATGACTGATTCTATGCGTGTATGCTTGTAATGTGCATTCAACATGTCATCCAATATTTCTATTATTACTGTTCATGCATATTTAATTTTATTGTTTATAACATGATGATGATGATGATGATGATAGGAATAGGCATGTGAATGTTTGTATTTGTTGGTGTACTTGATGCTGATAGGGGATGGTATCAATCGGTACTTCAATGCCGTTTTCATTAGGTATATTGTGCCATAGCTCTATACAAGTCTTGTCCACTAACATCGTCGTATCGTCATTACCTTAGCAGAACTATTACGTCGTAGGGCATCAGGGGAGGTGGTCTCGGACCGTGTAGTCTTCGACTCTGTCGGAGGGCCTTAGCTCTATCTCTATGGACGTATTGAGGGATGGTGGGGTGAGGCCTTGGATACACTGTTTGCCATTAGGATTGGTTAGTTGTGAGCCCAGTTTGCAAGCCCTCGCCAACAGGGGCTTACGTGTTGGTATGGTATCAACCGGTACTTCAATGCCATTTTCATTGGGGTATATTGTGCCATAGTGGGTGCATGTGGGGTCGACAGTGCCGTTTTCATTGGGCGGCTTCACACACTCGTGTATAGAGGTGAGGCGGCCTCCGAACCTTTCTATAGCACATTGCAAACTATAAACCAGACCAAAGTTATGAATTGAATGCATGCATATGTTTGTTGCATTGTTTTGTTTTCTCACTGAGCTCAAGTTGGAGAGCTGACCCTCGTGTGCACAAATCTTTTAGTTTCTGATGTTGCAGGTATTACGGTTGAAGATTATGTCAACAAGCCAACATGTAAATGGGTAGCGGCTATGATGAGCAAGCTATGGATGACTGTTGTGATTTATCAAGCTAGCATTTTAACTATGGATACACTTAGTGTTTAATTTTCGTATTTGGATATTGTAATATGTATTAAATTATGTTTTGGTTACTTGGAGATAAATGGAATACTAATTATTTATCATGACTAAACCTTAGTTCATTATCTGTAAGACTTCCGCTATTTACTTTATTACCTCTGATTAATGTGGAATGTGTTTTGGTTTAACAACGTGGGATAGCCTATACGAGATCCTGGTTGAACCGTTGGTTTATTGACGGTTCATCACACCATTCTGGTTGGTGTAAAATTGGGGTGTGACAATCTACTTAAATGATGTTGTCTTATATAGTTATACCTTAGAAGAACATATATAGCACTTGAAGACTTTCCTCAAGGTACTAAGGGACAACCAACTCTATGTGAAGAAGAAGAAATGTGCATTTGCCCAAAAGGAGGTGAGGTTCCTTAATCACAGGGTTGGAGGCAGAACATTAGCCATGGATAATAGCAAGGTGCGGGCTATCGAAGAGTGGGGCATTCCTAAAAAGGTCACTGAGCTGAGATCCTTCGTTGTCTTAGTGAACTACTATCGACAGTTCATCAAGTGATATTCTACAAGGGCAGCCCCTCTGATGAATCTTCTGAAGAAAAAAAAGGTGTGGTAATGATCAAATGCATGCCAACATCCCTTTGAAGAACTAAAGGTGGCAGTGACAGAGGAACATGTGCTTGCCTTACCTGACTATGGCAAGCCATTTGAAGTACACACAGATGCCTCTAACATTTTTATTGGTAGGGTGCTGATGCAAGGACACCCAATTGCCTATGAGAGCCACAAGCTCAATGAGAAAGAGCAACGCTACACAGTCCATGACAAGGAGATGACTGCGATGGTGTATTGCCTATAGATGTGGCGTCACTACCTACTTGGCTCAAGGTTCTTCGTGAAGATGGACAATGTTGCCACTAGCTATTTCCAGACCCAGAAAAAGCTAAGTCCAAAACAAGCTAGGTGGCAGGACTTCTTGGCAGAGTTCGATTTCACTTTTGACTACAAGCCTAGTAAAGTCAATTGTGTGGCGGACATGTTGAGCAAAAAGACAGAGTTGGCATCTCTTAGCCAACCCGACTGAGTACTCTTCGACTAATCAAGGAAGGGTTGGAGCACGACCCTATGACTAAGAGCTTAATCACCCTTGCACAAGAGGGCAAGATGCGGTGCTTTTGGGAAAACAATGGATTATTCTATGCCAAGAAGAGAAGGCTCTATGTTCCTAAGTGGAACAACCTATGGCGAAACCTTATTCATGAGTGTCATGACATGAAGTGGACTGGTCACTCAGGACAGCGGCACACACGGGCATTTCTTGAAGCGGCATATTATTGGCCTCAGATGTGGGACGACATAGAAACCTATGTAAGGACCCATCTTATGTGTCAACAAGACAAAGTGGAGCAGCAACAACCAAGGGATTGTTGGAACCACTCCCTACACCAGAACGGCCGTGGAAAAGTGTGTCTATGGAAGAGCCATGTGTCAACCTAGAGTCAACTAGAATCAAACCTAGTCAAAACCTAGTTAACCCATCTTAGTCACATATTAACCCCCCTGGGTGTCACATAAAATAGCCATGTCACTTAGAATTCATACCCTTATTTTCCCCCTATAGTCCATATGTGATGTAAGAGAGAGGTAGGGAAGAAAATGGAGAAAGAATAAGAAGTGGAGTGGAAGTCTATTGGAAGCCCACTTAAAGCCCCACAAAGCCTAGAGTAAACCCTAATGGGCTTATATGATGGGTTAGGCATAGTCCATATTCCACCCATATGGGTTGGATTGCAAATAAGAAATAAGAAGGGTTAGAGTGCAAAATGACAAAAGCGGGAAAGGACAAAAATACAAATGAAACAAAATAAGAGAAAAACAAAAAAATAAATAAAAAAGTGGGTCCCCTCCCTCCATGGTTTTGGAGCGAGAGGATCTCTCCAGAACCATGAATGGGAGAGAGATTATGTTGGTGAGGTGGCAATTTGTTAATAAAAGAAAGAAAAAAGGGAGAAAAAGAGAAGGAAAAGAAAAGGAAAGAAAAAAGAATAAAAATTAAAAACATATAGAGACTAATTGATCTCTAATTAGAGACCAATTCAAAGATACTATGATGATCAATAGTGAGGTGACATGTGTCATGCACACATTAGAGACAAAAATCTAACTCTAAACAAAGAAATTGGAAAATTTTCAAAGAAGGCAATTGACAACTCACTATGAGTTGGAAATAAGGGAGCCTTGACCTATACAATGAGACCCAGGGGAGCCTCATAACACCAATCCATGAAATTGGAGCCCCCCCCTCCCTCTCCAAAAATGTGAGTAAGAGAGAAAAGGGATAGAAATAGGGGGAAAAAAAAAGAGAAAGAGAGAAAGAAGGAGAAGAAGGAGATGAAGAGAAGAAGCTCTCATCTATTACCATCTTCATCCACCATCAAGCTTTCGTAATAAGGACTTTATCCCCAACATTGGGATAAAGTAATCTCCTTCCTCATCTCTATTAAAGTACACTTAAAGTTATACAAGTTAAATAAGGCTTGCAGAGGAGTAAGTGTAGATTAACATACATGATTGCAATCTTGTGCGATTTTTACTATTGATTCTCAAATATCATATTTTTCATGTGATATATATGATATGAATAGTACCTCTTCTAAATTTGAGCTCCATCCATGGTGATTTGCCTAGGAAATAAAATCCATGAATAAAGTCCAAGTCTAAAAGAGCCAGATCTGGAAGTCGACTGTAGCAATCAAGTGAGTCATATAAGATGAAGCCTTCTGATCCCTAAAAAAATTATGAGACATTCCTTAATAAGTTAGGAACATCATCCTAAAATCCCAGATTGATTTGGATCTAGGATGACCTCTAAAAGATTCATGCAATGAGCAGAGGTTAGAAATAGAGACTGAATAAGAGTGCTCTCTTCATGGGCCTAGAACTAGGGTTTCCCCTTTGAATTTAAAAAAGTAAAAACATGGGTAATATAGCTCATGAAGAAATCTAATGAAGAAATCTAACTTCCAAAGTTGGGTTGGAATGATTTAGAAAAAATTAAATTTTTTGATGGATTTTATACTGAATTCGGGTAGAATCTAAAACAGGATTTTGCATCATCTTGTGTGTCATATGATCAGCATAGAGCTTTTTTTTGTTATTTATTAAAAAAATAGTATTTTTAATTTAGTTTCTGAGTATCAATTGGATTTTATTTTCATAGAATCAATTTAGTATGGATTTTACAAGATAAGTGCACACAAGGTGTAAATGTTGTTTTTCACATAATGGATAATCTTGCCTATTCTAACAATATGGTAAGTTAGATATATTTCTTACCATATTTGGATGACTTTGGTATATATGTTAATATGAATATCTTTCTTACCATATTTAATTGTTTTGACATATATGGTAAAATGGATATATTTCGTACCATATATGACTTATTTTTACTTATATGGTAAGTAGGAGATTTCTTACCATATTCGCTTGATTTTTCTTATATTTGGTAATTAGAAGATTTCTTACCATATTCGTTTCATTTTACTTATATTTGGTATGTAGGAGATTTCTTACCATATTCGCTTGATTTCATTTATATTTGGCACCCAGATTTCTTTTGTGCCAAGTCTTCCCACGTCAATGGATGGTGTACCCTGCACATAGATGGAGGTATCCAAATCATAGGTGGGTTTTACTATCCAAACTTAGTGACTATCCAAACTTAGTGAGGTTAAGTGTTATGGTGGACCCTAGGTGGCCCCATTATGCATCCCAATTCACCAGGGCCAGTCAGATGATCAAGGGGTTGTATTTTGGCCCAATCGATGAAATTGCCAGATGGTGTACCACCCGATTATCAGCCACCAATTTGTGCCCGAGAGGCACACTCTCTCTCTCTCCACGAGTTCTATAAATAAGGAGCCCAAAGCTCCTTATTCCTTTTCTTTGCTTTGTGGAATAAGAGTGTGGTAGTGTTAGAGGTGGTGGAGCTCAAGCTTGTTCTACTCATTGGAGGTAAGTTTCACTCACTTTTTCCCTTCCTTATGGTGTTTACTCCACCATTAATGGTCTCCATTAATGGAAACCAACCAAAACCTAAGAAATTAGGTTATTCTTTCCACCTCCATAAATAGAGATTTTAATGGAGCATTGATGGCCCCATTTAGTGTACAAAATGTGGGAAAGTGTTTCCCACCAACTAAAATGAATGTAGGATAAATGGGGAGTCAAAGTTCCCCAAGATTAGACCATTCCCTGATTCGTGTCTGGTTTCTGGGCTCGAATTGGAGGATCAATATGGAGGCCAGGTCATGATCTGTGCCTCCAGATCTAGCAAGGCATTCCCTCTGCCAGGGTTAATGCCTTTGCAATATGTGGTGTTGAGCCGGAGGCTATACAGGTGAATACACCATCCGCCAATGCCCCCGCCTCCACCTTGGTCATGTGACCTAAGTATATGGACTAAAACTAGAGGCTCATAACTAGAGACAACCCATCCGGGGGCATGACCCTCCGGGTAGCCACCTCAAGTTACTTCATTGGTCCGATTGATCCATGGGACCAGAGAGGCTTATGTTTAAGCCAGAGGCAGTGTATAATGGAACAACACCCGGTGGAGCCTCTAGATAGCTCTCTAAAAGCCCCCTATTATGACAGAGTATGCATCCTAATGCAAGACCAGATGCTTGACCATTTGATTCTACCCTCCGATTTAGGATAAAATGAAATTCTCTGAGTGTTAATCAGTAGAAAATTTCAGCCGATATACCATCCAGAATTACAATTTGCTTCTAGCTCTGTTAGCCAATATGCTTTGCTAGGACCATTGGGGACCAACTGTTGGGTTCTCGGCTTATCATAGGAGCCGTGTATCAGCATATAAAAATTGTCCATACTGGTTGAAAGTTATACCACCAACCTAATGATATTATCTACTTAAATAGGTAAACCGACATCAATAAGAAAGAAGCCTTCTACTGGCTTTGAAGTTCAGCTACACTTGTAGTGTGTTGATCCCAGGTAGTCACTGAGAGGGGGGGTGAATCAGTACCCTCAAAAACAATCCCACTGAGATGATCTGGCCTACTGCTTTGAAAACTTCTGCCAAGAGCTGTTGTTCACTGTGTGGTGCCTTGAACTGTCAAATGGACTTTTCTCACTGCCAATTTGTCAAACACATTTTGTGCACACACCAACCACACACCCACAGGTATCCATACCAGGGGCTTGGCCCGTCAAGTGTGTACACCCAAACCTGCAGCACACAGACTTCTATTCCACACACATAGACAATCACATATACATTCACAACACAAGATGTAACGTGGTTCATCGATCACTCACTGTGATGGCTAGTCCACGGGGTAATACCCTAACCAGGGTTTTGTATTATACCTGATACACAACTTTAAATGGTAGTTTTCGACTGCAACAACAGTATTGTGCTACACCACCAGGTAAGACAAGCTACAACTTGAATATGAGCTACTACCCACAAAACTATCAGGACTCGACTTGACAGGCTATACATATGAAGCATATAATAATTACAAACCCATCCCATTTATCACATTCATCATTATGAGGGTTTGAGTGCAAGGTTACCTTCTCGGATTGTTCACAGCAGGCGTAGAGCTCACTGTGCAAGCTTATCGATCTCTTTATTGGCTACACAAGTCATTTCTGATCACCAAGACTCCACTAGACACTCAATACATTGTCTCAGTACTCTACCCTAGCTTCAATAAAGCATTAAAGGCCACACAAAGTAGGTGGAAGTCAAACACAGCTCATTGAAGCTCCAACAAGGTTTTTTTGCCCTAGAATTACACTTCTCCTTCTTCTTCTCGAGCTCCAACTGGTTTAGAAAGATTCCACTTCAAATTCCCTTCAGATCGATATCTTATACTCCTAAATCAGAGATCGGACGGCTGAGATATGGCCAGCAGAAGATCGGCCTATAAAAACATTCTAAATGGAATCTTCCCGGATTAATTCATGCACCGCGACACATAATAGCACCATCGCCACTATCCCACCGTACGATGTTGTCGAGACTTGATTGGTGTAGATGGCATCTTTCAACTTAAGCCGCTGGATCATTCAGAGGAAGGCGGGAAATATTCTGGACCATTAGATCTGAATGCATCACGCCTTATGCGATCGGCGACTATCCTATCCGCTGGATCAGAATCCTACGAATCAGTGCATCATATGTGCGATAGCACCAAATCATTGAGCCACTTTTATTCGATGTGACTCGCATTAATATCCTGCTACTAGCCAATCCTAATGCTCGCGGGAGCATCTTGACCGAGCGTCTGCAGCACACCAGATCCTGCCTTCTCGAGAGCCATCGGATCTGAATCTAGGATGCGTGGCATATGTCTGGCTGTCCATTTCGATCCAACCTTTTATAGACTTCCAAAAATACCCTTGAGACCATAAAAAATGGCCTCTGTAACCTTTGTTAAGGGCCGATTCAGAGAAAAACTCCAGTAGGGTCCTAAGGACCCTGCTCTCTTGGGCATAAGGTCGAACACCTCGCGGGTGTTTCGATGGTGCATGCGCGGGCTTCTTGTGCGTGCGCGCGTGACCCTTCTGCTGGTTGGTCTTGCTGGTTGTTGGCTGGTGTGCTATGCATGGCTGGGCTAGGCTGTGCTTCTGCACGGCCTGCTTTGTTGGGCTGTGTTGTGGCATGGCTTGGCCTACTGTGCTGCCTAGCTGGCAGGCCAACTGGGTGGTCTGGCTGCCTAGGTGGCTGGCCACCTTAGGTGGGACCCACCCTAGTCCCCACCACTCTCTCTCTTCTATTCTCTCTCCTCTTTCTCTCTCTTCATCTTCTCTCTCTTCTGTTTCTTTCCTCTTCAAATGATTTCTTCATGTTAAAGAACTGGAAAATTACCAGACTGCCCATACTGCCATTGGATTACACATATGCAAATCACGGTTGCCAACAATAACAATGCACTTGGAACTGCCCATGATTGTGCCAAATATCTGCTCAACACTGACCAAGGTTCCAAAAATCTCCCCCTTTGGAATTGTTGGCAACCCAAACTTTATCTCACATATGTAGCCTTTCTCCCCCTTTGACAACAAGCCCAAAGGGCGTATTGACATGTGATGAAGCTCCCCCTTCACATATGCTCCCCCTATATAGCCTTACCAATAGGAGTGCCCACCGCAGCTTTCCAATCCTATTGGTGAAAAATGATGGAGACAGCAGCTCCCCCTACATACATGCCACTACAGTGTGCCAAGAGGTACTACTCCTAGCTGATCCCTCACTTTCTCAAAAGAATCCTTAGGGAGTGCCTTTGTGAAGATATTTGCCACTTGGTCTGCAATAGGAACAAAATCCAGTTTCACCTCTCCTTCAAGCACCTTCTCCTTCTAGAAATGATATCTTATGTCAATATGTTTTGTTCTCGAATGTTGCACAGGGTTCTTGGAGATGTTGATGGCACTCAAGTTGTCACACTTGATGATCACTGGCTCCTCACAGGTAATACTGAAATCTAAAATCTACATTTTCATCCAAATTACCTGAGTGCATGTAGCTGCTACTGCAATGTATTCTGCCTCTGTTGTGGACAAAGAGACAGACTCCTACTTCTTGCTATGCCATGCAACTAAGCTCTTCCCTAGAAAGAATGCACCACCACTTGTGTTCTTCCTGTCATCAAGACTTCTTACCCAATCTGCATCTGAATATGCAATCAAAGTGAACTTCCCAGTTCTAGGATACCACAGACCATGGTCCACTATGCCTTTTAGGTATCTCAAAATCCTCTTCACTGCCATCAAGTGAGTCTCCTTTGGGCAAGCCTGAAACCTAGCCACTAAGCAAACTGCCTGCAGTATGTCGAGTCTAGAAGCTATCAAGTACAATAAACTGCCAATCATTGATCTATACAGTGTCTGATCAACTGTTGGTGAATCATCTTCTGAGCTCAACTTGATATTCACTGTCATTGGTGTCCCTACTGGTTTACAGTCCTCCATCACAAATTTCTTCAACATCTCTTTTGTATACCTCATTTGAGAGATGAAGATGCCATTGTCTTTCTGATGAATCTGCAGCCCCAGAAAATAGGACATCTCTCCAAGCATAGACATCTCAAACTCTGTCCTCATCTTCTCAGCAAACTGCTTGCAGAGCTTCTCACAGTGTCCCCCAAATATGATGTCATCTACATAGACCACAACAATTAGTTGACTGCTGTCTTCTGTCATGACATATAGATTGTTATCCACTACTCCTCTGTGCACAGCTAATGCTAAGAACATTCTGATAGACTCAAGCCTTGCTACAGGTGTAAAAGTCTCATCAAAATCAATTCCTTCTACTTGGGCATAACCTTTGCATAAAAGTCTGGCCTTGTTTCTCACAACTTGGCCATCTCATTTAGTTTGTTCCTGAAAACCCACTTTGTGCCAATCACATTTTTATCTGTTGATCTAGGAACTAGCTCCCAAGTGTTGTTCTTCTCAATCTAGTCAAGCTCATCATTCATAGCTTTCAACCAAAATTTATCTTTGCTAGCCTCATGCACAGTCTTAGGCTCTACCTCAGACAGTAATGAATAAGCAGCAGCTTTCATCCTTCTGGTTTGTATTCCTGCATTTAGATCTCTTATCATTTGATAACTAGGATGAATTCTCAACCATTTGTTGTCTTTCATTCTCAACCATTTGTTGTCTTTCGGGCTGCCATCTTTCTGCACTTCAATTTGAATCTCTTGCATTTCAGATTCTTCTTCATCTTGCTGCCCTTTGTCAACTGATACTGTATTATCTTCATCAAATTCTTCAAGAATGGAACCTTCTGGTTCAGCCCCTTTTAAGTTCCCTATTTTCTCATCAATTTTCACATTTGAACTCTCCACAATGCTTCCTAGTCTTTTGTTGTAGCATCTGTATGCCTTGCTTTTAAAAGAATAGCCCAGAAATATGCCTTCATCTGCTCTGTCATCAAACTTGTCAAGGTTCTCCACCTTTCGCTTGATGTAGCACTTGGAACCAAAGACCCTGAAATACTTCACTGTAGCTTTCCTTCCAAACCACAATTCATAAGGTGTCTTGTTCTCATGAGGCCTTAGAAGACATCTGTTGGTAATATGCACTGCAGTATAGATGCCTTCTCTCTAGAAATGCTTTTCTGTGTTATTTTTTGCCATCATAGTTCTAGCCATTTCTTGCACTGTTCTGTTCTTTCTTTCAACCACTTTATTTTGCTAAGGAGTTCTAGCAGCTGAATGTTGAATTTTGATTCCACTTTCACTGCAAAAATTTGAGAATTCATTCCATGTAAATTCCTTGCCTTGATCAGACCTCAAACACATAATTGCGTTTCCTGTCTCATTTTCCACTCTCTTCTTGAATGCTTTGAACTTGTCAAGAGCTTCAGTTTTGTCCTTCAGAAACATCACCCAGGTCATTCTAAAATACTCATCTATGAACAAGATGAAGTATCTCTCACCTCCTATGGCCTGTGTTCTCATAGGTCCACACAAGTCTATATGTATCAAGTCAAGAGGCTTACTTGAATGGTACTCCTTTGATTTATAAGTGGCCCTTGCTTGCTTACCCTTCTGACATGAACCACACACATGGTTCTCTGGCGTCTTCATCTTAGGAAGATCTCTAACTACTTGCTCCTTGCTAATTTTAGTTAAGTTTTTGAAATGAATGTGTCCCATTCTTCTATGCCACAGCCATTTTTCATCTTCTTGAGTTATCATGCACTTGTTGATGGCATCTGTCAACACATAAAGATTTCCAAATATTCTTTCACCAATGGCCACTGCCTTTCCTGTTCCAACTCTGTGGACAACAAATCCTTCATTGTTGAAAGTGATCTCATGTCCTTGATCACATATCTGACTCATACTGAGTAGATTATGTTTCAACCCATTAACAAACAAGACATTGTGAGACTTTATCTTCCCATTATTAATGTTCACAAAACCTCTTCCTTCAACTCTAGCACCTTCATTATTTCCAAATCTCATTGTTCCTCCTTCTGCAGCATTTAGACTTGTGAATTTTTCTTTGTTGCCTGTCATGTGTGTAGAGCATTCACTATCAAGAATCCATGGAGATTGCTTACTTTTGTTTGCTTTAAGTGCTCTTTGCACCATTAAAGACTTGTTTCTTTTCAACTGTGGTCTTTCCACCCATATAGCCTTGTCTTTTACTGTAATAGGCTCCCTTGCTTTTCTTTCCATTTCATTTTTTTCTTCTCTCTGAACTGGTGTTCTTGGAGGATCTTTTCTAGCCTTCCTCTTAGCTTGCCTTTGAGATGAAAAAAATTATTTTACAGTTTCTGGCAATATGCCCAAGTCTCTCACATCTGTAGTACATTACTCTCTCATTAGCAAGAGGAGCAAATCTGTTCCTGTCAATGAATACTGGAAGTCTCTCTTGTCTTCTACACTCTGCCACTCTATGCCCATAGACATTACAGCCATAGCAGTATCCTCTGAAATTGTTTCTCTAGACCTGTCTGTTTCTCTGAAACTGATTATTCCTCTGATACTGACTCTGTTTTATCTGTCTGCCTTACCTGACTGTCTTGAAATCCTCTTCATCATTCTTACTTTTTGTAGCCCTCACTGCTTGTGATTCTTTTTGCTTTTCCTTTACAAACACAATGGGATTATCTATAGACCCTTTACCCTTTATCTTCTTAGATGGTTGCTCGGTGTATCCAAGTCCAGATTTAATGTGAGAGGATCTCTGGTAACTCAGAATCTCATCTTCAAAACTACGAGTTTCTTGATCTTCTTATAACCTGACATTCTTATCTCTTGATTTTAGAATGGTTACAGGAGGGATTTTTGCAGTTGCCTCAACATAACTTTTCTTCTTTGTAGACTTGGCCAATTCTGTCTCAAGTCTTACAACGACTTCCTTAAGCTTCTCACACTCAGAAGTTTTTAGTGTAAGATCATTGTCAAGCTCATCAGCAATTATCTTTGCTTTCTTGAGTGTTTCCATATTCTCAACATTTATGTCATTAGCTTGGTTGAACTGATCATTCAAACTTTTATTTTTCATTCTTTCTGACTTGAGCTCTGTGAGTGCAGAAAGCAACTCTGCTTCAAGATCTGGGTTATCATCATCTTCTACTCTCCTCTTGAAATTATCACTTCTCTTCTTTGTTGCTTTAATCCCTATAGGAGTTTCTTCAAGTCTTGCCATGAAAAGAATATCAACGTCATTTTCTTCCTCAAACTCATCAGAGGGGTTATCATGCTTTGACAAATAACTTCTCTTTCTTAGAATGAATTTCTTTTTTCCTTTCTTCTCTTGACTCCCTTTAGGCTCTTCTTCATCAGAATCATACACTCTACCTTTTTTCTGGCACTTAGAAGCAAAGTGTCCTAAGCCACCATAGTAAAAGCATCTCATTGAAGACTTATTTTTGAACTTCTCAGATCTCTTCTTGAATCTGTTAGCCAGATAGGCTATAAGCTCATCATCTGAATCATCTTTTCATCCTTTGCATCAGCTTTTGCATTCTCCACTGGTCTTTCATTTTTAATTTTGTAAAAGCCTCAAAAGCGACTTCCTTCTCAACTGGCACTGGCTCAATCATCCTCATCTCATAGGTAACCAAAATACCATGCAGTTCATCTATGGTCAACGTTTCCAAAGTAGTGATTTCCTCAAGGGCTGACACCTTGGCATTGTATAGTTTTGAAAGTGTCCTCAACACCTTCTTAACCACATGAATCTCCTTTAGTTCTTCACCCAATGCTCTGATTGCATTGGTGACCTTGTTTACTCTGTTTACGTAGAACTCAATTGTCTCACCTTCACTCATTCTCAAGCTCTCAAATTGAGATTTCAATATTTATAATTTGGGCTCCTTAATTTTACTATCACCTTCATGTACACTTTGCAACTTGTCCCAAATCTCTTTTGATGTTGGACAACTGATCACTCTAGTAAGCTCATTGCTTGCTAGTACAGCTAGAAGAGTTGTGACTGCCTTAGCTTCATTCTCTTTTTTCTTTATCTCAATTGCATCATTGATATCTTCAGTTGTGTGCTTGTACCCATTCTTCACAGCTAGTCATACTCCATATCCTTGTGCTATCAGGTATGCCTCCATCCTGACTTTCCACACACTGTAGTTGGAGCCGTCAAACATAAGAATCCTACTGTGCCCATGATGATCATCATTTGTAGCCATATCTCTATCTCAATGCACAATCTGTACCAGAAGCTGTCAAATTTCTTCCCTTGGGAACGCAGCTCTGATACCAATTATTGATCCCAGGTAGTCACTGAGAGGGGAGGTGAATCAGTACTCTCAAAAACAATCCCACTGAGATGATCTGGCCTACTGCTTTGGAAACTTCTGCCAAGAGTTGTTGTTCACTATGTGCTGCCTTGAGCTGCCAAATGGATTTTTCTCACTGTCAATTTTTCAAACACATTTCTTGCACACACCAACCACACACCCACAGGTATCCATACCAGGGGCTTGACCTGCCAAGTGTGTACACGCAGACCTGCAGCACACAGACTTCTATTCCACACACATAGACAATCACATATACATTCACAACACAAGATGTAACATGGTTCACCGACCACTAACTATGATGGCTAGTCCACGGGGTAATACCCTAACCAGGGTTTCATAATATACCCGATACACAACTTTAAATGGTAGTTTTCAACTGCTACAACAGCAAGGTGCTACAACACCAAGTAAAACAAGCTACAACTTGAATATGAGCTACTACCCACAAAACTATCAGGACTCGACTTGACAGGCTATACATTTGAAGCATATAATAATTACAAATCCATCCCATTTATCACATTCATCATTATGAGGGTTTGAGTGCGAGGTTACCTTCCCGGATTGTTCACAACAGGTGTAGAGCTCACTGTGTAAGCTTATCGATCTCTTCATTGGCTACACAAGTCATTTCTCATCACCATGACACCACTGGACACTCAATACATTGTCTCAGTACTCTACCCTAGCTTCAATGAAGCATTAAAGGCCACACAAAGTAGGTGGAAGTCAAACACAGCTCATTGAAGCTCCAACAAGGTTTTTTGCCCTAGAATCGCACTTCTCCTTCTTCTTCTCGAGCTCCAACTGATTTAGAAAGCTTCCTCTTCAAATTCCCTTCAGATCGATATCTTATACGCCCAAATCAAAAAACAGACGAGTGAGATATGGCTAGCAGAAGATCGGCCTATAAAAACATTCTAAATGGAATCTTCTCGGATTAATTCATGCACCGCCAAACATAATAGCGCCGTCGCCACTGTCCCACCGTACGATGTTGTCGAGACTTGATTGGCACAGATGGCATCTTTCAACTTAAGCCACTGTATCATTCAAAGGAAGGCGGGAAATATTCTGGACCATTAGATCTGAATCCATCACGCCTTATGCGATCGGCGGCTATCCTATCCGCTGGATCAGAATCCTACGAATCAGCGCATCATATGTACGATAGCACCAAATCATTGAGCCGCTTTTATTCGATGTGACTCACATTAATATCCTGCTACCGGCCAATCCTAATGCTCGCGGGAGCATCTTGATAGAGCATCTACAGCACACCAGATCCCGCCTTTTCGAGAGCCATCGGATCTGAATCTAGGATGCGTGGCATATGTCTGGCTGTCCATTTCGAATCCAACCTTTTATAGACTTCAAAAAATACCCCTGAGACCATAAAAAATGGCCTCTGTAACCTTTGTTAAGGGCCAATTCAGAGAAAAACTCCACTAGGGTCCTTGGGCATAAGGTTAAACACCTCGTAGGTGTTTCGATGGTGCATGTGCTGGCTTCTTGTGGGCGTGCACGCGACCCTTCTGCTGGTTGGTCTTGCTGGCTGCTGGCTGGTATGCTATGCATGGCATGGCTGGGCTGGGCTGTGCTTCTGCACGGCCTACTTTGTTGGGTTGGCTGTGGCATGGCTTGGCCTACTGTGCTACCTAGCTGGCAAGCCTGCTGGGTGGTCTGGCTGCCTAGGTGGCTGGCCACCTTAGGTGAGACCCACCTAATCCCCACCACTCTCTCTCCTCTTTTCTCTCTCTTCTTTTCTCTCTCCTCTTTTCTCTCTCCTCTTTCTCTCTCTTCATCTTTTATTTCTTCTGTTTCTTTCCTCTTCAAATGCTTTCTTCATGTTAAAGAACTAGAAAATTACCAGACTGCCCATACTGCCACTGGATTACACATATGCAAACCATGGTTACTAACAATAACAACGCACTTGGAACTTCCCTTGATTATGTCAAATATCTGCTCAACACTGACCAAGGTTCCAACATAATGTAATCAGGTGAGGGATCAGGTCTGTAGTAATTAGGGAATATGTAATATGTCTATATTTATGCTTTATAACATGTCATCCAATAATTATTTATATTTGAGCATGCATTTACATTTTAACAATTATGTTTGTTGGATTGTATGTTTGTTTGGGTATGATTGTTCGCGTGACATATGGGCACCCAGGGGAGGGTGACCCATGGTACACTGACCATGTTGATGATGCTAGTACCTTAGTGGGGGTGCGGTGGTCCATTGGAGTGGTGCCGAGATTTTTCACTAGGGTACAACACTGTTTATATTTATGCACATGTTCAGCCATGTATGATGGTTCATGTGACGTATGGGTACCCAGAGGAGGGTGGCGGACGAATATACGGACCGTGTTAGAATTTACCAGCACCCTAGTGGGGCACTGTGGTCCATAGAAGTGGTGTCAAGGATCTCTACTGGGAGGTAGCTATATTTACCTTTATACACATGATAGACATAGGTGGTGTCATTTCTTTGTTTCTACACCCTTGCCAGTAGGAGTTTAGAAATTGGTATAGACTCAGACTCCCTCGGTCCGGGACCTGACGAGAGAATCGGAACTGTCTTCGATGTTAGATGGGGTCTATGGTGAGAGGTAACAAGCTTGGAGGTCTAGGACCTGTCGACGGTTTGCTTGTAGAAGTAGTTTAACGGTCCGAGACCTTGTATTCTTCTTCTACCTTACCCGGTATATGAGAGTTAGAGGTCAGGGAACTATAAGTAGGACCGAAAGCACTGGTTGAATCTCAATATGATACCAAATAAAAACATTACCCAGAGACTTATAATAATAAATTACATTTCCATTTCATTGTATAATTCATGCATGTGATTCTTGATTTCTCACTGAACTAGGATGGGAGCTCTCCCTCGTATCGATACTTCTTTTTAGATTTTGATGGAGGTGATTACTCTATGAAGGATTTTACGGAGTCACCGCTAGCGAGCGACATTGTTGGGGCTGAAGACTTAGGTGGGGAGCACGGCGAGGGCTGCACCTGCAACGCTTGTGTCTATGCATGACACAACACTTTCCTTACTCTTTCTTCCTCTCCCTTCAAATTATTTTGTAGATAGTGTGATCTATCTAAACACTGGATACGATTTATTCTTTTGATTTGACTATATGTATATGGGATCTGATATTATTTTCATGGAACAATGTTATGTAAGGCATAACTAATTTTACTATAATATGATATTACTTTAACTAGGATCTGTCATTTACTAGTGCTTCCCCTATTATTACTCTGTTTTCTTTTTATTGTTATGGTTATTACTTGTGTAAACTGTGGGGTTTGTATGGTAGATCACTGTAGTTGTCGATCGCAAGATGTATTCGGGTTGTCTTTTGGGTCAACTCAGATATCACTCCTGATTCCTAGAATGGGCTATAACAAGGAGATTTCTTACCATATTCGTTTGATTTCGCTTATATTTGGTATGTAGGAGATTTCTTAACATATTCGTTTAATTTTCGCTTATATTTAGTGAGTATGATAATTCTTACTACATTTGAATGGATTTTGACATGTTTGGTATAATAGAAAAAATTTCTTACCATACATGGATTTTAACATATTTGGTAAAATAAAAAAGTTTTCTTACCATATGTGATGTGTTTGGTAGAATAAGAAAGATTTCTTATCATACATGAGTTTTGACATATTTGTTAGAATAGTTAAGTTTTCTTACCATATATGATATGTTTAATAAAAAATATAAAATATTTCTTACTATACATAGATTTCGACATATTTGGTAGAATAGAAAAGTTTTCTTACCATATATGAAGTGTTTGGTAGAATAGGAAAGATTTCTTACCATACATTAATTTTGACACATTTGGTATAATAAAAAAAAAATTTACCATATATGAAGTGTTTAATAGAATAGAAAAAATTTCTTACCATATGATTTTAACATATTTGGTAGAATAGAAATGTTTTCTTATCATATATGATGTATTTGGTAGAATAGGAAAGAATTCTTTTCATACATGAATTTTGACATATTAGGTAGAATAAAAAAGTTTTCATACCATATATGTGGTGTTTGGTAGTTGAAAAGATTTCCTATCATACATGGGTTTTGACATATTTGGTAGAATAGGAAAGTATTCTTATAATATATGATGTGTTTGGTAAATAAAAAAAAAATTCTTATCATACATGTATTTTGACATATTTTGTAGAATAGGAAAGTTTGCTTACCATATATAATATGTTTGGTAGAATAGAAATGATTTCTTACCATACATGGATTTTAATATATTTGGTAGAATAAGATAGTTATTTACCATATATGATGTAATTGATAGAATATAAAAGATTTCTTACCATGCATGGATTTTGATATATTTAGTAGAATAGGAAAGATTTCTTACCATATATATATTTGTATGTTTATTTAATAAGTTTAGGAAAGATTTCTTATCATAGTTTCATTTTCACTCATGTTGTTATATTTAGTAGAATAGGATAGATTTTTTGTCATATATATACACATGCTATATTTAGATCTTAACATGCTTAGAAAATACCATGTTTAGATCTTAACATATTAAATCTTACTATATTTAGAAGATGTCATTTTTATGTGATAATTTCCATGTTTAGATAGAATATCTTATATAGATAATAATTTAATTTCTGCAATACCCTAGTTGAATATGTCATATTTATCTACTTTAAAAGACAAACTAGGTGTGAGTACGTGTATTTAGGCACGGTAAAAAAATGGGGATAACATAAAAATCTTAATAAAGAAAGATTGTGCCTAGCCAAACATCCCAAAACTAAAGCTTAGGTTAAAAAGGATGGTTTTACGGCTATCCTTATCCTGAGCATATCCCTTAAACTAGAATAGGTTATCTTTAAACTAGAATAGGTTATACCTTATCCTAGGTTATCCTGTAATACAGAACAGGTTATCTCTTGACCTAGAACAGATTATAAAGCCTTAGACCTAGAGTAGGTTATCCATCCTTAAAACCCATTCCGAACTACGTTGTACCTGATTTCTAGGACCACTAGAATACGTAGGCAATTTGAAGAAATCTCCAAATATGGTACTACCCCTTAGTTTTCTTAGATCATCCATACCCATATCCATATCTATATTCTTATCCACCATATCCATATCCATATCCATACCCTGACCCATAGATTTCCTCAACCAATCAAGCATAAGCTTCAACTTGAATAATGAACTTAATCAAATCAAGCATAAATCACAAACATAAACTTTAATTACACTTGAATTACGATGGTGAATTTAATTTTTAGAAGATTCCCCAGATACGTAGGTAGTAGATTTCAGATTCGGTTTCAATAACATCAAACCATAGGGTTTGGTTTGGTCCAATTAAAAGAGCCTAACATAGGAAAGGCATAAGACATCTGTCACACCCCAATTCCACACTATTTAGAACGATGTGATGTACCGCTAATAATCCAACGGTTCAACCAGGATCTCAAATAGGTTGTGTCCGTTTGCTTAAACCATACACATCCACAACCATAATCAGAATAAATACACAATAGAGGAAGTCTTAATATTAAATGAACTGAGAATCTAAATGTGATAATCATAAATAAAATATCCAATTATGTTGTATTGACCAAGACATAAGTAAATAAAATATAAAATTACATTTTCTTAATGGTCCAAATAAAAATCTAATCGAAAATGCATGAGTTGCACTCACATGATGAGTCATGCGTCTCCACTATATCTTCGGCATCCATCGCAGTAACGTGCCTTTATGCGGGAGCATTCATATAATCTTCCACAGTCGTACCTGCATCATCAACTAAAAATATTTAAATTTGAAAAGGGTGAGCACACATCACGGCTCAGTGAGCAAACAAAATAATGCAACAAACATATGCATGCATTCAATTCATATCTATGGTCTGGTATATAAGTTTGCAATGTGCTATAGAAAGGTTTGGAGGCCGTGCACCTCTATACACGAGTGTGTGGAACCGCTCAATGGATCAAACACCATTGCCGCCCCCACATGCACCCACCATGGAATAGAGATAGAGCTAAAGTGCTTAGGACCGCACCGCATCACACTTCCCCTGATGCTCTACCCATACCAACACGTAAGCCCCTATTGGCGAGGGCTTGTAAACTGGGCTCGCAACTAACCAATCCTAATGTCAAATAGTGTATCCAAGGCCTCACCCCAGCATCCCTCAATACATCCATAGAGATAGAGCTAAGGCCCCTTGGGCAGAGTCAGAGACTATACGGTCCACCTCCCTTGATGCCCTACGACGTAATAGTTCAACTAAGGTAATGGCGATACGACGATGTTAATGGACAAGACTTGAGTAGAGATAGGGCTAAAGTGCTTAGGATCGTATCGCATCACACTTCCCCTGATGCCCCACTCGCATCAAGTACACTAACCACACACAAACATTTACATGCCTATTCCTAGCATCTTTATCAACATCATGTTGTAAATAAACAGAATAAATATGCATGAACAGTAATAACGGAATAGTAGATGACATGTGATATGTACATTACAATCATACAATCATGGAATCATACATGGAATTGGACTCAATAAACAAAAATGGTTTATTATTAGCAAATTAATTTAGGTCTTGTTCCCTCACCTTTGCTTGAGTGTAGATCCTCTTTCAAGCTTTAAGAATCACCTTTATATCAATAGAAAAACCTAAAAAGTCGATAGATTTTAATTAGAATTCATTCCAACAGTTTTAAGCTTGCTGTAAAGCTAGGGTCGCAGGATGGGTCGCAGGTATCTGAGACCCCAGGGTATAGGGTCGATCATAGGGTCGGTTATCCATCGACCCTAGGTGCGACCATAGCTTCCCTGGACTTCCCAAGAGCTTGGGGTCGATCCTGTAGTCTGATTGGGTCGGTTACCAGTCGACCCTAAGTGCGACCATATGTAGTTTGAGTCGACTTTTCATCCTACAGTCCACTATTTCATGGTTGGATCCTTTGGCTTACTTTCATGGTCCATTCTATGATTGTTCTATGGCTCAAAACTCCAAGTTACTTCCTTTACTTTGTATACAATGATTCCCTCCATGGATTCCATTGGAATTTTCCCATGGATGGATGATTTGGGTTTCTCCTAGATCCTACCCTCTTTATATACTATTCTAGGGTCATACACAATTCATGGAGAATGTTTTCATACCTTAGACTTGCTGAATTCAGAGATTCCTCTGAAACTCTTCTCCTTAGCCTTCTTCTCCAACTTTCCTTCTCTTCCTTCTCTTCTCTTTCTCTCACTTTCAATTAGGGTTTCAAAAGGAGTGAAAGAGCCTAAGGGACGTCCTATTTATAGAGAAAAACCTCCCAAAATCCTTCCCAACAAGTTTAGGAAAGGTTCCCTTTGAATTAAGAAAGTTTCCTAATTTTTGGTTTCTGTCAGTTTGCCTAGGGTCGATGCTAGGGTCGCAGAATCCGTCGACCCTAGGGTCTCTCGTCATCCGACCCTAAGACTCAAAAGTCATGGGTTGGACCCTACTGAGGTGGGGTCCACCCTACCTGTTTAGGCATGCGACCCTACCCTCCATTTTACTATTTTTGGGTCAATTTTGTACCTGGTTTTGTGATTTCCTTCACGCACTTGGTCCATGCGGCTCGACCATGATAGGTAGACCTGGTACAAGGTGGTAAGACCGGTTAGTTTGGTACGGGTCTTACAACTCCCCCCTGCTTATAAAAATTTCGTCTTCGAAATTTGTACATACCTTCTGAGTCGAAAAGATGAGGGTATTGCTTTCGCATAGCATTCTCTTCTTCCCATGTGATTTCTTCTATATTTCGACTTCTCCAGGTGACTTTAACATAATAGATGTCACGGTTGCGTAGTCGTTGAATCTTTTGGCTGGTGATTTCAGTTGGTGCTACTTCAAATGTCAAATCATCAATCAAATCAGGTGGATCTACTGTCAAAACGTGCGTTGGATCTCTGACGTACTTCTTTAATAAGGAGATATGAAATACATCATGCACACTTGACATAGATGGTGGTAGTGCTAACTGGTAAGCCACTTTTCCACGTTTAGCTAGAATCTCATATGGTCCAACATATCTCGGACTTAGTTTTCCTTTCTGTCTGAACCATTTCAAACCTCGCATAGGTGATACTTTGAGGAATACCTTATCACCTACGGCAGATTCAAGGTCTCGGCGCCGAGTATCTGCATACTGTTTATGACGATTCTGAGTCGTTCTTACTCTTTCCTTGATAATGTCGACTACTCGACATGTCTCTTCAATAAATTCAGGTCCAATAATGCTATGTTCTCCAACTTCATTCCAAAACAAAGGAATTCGACACTTCCTGCCATACAGTGCTTCATAGGGTGACATCTGTATAGTAGTCTGGTAGCTGTTGTTATAAGCGAACTCGATCAGTGGTAATTTTTCATCCCATGATCCTTTAAAATCAATTACACAGGCTCAGAGCATGTCTTCTAAAATCTGAATGGTACGCTCTGTCCGTCTGTCTGAGGATGGAATGCAGTACTGAACTTCAATGTTGTACCCATAGCCTTTTGCAATCCTTCCCAAAACATTGAAGTAAATCGTGGATCTCTGTCGGACACAATGCTTTCGGGTACACCGTGGAATCTGACAATATTGTCCACATACAACTTAGCTAACCTTTTCCAGTGTATACTGAGGTCGTATAACTATAAATCGAGCCGTCTTAGTCATGCGGTCTACAATCACCCAAACTGCGTCAACTACTCGGGAAGTCAATGGTAACCCGGTGACGAAGTCCATAGTGATGCAGTCCCATTTCCATGCTGGTTCTAGTAATGGCTGTAATAGTCTTGCAGGTCTTTGTCGTTCAGCCTTCACCCTTTGACAGTTTAGGCATTGAGACACGAACTTAGCTACATCTGCTTTCATTCCTCTCCACCAGTATAGTTTCTTTAGATCATGATACATTTTTGTACTTCCAGGATATATCGAATAGACGGTGGTATGAGCTTCCTTCATTAGTTGGTGTCTAATGTCCAAATTTTCTGTTTCAGGAACACATATTCTTTCTTTGTACTTCAGTACCTTTTTATCATCCAAGGCGAACTCAGGGATAGTCCTATCTTTTTCGATGTCTTCTTGTATCGTTCTTAGATAAGGGTCTGATCTAATAGCTGTTTTCACTTCATCAAGTATATCAGGTACAATCTTCAATGTGGCGAACATATTTGAAAACCGATGGATAAATCCTTGGTTGGTTGATTCATCCGGTGCATCTATCCCGAACTGCTCAATACCGTAGTTGAACACTTTTTCGGTAGTACACATTGCGGCAGTTGTGTTAACCTCTCCTTGAGATTTTATCATCGCTTTTCTACTCAGTGCGTCAGCAACCACATTAGCTTTCCCTGGATGATACTGGATATCACAATCATAGTCCTTCAATAGTTCTAGCCACCTTCTTTGTCTCATATTCAGCTCCTTCTTATTAAAGAGGTAAGTGAGACTCTTATGATCTGATTTAATCTGAAATTTCTCTCTATACAAATAATGTCTCCATATCTTGACAGCATGTACCACTGTCGCTAATTCCAAGTCATGAGTGGGATAGTTCTTCTCATGTGTCTTCAGTTGTCTTGAGGCATAAGCAATTACTTGTTCCCCTTGCATAAGTACACATCCTAAACCCAATCCTGACGCATCAATGTACAAAATAAATGGCTGTCCTGGTATAGGAATAGTCAAAACTGGAGCTGATATCAATCTAGTCTTCAATGTTTGAAAACTCTGCTCACATTTATCAGTCCAAACAAACTTTTCGCCCTTCTTAGTCAAACTGGTGAGAGGTACGGTAATTCGGGAATAGTCTTCCACAAATCGTCGATAATACCCAGCTAGACCTAAGAAACTTTTAATTTCTACAACGCTCTTCGGTGCTTCCCACTTCACAATAGCTTCAATCTTTCTAGGATCCACTTTAATTCCTTCAGCGGATACAACATGGCCTAGGAATGCGACCTCATTTAGCCAAAACTCACACTTTGTAAATTTGGCATAAAGTTTCTCTTTTCGTAATCGCTGCAGAGCGGCGTTTAGATTCATAATATGAGTTTCCTTGTCCTTGGAGTAGACCAATATATCATCGATGAATACAATGACCGATGTGTCTAACATATCATGGAATACCCGATTCATAAGTTTCATAAAAGTTGCTGGTGCATTCGTCAATCCAAAAGACATGATCAAAAATTCATAATGTCCATATCTGGTCCTGAATGCTGTCTTAGGAATATCATCGTCCTTAATCTTCAACTGATGGTATTCGGACCAAAGATCGATCTTGGAGAACACCTTGGCACCTTGCAACTGATCGAACATCTCATCGATCCGAGGCAATGGGTACCGATTCTTGATTGTTAGTGATGAACACATTTTATGTGTGAATTTAGGGCATAAAATATACATCTCTTATTCTATTTATGATGCTTCTCGGGTATTTAATATTGATTTTATGTTTATTGGGTATAGGTGAAAGAATGGAGAAATTTGAGCTTAAAAATATCATTTTATGAATTTTTGGTGATCCTGTCCAGTTAACTCACCCAGTCAACTCAGCAACCGGGCATAAGACGAATTTTATGAGGAGAGCCACAAATTTTGTGTATAAGATTAGCCTTGAACCAAGTCAAAGAGTAGCCCAATTTCATGTGAAAGATTCCATTCTCTTGAGAAAATATTCTTTAGTTATTTGGAATCAAATTTACAAGATTGGCATGGCATGGAAGAATGGAAAGCTCCAATCGATTATGGAAGTTTTCAAAAATAGATAATGATGCTAAAGATATGATGAGTTGGTGTAAGATTTTTTTCTACCCAAGAATCGTCCATATACAATGAACCTACAAGATTGGAATTCGGTTACCAAAATTATCTCCACAAAATCTCTCGTAATTCAATTGTAAAGATTGATTGTGATCTTTACTCTCTTGTATATATATGTGATGCTCAACAATAGAAAATCATCCAAGAATTCTATTATGAGTTTTTTCTTAGTTTTAAGAATTTATGAGAGAGTTTGAGATTCTTATTTTTTTTTTCTTTTCAAGTTGTGTTCTTCTTGCTTAAGTTTATTTTTATTTATTTAATTATTTGTTTTTAGTTTTAATTTCAGATTTAGAACTCTGTAATAGGGTAGATAAATATTGGTTGTACCCTATTACTAATTTAATTTAGGGGAGAAGGCTCCCTTTGTAATCGTTTGCACATCGCCTTGGAGTGACAACAAGACGACAAGCAACAACAGAGAAATCTTCTATCGAGATAAGTTTTTCTTACATTCTTTTACTTTTAATTTCGTTTTTTTCTTGCAATAAATTTGTGTTACTTTATGATTAGTGGTTTCATAAATTTACGTACCGTTATGAATGGTTATTATTGTTTTTATTGCTTGATTAATTTTTATTTAAAGTGATTAAGGTGTTAATTCAATCATATCCCTTTGGTACGCTTTGCCTTATTTGAGTTAGGATAATAGCGATTCCTCCCTGAGATCGACCCATTACTGCACGATACCGTGCACTTGTGGTTACATACATATTTAATTCACATCAAGTTTTTGGCGCCGTTGCCGGGGAGGCAAGCCGTTATTTTTTCTATTTTAAATAGTTCAAAGTGATTTAAAAAAATGCAAAAAAAAATTTTCTAAGTGATTTTAAAAAAAAAAGGAAAAGAAAAATGCAAAAAGTTTACATTGGTTTTTATGCCTTTCTTTGCACCTCCAATCGGTTAGGTTGGAACAGTACAATCGACGGTCCATCCTGACCATGATATGGTGTTAAAGGATGCTGGCTATCGAATTATCAAGAGGAATAACGACCAATAGCTTCGACGGTAACGGTGTTGTTTCTCAACGTAATTGTGGATATGATCGGTCTCTAAGCCATTGATCGTCAGGAGGTTTGCATTGACCCCGATTCGAAAAAATCCATCTTTTCGCATCGAATGTAGAGGAAAAAGAAAAAAAAATTAAAACAATTTTGTGCATGAGTGTATGGACTCGTGATTCTAGCAATCGTCTAGTAAGAGTCCCATCATTTACAATGGCTGAACCAAAGATGACACTTAAGGATAGATTTTACCCTGCTAGGGCAGCACAACCTTCATGTATTCAATTGTCGGCTGCCACAGGCAACAACTATGAATTGAAAACTCAATTCATTACCACGCTTCCTCATTTTCATGGGTTATCTTCACAGGATGCATACTTATTCCTCCGTGAGTATGAGGAGGTGTGTGCCCTCATTAAAATGCAACAGCTCAGTGATGATGCTGTCAAATTGAGGTGCATCACTTTTTCACTCAAGGATGGAGCTAAAAAATGGCTTTATGGTCTTCCCATAAATTCCATTACATCCTGGGAAAAATTTACTGTGTTATTCCTTAAAAAGTTTTTTCCTCTTCACAAGACAAATAAACTTCGAGGGGATATAATGTGGTTCAAACAAGAGTCAAATGAGTCTTTTTCAAGACTCATGGAAAGGTTCCAAGGTCTACTCCAAGAGTACCCTCACCATGGTATTGAAATATGGCAGCTTTGTCAAATTATTTACGAGGGGATAGACTTTCCTACTAAGCAAATGCTTGAGTCTATGTGACGTCAAGGATTCACTTCCTATGAGGATGCTAACGATGCTTGGAACTTTTTGGTGGATCTAGCCAAAAAAACAAGAGAGTGGGAGTCTGTGCAGGAGACAGATCGCACCCAAAAAGGTAAAGGTTACTTTGTCGATGGCATAGTAGCAAAGGAGGCACACTTAGATAGCCTTATCAAAAGGATAGAAGCTTTAGTTCCTAAAGACCCTATCCAAAAGCAAGTCCTAATGTGAAACTGGTGTCAAACTCCTGGACACACAGTAGAGGAATGCCTTTCACAGGGAAATTCTCAGAATGCTAATGAAAGTGCACTTTACAATCCGTATAGTAACACTTACAATCCAGGATGGAGAAATCACCCAAATTTTTCTTGGAACCAAGGGAACCATGTGGACCCATCTCAATTTCCAAATCAAGGTCCTCCCGGTCACACCAGGCCATATGCTCCCCCTAGACCCAATTTTGTTCCCCAAGGTAATTTTCAGCAACCCCCTGGGTTTTCTAACACGGGTGAGCCGGCCAGACTTAGTGAGTTGGAGAAGAATGTGGCAGCTCTAATGGCAGGGCATACCAGTATGGAAAGGACACTTACCCAATTGGTTACCCTAATATGTGAAAAGAACAAGAGTATTCTGCCCAGCCAACCAGAGACCAACCCACGCCATCACCTACAACCAAATAGGTCAAACCCTCAAGTGAATGGCATAGAGAATCAATCAGGGTCCTCCAAACAATGCAATGTAGTCCATGCATTACGGAGTGGCCAAGAGTACTTACGGGATGAAGCACCAAAGAACAAACCCACAGTTGTTCCCGTTAATGTTCCCCAATCTGAGGCAGCTACTGAGCCTCTTTCTTCAAGTTCATCTGATGTACCTGAAAGACCCAAAGAGACTGTCCCAGACAGAGTTTTTACTCCACCAGCCCCATTCCCTAATAGGTTGGTAAACCAAAAGAAGACTGCTTTAGTTGATAAAATTTTAGAGGTCTTCAAACAAGTAGAATTGAATATCCCACTTTTGGATGCAATTGACCAAATTCTTATTTATGCAAAAGTCCTTAAAGACTTATGCACACAAAAGAGGATTAGTCAAATTCCTAAAAAGGTATTCTTGGCTGCACATTTAAGTTCCCTTCTGAACCATCCTGTGGCAGCCAAATACATGGACCCTGGCTATCCTACCATCTCTTGCATCATAGGCAACACTTTTATTGATCATGCCCTGTTAGACTTAGGTGCAAGTGTGAATCTTCTACCTTATCATGTTTACCAACAATTAAGATTGGAAAAGTTGAAACCAACGTCCATCTCACTTCAATTAGCTGATCGCTCTGTAAAAACTCCTAAAGGAATGGTAGAGGATGTTTTGTTAAAGGTAGGAGAATTTCTTTTTCCTGTGGATTTTATTGTTTTAGAAATACATCCTGTCTCCAATAGGGATCAAATCCCTATCATTTTAGGGAGACCGTTTCTGGCTACAAGCAATGCACTGATAAATTGCAGGAACGGTCTCATGAAACTGTCATTTGGTAACCAAATTGTTGATTTAAATGTATTTAGGCTGGGTAAGCAACCGAATGAGGAAGTACATATGCTCCAAGAATTCCCTGACCATGTAGAGACCACTTTTGACATTGACTTTGACTCGGAATTCTCGCAGTGTATGGAAGAGTTGGGAGGAGTAGAGGATACTTTCTCATCAGAGGCATGGAGTATCCACACACCTGTAGAACCTCTAGGACCTCTATCCATTTCCAATCTTAAGCCCTCAATGGTTGAACAACCTAGTTTAGAATTAAAGGAGTTACCATCCACTTTGAAGTATGTCTTCCTAGGACCTGACCAGACTCTTCCTGTTATTATTGCATCTGATTTGACTTATAATCAGAAAGAAGAGTTAGTCAAACTCTTACAAAATCACAAGGAAGCCTTAGGTTAGACTGTGGCTGACATCAAAGGTATTAGTCCATCTATTGTTCAGCATCATATACACCTTATGGAAGATATCAACCCCTCAAGGGAACCTCAGAGACGGGAAAATCCTGTGATGAAGGAAGCCATTAAGAAAGAGATTCTAAAGTGCTTAGCTCATGGGATCATATATCCCATATCTGATAGTGAGTGGGTAAGTCTGGTACATGTGGTACCAAAGAAGTTAGGAGTCACTGAAGTTGCTAATGCTGACAATGAATTGATTCCAACCCGTATCCAAACAGGATGGAGAATCTGCATAGACTACAGAAAGCTGAATATGGCAACGTGGAAGGATCATTTCCCTTTGCCTCTCATTGACCAAATGTTAGAGAGGTTGGCCGGACATGAATACTATTTCTTCTTAGATGGATACTCCGGTTACAATCAAATCCTCATTGCCTTAGATGACCAACACAAGACCACTTTCACATGCCCCTACGGAACCTATGCTTACCGGCGCATGCCTTTTGGGCTATGCAATACCCCTGCCACTTTTCAAAGGTGCATGATGAGCATATTCTCAGATATGGTAGAACAATATTTATAAGTATTCATGGATGATTTTTCTGTGCATGGGTCTACTTTTTCTGATTGCCTACATAATCTTCTTGTCAGGTGTACGGAGAAAGATTTAGTTTTAAATTGGGAGAAATGCCACTTCATGGTAAAATAGGGCATAGTGTTGGGTCACATCATTTCCAAAGATGGGATCATGGTTGACAGAGCCAAAGTAGAATTGATTGAAAAGCTACCTGTTCCCAAATCTGTTAAGGACATTCGCTCCTTTCTAGGGCATGCCGGTTTTTATCAGAGGTTCATTAAAGATTTTAGTCAAATTGCTCGTCCTCTCACCTCTTTGCTTGCTAAAGACCAGCTCTTTGATTTTAATGATGCCTGTCTTGAGAGTTTTAATCAACTCAAAAATATTTTGACCACTGCCCCCGTTATTCAGGCACCCATATGGACAGAGCCCTTTGAGCTTATGTGTGATGCTTCTGATTTTGCATTAAGAGCTGTCCTTGGGCAACGGATCAATAAGTTACCCCATGTAATTTGTTATGCAAGTAGGACTTTAAACGATGCACAGCTTAATTACACCACCACTGAAAAGGAATTCTTAGCTGTTGTATTCGCTTTAGAGAAATTTCGTGCCTACTTGATAGGATCCCATGTCATTGTGTATACGGATCATGCCGCTCTCAAGCATCTCTTGCAGAAAAAGGATGTCAAAGCTCGTCTCATTAGATGGGTTTTGCTTTTACAAGAGTTTGACTTAGAGATTAGGGATAAAACAGGAATAGAAAATCTGGTTGCTGACCACTTATCCCGACTGCCTAATTCTTTGACTGTCGATTCACCAGTCAGCGAGTCTTTCTCAAATGAGCAGTTGTTTGCAGTATCTAGTGAGCCTTGGTTCGCTGATATTGTAAATTACTTGGTAATGGGTGCGACCCCTTCCCATTGGTCCGCCCAAGATAAGTATAGATTCCATTCCCAAGTCAAGTACTATTTTTGGGACGATCCATATCTGTTCAAGACTTGCCCTGATCAGATTATCAGGAGATGTGTACTTGACCATGAACAACAATCTGTGCTGTCTTATTGTCATGATCAGGCGTGTGGTGGCCACTTTGGGCCAAATAAGACTACGGTCAAGGTTTTACGGCGGATTCTCTACTGGCCTAGTCTTTTTAAGGATGCATTTAATTACTGTAAGGCATGCCCTTCTTGTCAGTCTTTAGGCCGCATTACCAAGCAGAATATGATGCCACTAAACCCAGTTCTGGTGGTTGAAGTTTTTGATGTTTAGGGCATTGATTTTATGGGTCCGTTCCCAAAGTCTTTTGGGAATGAGTATATCTTGTTAGCTGTGGACTACGTGTCCAAATGGATAGAAGATGTTGCTACTAAGACCAATGACCACAAGGTAGTCATTAAATTTTTAAAGGAGAATATATTCTCCCGATTTGGTACCCCTCGAGCTATCATTAGTGATAGGGGAAAACAATTCTGTAACAAACCATTTGAGGTCCTTGTTCGAAAATATGGTATTACCCATAAATTGGCAACCCCTTACCACCCTCAGACTAGTGGACAGGTTGAAGTGTCCAATCGACAAATCAAGCAAATTTTGGAAAAAAACTGTCAATCCTACTCGTAAGGATTGGTCCATTCGCCTCATAGATGCTTTGTGGGCTTATAGAACTGCTTTCAAGACCATTCTTGGTCAATCCCCTTACCGTCTGGTGTACGAAAAGGCCTGCCATCTACCAGTCGAATTGGAACATCGGGCATTTTGGGCAATTAAGAAATTAAATTTTGATTTGTCAGATGCTAGCACTCATAGAGGACTCCAGCTCTCTGAGTTGGATGAATTGAGAAATGATGCCTACGACAGTGCCCGCATCTATAAAGACAAGACCAAGGCTTATCATGACAGACATATCCTTCGAAAGTCTTTCACCCCTGGCGACAAGGTTATGCTTTATAATTCTCGTTTGCATATTTTTCCTGGTAAACTTAGATCTCGTTGGGAGGGCCCTTATACTGTTCAAAATGTTTTCTCATCGGGTGCAATTGAGATTTTAAATCCAGGTACAGGTGCATCCAGCAAAGTGAATGGCCAGCGTTTGAAGCCATTTTTGGAGCTTCCACACGACTCCACTGAAGAGGTCATGGATCTCCATAAGCCTTTTTACACTGATCCTTGATTCAGAGAGTTTTTTCTTCCCCTTGTCCTTGTCTTTTATTTTTCTGTATACATTGAGGACAATGCATGATTTAAGTATGGGGGAAGGGTTGAGATTTCATAAAAAAAATGAATTTTAACCTTTCATTGTAAATTTTAACTTTTTAATTTTAGTTTTTGGGAAAGTCAATCACTATTTCTATGGTTTTGACACGAAAGAGGAAGGAGAAAGAGACCTAGAAAACTATCACATACGAAGTAATGAAACCCTATGTAAGGATAATACTTAGGCTGTATTTTGAGATGGGAATTAAGTTAGAAAATACATCTTACCTCTCCTGAAGGGATGAATATTTTATGGTTATAGTTGGTAATTTCAACCTTTGAATAAAGCTGAGACCTCCTTGTACTATAAAAAAAATCATAATAAGAAAATAATAATATAAGAGTTTTTTTTGTTCTTGGGACTATACAGGACATTCCGCCTCAAGAAGCGAGGTGTCTTGATTGAAATTCCTTGGATACAGCTCTTGTTAAAAAAAAATACTCTTTAGCATCAATGTCTTTAAAGATATATGCCAAAAGCGAAGTTACATAGTAACATGGGAATGCATAACCACCTGCACTTCTTAAGCCAATTGTAGTGGAGAGTAGCTTAAAGAGGAAGAAAGAAAGAAAGAAAAAAAAATACAAATGTTGAAAGCTATTCTTGGGTCTTGGTTACCAGTATGTTACAAAGGGTTTACCCTAAGGAGAGATATGTTAGAAAGATATAACAAGGTTTCCTAATTGAGATGCAACCTTAGTGTTTGAATCATATGAGGTAGTAAAGTTCAAGTGTGGGGGTTTCTATGTTTTCTTGATCCCAAGTTGAGTGTCTTGACTAATAAGATATGTGTGTGCTCTCTTTCCTTAAAACCAAAATTAAAATTTGAAATTTTTATATGAATTTTGTGTGTTTATTCTCTGAAAATACTCACGAGACACAACTCGTCCACTAGGGGTAACCTAGGGGTTTAAAGGCTTGTTGCACGTGCTAAGTGCAATCGTGATTCCTACGAAAGTGAGTTAGGATTTTATTTTATTTTTATATTTTTCATTGCTCGAGACTAGCAAAGCTCAAGTGTGGGGGAATCTGATGAACACATTTTATGTGTGAATTTAGGACATAAAATATATATCTCTTATTCTATTTATGATGCTTCTCGGGTATTTAATATTGATTTTATGTTTGTCGGGTATAGGTGAAAGAATGGAGAAATTTGAGCTTAAAAATATCATTTTATGAATTTTTGGTGATCCTGTCCAGTTAACTCACCCAGTCAACTCAGCAGCCAGGCATAAGACGAATTTTATGAGGAGAGCCACGAATTTTGTGTATAAGATCAGCCTTGGACCAAGTCAAAGAGTAGCCCAATCTCATGTGAAAGATTCCATTCTCTTGAGAAAATATTCCTTAGTTATTTAGAATCAAATTTACAAGATTGGCATGGCATGGAAGAATGGAAAGCTCCAATCGATTATAGAAGTTTTCAAAAAGAGATAATGATGCTAAAGATATGATGAGTTAGTGTAAAATTTTTTCTACTCAAGAATCGTCCATATACAATGAACCTATAAGATTGGAATTCGGTTACCAAAATTATCTCCACAAAATCTCTTGTAATTCAATTGTAAAGATTGATTGTGATCTTTACTCTCTTGTATATATATGTGATGCTCAGCAATAGAAAATCATCTAAGAATTCGATTATGAGTTTTTTCTTAGTTTTGAGAATTTATGAGAGAGTTTGAGATTCTTAGTTTTTTTTTTCTTTTTAAGTTGTGTTCTTCTTGCTTAAGTTTATTTTTATTTATTTATTTATTTATTTTTAGTTTTAATTTCAGATTTAGAACTCTGTAGTAGGGTAGATAAATATTGGTTGTACCCCATTACTAATTTAATTTAGGGGAGAAGGCTCCCTTTGTAATCGTTTGCACATCGCCTTGGAGTGACAACAAGACGACGAGCAACGACAGAAAAATCTTCTATCGAGATAAGTTTTTCTTACATTCTTTTTCTTTTAATTTCGTTTCTTTCTTGCAATAAATCTGTGTTACTTTATGGTTATGTGAGGACAAAGATGGAAATCTTTAGAAGTCGCCACCTAGATTTAGGTCTAGGACCTTAGAAATGTGAAATCTCACCCCAAGGTAAGACTTCGATTGACTCATGACCCTTAGATTTGAATTCTGGTCTATCAGAGATTGGGTAAGCGTCAGGTTACGGTTATGGGAAGGGGTTAGGCACCCAAACCGCCCGATCGAAATCGGTCTCCTATACCTTTCCTATGCTAGACTCTATTTGCTAAGCCAAACCAAACCAAGGGGTTTGATATCATTGAACCGAATCTGTATCCATCAGATTGCCTACGTATTACGGATTTATTCCGAAAATCAGGTTCACCATCGTAGTTCAGGTGTGATTAATGTTTATGAATGTGATTTATGCTTGTGCATGATTAAGTTTATTGTTCAAGTTGAAGTTTATGCTTGAAAAGCTGAGAAATCCAATGGGTTAGGATCTGGATAGTCCATGTGGACTGATCGAATAGACCTAGTGGATCTAAGAATAACCCTATTTGGGTTGAAATATGGATAACCCATTCTGGGTTGGAATGTGGATAACCCTATGTGGGTCAAAATGTGGATAGATATCCTAGTGGATCTTTTGGATAGTCCAAGTGGACAAAGGTTTGGATAACCCCTTTTGGGTTGGAATATGGATAGATATCCTAGTGGATCTATGGATAGTCCGAGTGGACTATGGTGTGGATCCGAATTTGGGATTCTCCCAAATGGCCTACGTATCCTAGGGTTTGCCCTAGGAATCAGAATCCGCGTAGTTCGAACTCTGGATTGAAATGGATGGGTATCCTATTGGATCTATGGATAGTCCGAGTGGACTAAATGTGTGGATCCGAATTTGGGTTTCTCCAAAATAGTCTACGTATCCTAGGGTTTACCCCAGGAATCAGAATCCGCGTAGTTCAGGAATGATGGGTAGAAACGGGAATGGATATCCTAGTGGATCTATGGATAGTCCGAGTGGACTAAGGTAAATATCCTAGTGGATCTATGGATAGTCCAAGTGGACTAAGGTGTGGATCCGAATTTGGGTTTCTCCCAAATAGCCTACGTATCCTAGGGTTTGACCTAGGAATCAGAATCCGCGTAGTTCGGGGGCTCTGATAACCTGTTCTAGGTTAATGATTGAGAACCTATTCTAGGTTTAGGGTTTAGAACCTATTCTAGGTTTAGGGTTTGCCGAGGGGCAAATCGTCCTAAATTACCCTTTTCATTCTGAATTCTAATTTTGGAAGGTTTGGCAAAGAATTCTCTTTCTTTATTAAGGTTTTATTATTCCCATTATGCCCTTCCCAAGAATGTGGGTGCCTAAATGCACATCCCCACGCCTAGATTGTCTTCTAGAAGTGTGCAGATATGGCAGTTTGACTAGGGTGTTGCATAAAATAAGTTATTGTCCAAAATAGAATATTCTATCTAAATATGGCATATAAAATATTTATGGCAAGAAATAAACATGTAGTAAGATTGTTTAAAAATCTTTCAAATATGACATGTATTGCAAATAAGGCAAGAGCCTAATATGGTAAGATCTAATATGGCAAGATCTCAAGATCTAAGCATGGTAAGATTTAATATGACAAGATCTAATATGCAAGATCTAATATGGAAAGATCTAATATGGCAAGATCTAAGCATGGCAAGATCTAATATGACAAGATCTAATATGCAAGATCTAATATGGCAAGATCTAAGCATGGCAAGATCTAATATGGCAAGATCTAATATGGAAAGATCTAATATGGCAAGATCTAATATGCAAGATCTAATATGGCAAGATCTAAGCATGGCAAGATCTAATATGGCAAGATCTAATATGGAAAGATCTAATATGGCAAGATCTAATATGCAAGATCTAATATGCATCTACATATCAATATGGAAAGTACCAATCATAGAATGCATATATGACATGAATTTTTCAAAAAAAGGAAAAGATCTTATATGCTATTTTCTAAGCATAGTAAGACTTAAAAAAAATTAAGATTTTGCTAAAATATGGTAAAAATTTATCTATTCTACCAAAAATAGCAATACATGGAATGTGGCAAACATGGTATGCACAATCCAAACAAAGCATATGAATGCTCCAAATATAGCCATTTATCCAAATATGGTAGAATTCATTTAAACAATCATTGATGTTATAATGAATGAGACATCAATGAAACTTTTTTTTTTTTTGAAAAATTCAAAATTATCAAAAAAAACACATGTTCAATGTTCTTTGAAAATTGTAATTCTTATGAAGGAGTTTGGGAAGATCAATGACTCAAAACTGTGAAAATCGTGACACAAGGTTCCAGATAATGGACAAAACTATGAACTGTATTCAGATTTGTCACATTATACAAGAATGACCATAAGTAGGTCTTTCAAAACTCAAATCAAGCTCAACTTTTTTTCATAGAAATATGACTTGATATATTATATTTCATATTAAGGATTTGAATCCCAACAGAAAGCAAAAATAGGTCAAAGACATGCCCTAAGACCGAACATGTGCACTGGTCAAATCTGTTCCAGATTTTTGACCAGTTGCACCATAAATTCCAAATAAAATTCTATTCTTAATGAAAAATTAAATACAGACATATGTCTATGTAGATAACTGTCTGATCTAAAATTTCATTAAAAAAAACAAGTTAAAACAGTATTTTTTTTCTTTGTGAAAAATGACTCTTTCAATCATGCAAATCAGTACATCATGACAGATTTAAAATCAGAGCACTATGCACTTAAAAATTGATATAAATTCATGAAAAAATGGAAAAAATATGAAACCAGTGCCATTTTTTAGGAGACTTTCATGTCTAAAAAAATCATGTTAAGTGGATTCTCTGATTATGGCCATAAGGCCTTTGTCTAGAGACTTTCCGATGGAGGATTGCATTGCATCCGAGAAAAATAGCAATGTCAAAGACAAATTTTTTGATATATTTCCCCAATTCCAAATGGAACGAAATTTTTAGGGTAGTCTTCTATCATATCATAGAGACTCTCATAAAATTTTGGGCTTCAAAATCTTAGAAAAAATACATATGATGTACGTCCTAAGTTTGAACCCTAAATCTGGAATTTTCAGATCAGAAAACCACTTTATGAAATTTGCAAAAACATCAAACATCATTGTATATCATACAAAAATTCATCATTGAATAGCTTAGACAAATTATCATTCATGAAAAATGTTAGACATAGGCATCCTAACATTAACAAGCATGTAATAGAGCATTCATGATTGAGATTTCATGAAAATTAGCATTTTTCAAGCAAAATTGGCATTTGGGCATTATAACGACCTCTAAATTTGTTTAGGGTACTAACCTTGGGCTCAAATCGAGTGAAACCGTTGATGAAGGGTGATTGGAGGTTGTATCAATCCCCTTTGAATGTGAATCCTCCTTCTCCTCTCTTCTGCTTCTTTCTCTCTTCTCTTTCTCTCTTTTCTTCTTCTCTTTTCTTTCTTTTCTCTTTCCTTTTTATTCTCAAAATCTTTTTGGATTATCTCAAAACTCTAAATCTCCTTCTCTTTCACGTTTTTTTTCTCTCCCCTCTTTCCTTTTTCTTCTCAAAATCTTTTGGATTATCCCAAAACCCTAAATCCCTTTCTCTTCCACGTTTTTTCTCTCCCCTCTTTCCTTTTTTTTCTCAAAAATCTTTTGGATTATCTCCAAAACCAAAATCCCCCTTCACTTTCACATTTTTTTCTCTCCCCGCTTTCCTTTTTCTTCTCAAAATCTTTTGGATTATCTCAAAACCCTAAATCCCTTTCTCTTCCACGTTTTTTCTCTCCCCTCTTTCCTTTTTTGTCAAAAATCTTTTGGATTATCTCCAAAACCAAAATCCCCCTTCACTTTCACGTTTCTCTCTCCCCTCTTTCCTTTTTCTTCTCAAAATCTTTTGGATTATCATTTACATATAATAATATATATTATATACATATATACACATATATTTAATAACATACATACATATACATACATATACATACATATATATATATATATATAATATAAATATTGTGCACATAGATGAACTGGGTTGAGACTGACTTAGGTTGACAACTGATATGGGTTGAGCTAGGTTGGACCAAAACTGGTTTGAACTGAGTTGACTGGACTGATTGGAATTAACTGGGTTTTTTCTCCTTGTCATTTCACGGGTCATTCCCGCTGTTATCCCGCATGGAATTTTTCGATGGCCTCTATTCCAAATTTTTTACGTTCATTTTGTAGAACATTAAAAATGAGGAATATAGGAACTTGAATCACCTCATTTGGAAGTAAAATGGTCAACTTATGAATTTTTGAAGTTTAAGCGGACCAATTATCGATAATTTGGCTGACCATTCTGCATGAGATCCTTCGGAGGCTTCTACCGGAAATATTTTACGTCCACTTTGTAGAGCACTAAAAATGGAACATAATGAGACTGGAATTATCTGAATCCGATGTAGAACGGGAAAGATATGAAGCTTTGAAGTTCTAAGGATCATTTTGCATGCAAGTTTGCATGGGACCCACTGGTGAGTTCTACCCGGGATTTTTTACGTCCACTTTGTAGAACATCATGAATGAAGAATAATGGTCTTGGAATCATCTGAATCCGATGTCGGATGATCAAGATATGATGATTTGAAATTCAAACGATCCGACTTAGGATAATTTGCATGAAGGCCCCTGAGATTATTTATAATAATTTCAGAAACTCCCTTATATGTATCATCCGACTAAATGGTCATATCTTCCTCATTTCATATCGGAATTGAGCAATTCTGGTCTCGTTTCGAAGATAATTCTATGACCTATGCATTTATGTAGATAATAGCCCATGACCCTGCTGTGGGGATCGATGAAAAATCACAAATCTTTGGGTTAAAGGTCAGAAACCTGCCATATTGGTTCATTTATGCCGAGGGTGGCAAAAATGGGGTGCTTACAGGTTAGTGGTTTCGTAAATTTTCATACCGTTATGAATGGTTATTATTGTTTTTATTGCTTGATTAATTTTTATTTAAAGTGATTAAGGTGTTAATTCAATCATATCCCTTTGGTACGCTTTGCCTTATTTGAGTTAAGATAATAGCGATTCCTCCCTGAGATCGAACCGTTACTGCACGATACCGTGTACTTGCGGTTACATACATATTTAATCCACATCAGTTAGCTTATTCAGTTCCCGGTAGTCTATACACAGTCGAACACTACCGTCCTTCTTTTTTACGAATAATACTGGCGCTCCCCATGGTGATATGCTAGGTCTAATGTAACCCTTGTCCAGTAGTTCTTATAACTGTACTTTTAATTCTTTTAGTTCAGTAGGAGCCATTCGATAAAGTGCTTTAGACACTAGTGTGGCTCCGGGTATCAAATCTATAACAAACTCTATAGCTCGGTCCGGGGGTTGTCCTGATAGTTCTTCAGGAAATACATCTGAAAAGTCACACACGACATCGATATCCTCCATATTCGTGGTGCTTCCTTGGTGAGATTGACCACTGAAACTAAATACCCAACTCCTCCTTTCTCAAGGCATTTCCTAGCCTTTAATGCAGAGAGGATGAGCTTTTGTTTACGGGGAAGTTTGGTTCCGTAAAACTAAACTCTTCTCCTTCCTTGTCTTTAAATGTCAGCTTCTTTTCGGCACATAATAGGTTTGCAGAATGCCGAGCTAACCAGTCCATTCCCAAGATGACGTCAAAATTTGCCATCTCAAGTTGAATCAGGGTTGCATCTAAAGTTTTCTCATCAATAAGGACTGGACATGGTCCATAACCTGTTTCTAATTCCACTTCTAATCCCATTGATGACCGTACAAGCAGTTTATAGTCTAGATATTTGAGGGGTAGGTTCAGCTTCTTTCCAAATGATGCAGATATAAAAGAATGAGTAGCTCCTGAATCAAAGAGTACTCTGGCGAGGATGTCATTAATAGGTACTATACCTATGATTTGTTTTAATTTAGTCTACATGTTCACACAGTGTAACACAAAATGAAAGGTTCAGGTCATACCTGTGACCACATCTGGCGATGCAGCAGCATCCTCAGAGGTAACAGCGTAAACTCTTCCTTGTTGTGTTTGCTTTCTGGGCTTGGGGCACTCCTTTGAATAATGTCCCATTTGATTGCAGTTAAAGCATTTTACTCCATTATTTGACTTTTGTTGTTGTTGAGCTGCTGGAGTAGTCTTGGCTGCAGCATTAAAACCTTGAGTACGGAAGGGTTTGAATGTCCTTGTATTCCCTCCGTTATATGAATTTCCAGTTTGCCTCTTAATACCCCTGTTTTGAGCATAATAGCTCTCTTTCTGGCTCGACTCTATCACCCGAGTAATTTGTACAGCTTCGTTGTAGACTTTCTTCTCAAGTCCTAGTACATGTTCACGAATACTTCTCCTAAGTCCCATGACGAACCTTCGGGTCTTCGTATCTTCCGCTTGCATACTGTCTGGTGCAAAGAAAAATAGCTCCTCATAACGCTGTTGATATCCATCGACAGTCATCTATCCCTGATACAAACTCAGGAACTCTTTCTCCATAGAATCTCTGAAACTCCTAGGAAAATACTTCTCAAAGAATGCCTCTTTATATATATCCCAGGTCAGTTGGGCGTGCTTTGTCCACAGATACGTCCGTGTGGACTTCCACCAGTGGTGTGCATCTCCTTTCAGCATTAACGTTGCACACAATACTTTCTCCTCTTTGTTCACCGTCATCATCGTGAAATTCCTCTCCATCTCATCGATCCAGTGTGCTGGCCACAACGGATCAGCTGGCTTACCACTATACTCTTTGGGCTTCATCTTCAGAAAACGCTCAACTAGTCTGGAGTGGTCTAGTTGATGAGGAACATAAGCCCCATACATAGGTGGTTGGTATTGATAACCACCTGGAGCTACTTCAGGGTTTTGCACTTGAGCCTGCATGATAGGAGTTTGAGGTGCATGGGGTACTGTGTTACTTCCCCCTGGTACTGTGCTTGCCTGTCCTGCTAGCATCGATGTCGTCTATGCAGCTAGAACAATGCATATGGCAGCTTGCATAGTAGCTTGTACCTGTTGTATTTGCTGCAGCTATTGTGCCAAATTCATTACGGCTGTAGCCAGGTCTATAGGTGGAGCTGGTAGATTTGTAGGATTTGTCTGCCCATTAACTACGGACGGTGCCATGTTCAGATTCTTCTGTGTTTCAGGATGTATATGGCTGTCTTCCTCCACCGGTGGTGGTGGTGGAATAGAGTTTTGGCTTTGTCTGGTTACTCTTCGCCCAACCATTTTTTTTTCCGTTCTGAAGATAGTAGTGCCTATAAGTAACCATAGCACATGTGAGGCAATCAATATAATTGTTCTCCAGTCAAAAATTCAACTAATCAAGATAATTTTTAAATTTTTCTGATCATTCTATCAAAAATACTGTATTTTCCATCGTAGGGTCGATCCTTATGCGACCCTAGGGTATGCGACCCTGAGAATCACTGTCAAATTACCGAGAGCCTAGGGTCGATGGTAGGGTCGGTATATGTCCGACCCTAGGGTCACCCCCTAGTTCTCTGTCAGATCACCGAGAGGCTAGGGTCGATGAGGGGGTCGGAGGTAGGGTCGCATGTTTTAATCAAATTATGCGACCCTAGGACCCAGAATCAGGTTTTAAATCCCGATTTTGGATTCATTTCTCATTCTTTCTCCTCCTTTCCGACTCAGCTCATTCCTCTAAGTTGCTACAGTGACAACCCCGACCCGTTTGGTAATTCTATCATACATCCGAGACTCTCACTCCTTCTCTTCAGGAGTGTGCTCTATTGTTGCATGTTTTTAAGGTTTCTTAACTAGGGTTTCATCCATTTTTATCGTTTTCTTCAAATTAAAATTTCTCCAACCGTAAAAATTTGATTTTTATTGGGAGCTTTTGCTGTTGGTCACCCAATGGATGAAAGCCCTAAAAAATATTCAAGTTTCATCGGTTGGTTATCGAGAAACTTGAAAATTTCAATTTTTGACCTAATTTTTTGAGATTTTTGAATTTCTTAAAATTTCTTCAAATTCAATCTTCTTAGATAAAATTTTCAACTGTATGAGTCTAGCAGGATAGTTTAGAATCTATATAAGTCCTCCTGCCCATGTGTATGGGTGAAAAGTGAGGCTTTTGACCAATTTATGCGGTTATAATGCCAAAATTTTTGGGTTTTTCACCATTACTGAGCTATTATCTGTTTTTCTTTGTTTTGGCAGATAATATGGCTCGTACCAAAATACCTAGGGTTCACGACCCAGTTCGTTTCCGTTCTAACAAGGCCGAGGCCCAGTATGCTCGCTATGCTCGTAAGAAGGTAGAGGGAGGTCGTCATGTGGACTTGGCTAGCCTAGCCTTGTTTGATGTAGAGAGAGCATTTGGTGACATGGGCTGGCTTCCCATGATTACCTACGATGCCTATACCCATCCGGATTTGGTGAGACAGTTCTATTGTAATCTCCAGGTGGTGGGAGATCACAATGACACTGAGAGGGGTAGGGAGCTCAGGATCACGAGCTACGTCAAAAGAGTAGAGATTTCCTTCGACTGCCAGCAGTTAGCGGACCTCTTGGGCATATCATATGACGGCCCCTTGGTATACTGTGCTCCTAGAGAGCCCCAGTTCTTTTCCTTGGAGATGCAGGCTGAGATAGACTGTCAGCTTATCAGAGAGGATCGCTGGGAAATGAAGGCGATCAACCTATGTCCAGAGCCTCGGGTGTACTGTAAGATCATCTAGAACAACCTGATAGCCCAGAGTGGACACTACGAGAGGGTCTCCCAGTTGACCCAGTATTTACTTTACTGTATCTGCACTAGGCAGCCTGTCTGCCTCCCTTATATTATTATGCGGACGATGATTTGTGCTACGTTGCCTGGTCAGATAGGCAACCTGCCCTATGGACGTCTGATCACCACCCTACTTATCCGCCTGGGTGTTGATTTAGTGGATGAGAGGATTCAGGAGAAGACTTTCTCATCAGTGCTAGACTGGGAGGCTATCTGTAGGATGGGTATGCGGGATGTTCAGGTCAGTGATGAGGAGAGGAACGCTCTGGTGCATCCTCGTACTCGGGTGGAGGTGGCAGACGCTGAGGCAGCAACAGCAGCCACTGGAGTAGGGGTTCATGGGGGTGATGCTGAAGATGAGGATCGTATGTACATGGATGTGGACTCCATACCTCCTTTATCACCTCTGCATTCTACTGGAGTTGGTCCACCACAGACTCCTTCAAGCACGGCTGGTCCTTCACGCCCACCATCCGATGATATGATGGGATTACTTCGTGAGATCAGGGAGGCTCAGTGTATGATGGATTCAAGGGTGGGAGAGCTTCTAGATGCTCAGCGTGCGTCTGATCAGCGGATGACTGCGTTGACGGCTAGTCTCCAGACGACCCAGACTCAGGTAGCCTGGTTGACTAGAGTCTATGCTGAGGATTATGACAGAGATCGCGAGGCACCGCCTCCCCCATCACCTCCAGCTTCATGATGTATTTTTCTTTTCTTTGTATTACAGAGTAACTGTCCGGGTTGTGGACTGTACTCTGTTTTGGATATGTATATAAACTTGCTTTGGTTTGACGTGTATATACGTTTGTCTTTCACTCGAGTGTATATGAACTTGTTTCTCATTTAATAGATGCATTATTCTCTTTCTAAATTTTATCTCAAACAACATAGGTGCTTATAGTGTGTTATTATTACAACTTTTAAATTTTATCCTATCTCAGTTCACGAACTTTTGTGGTAGTATACTGGTTTAAAAGACAGGGCCTGAGGGCTCTGATATCAAGTTGTCACACCCCAATTCTGCACTATTCAGAACGGTGTGATGAACCACTAATAAGCCAATGGTTCAACCAGGATCTCAAATAGGCTGTGTCCGTTTACTTAAACCATACACATCCATAACCATAATCAGAATAAATACACAATAGCGGAAGTCTTAATATTAAATGAACTAAGAATCTAAATGTGATAATCATAAATAAAATATCTAATTATGTTGTATTGACCGAGACATAAGTAACTAAAATATCAAATTACATTTCCTTAATGGTCCAAATAAAAATCTAATCGAAAACGCATGACTTGCACTCGCATGATGAGTCATGCGTCTCCACTATATCTTCGGCATCCATCGCAGCAACATGCCCTTATGCGGGAGCATTCATATAATCTTCCACAGTCGTACCTGTAAGACCCACACACCACGAACCTGGCCTAACCTTACATTTCCTGTCGTGAACCGTCTACATATCATGGTCGAGCCAAGTGGACCAAGTGTGTGAAGAAACCCAAGACCCAATGTGAAAATTTATCCAAAAATAGTCAAAATGAGGGTAGGGCCGCATGTCTTAACAAACAGGTTCGACCCTCCCATCGACCCTCACTATCGACCCTCAACCACGGGTAGCAGAGGGTCTATGAATTGTCCGACCCTCCAAAAACAGCACGAACCGAAAATTAGGAAACCTTCCTAATTTCGATTGGAACCTTTCCTAAACTCAATGTGACATATTTTGGGAGGTTTTACTCTATAAATAGGACATCCCTAAGCCTCTTTCAATCCTTTTACAATCCTAATTGGATTGAGAGAAAGAGAAGAGAAGGAAGAGAAGAAGAGAAGGAAAACTTGAAGAAAAGGGTAAGGAAGAAGAGGAAATTCAGAGCAAACTCTGAATCTCAGCAAACCTAAGGTATGAATACATTCCCCATGATTTATTTAAGACTTTAGAATGGTTTATGAAGAGGGTATGACTTAAAAGAAACCCAAACCATCAACCCATGGTTAGGTTTTCATGGAAAACCATGGAAGAATTCATTGAAACCATGTAGGTGAATAAAGAATAGTTCTAAACCATAGAACATGTGTGGAATGGATTGTAGAAGGAAACCATAGGACCCAAACATGAAAGAATGGACGAAATTTGATATTTTCGACTCAAACCATGGAGGGTCGCACCTAGGGTCGATGGCAGATCCGACCCTAGCATCGACCCCCAGTGTTCGAGAAATCCAGAAAAGAGGTGGTCGCACCTAGGGTCGATAGACCCATCGACCCTAGCATCGACCCTACAGTTAACAGTAAGTTAGAAAAATTAGAATAAAATCTAATTAAATTCTATCGACTTTGTTAGGTCTTCTAGCAATACATTAACAATATAAAGGTGATTCTTAAAGCTTGAAAGAGGATCTACTAGCAAGCTAAGGTGAGGGAACAAGACCTAAACTAATTGGTTAATAATAAATTATTTTTATTTCTTGAGTCCGATGCCATGAATGATTTTATGCGTGTATGATTGTTATGTGCATTCAACATGTCATCCAATATTTTTATTATTATTGTTCATGCATATTTAAATTTATTGATTATAACATGATGATGTTGATGATGGTAGGAATAGGCATGTGAATGTTAGTGTTTGGTTGGTGTACATTGTGCGGGGAGGGATGGTATCAACCAGTACTTCGATGCCGTTCTCATCGGGGTATATTGTGCCATGGTCTATTCAAGTCATGTCCACTAAGAAAGTGTTAGCGTGCTTGATGCGAGTGGAGCATCAGGGGGAGGACGTGGCATTGTGGTTCAGCCTGGTCACCAGACTCTAGCTCTATCTCTACTAAAGTCTTGTCCACTAACATCGTCGTATCGCCATTACCCTAGCAGAACTAATATGTCGTAGGGCATCAGGGAGGGGACGTGGCATTATGGTTCAGCCTGGTCACCAGACCCTAGCTCTATCTCTATGGATGTATTGAGGGATGCTGGGGTGAGGCCTTGGATACATTGTTTGACAATAGGGTTGGTTAGTTGCGAGCCCAGTTTGCAAGCCCTCATCAACAGGGGCTTACGTGTTGGTATGGGCAACTGGTACAGCCATGCTGTTTTCATGGGGTGTATATTGTCCATGGTGGGTGCATGTGGGGCGACAGTGCCGTTTTCATTGGACGTTTCCACACACTCATGTATAGAGGTGCGGCGGCCACCTATCCTTTCTATAGAACATTGCAAACTTATATACCAGACCAAATATATGAATTGAATGTATGCATATGTATTGTTGCATTGTTTTGTTTTCTCACTGAGCTCAAGTTGGAGAGCAGACCCTCGCGCGTGCAATTCTTTTTAGTTTCTGATGTTGCAGGTACTATGATTGAAGATTATGTCGACACGCCAACATATGAACATGTGGTGGCTATGATGAGCAAGCTGTGGAGGACGAACATGGTTCGTTAAGCGAGCGTTTCAATGGTGGATACGTTTAGTGTTTAGTTTTCATATTTGGATATTGTAATATGTATTAAATTATGTTTTGGTTACATGGAAATAAATAGAATATTAATTATTTATCATGATTAGACCTCAGTTCATTATTTGTAAAACTTTCGCTATTTACTTTATTACCTCTGATTAATGTGGAATGTGTTTTGGTTTATCATATGTGGGATAGCCTATTTTGAGATCCTGGTTGAACTGTTGGTTTATTGACGGTTCATCACACCATTCTGAATAGTGCAGAATTGGGGTGTGACAGTACCTGCATCATCAACTAAAAATATTCAAATTCGAAAAGGGTGAGCACACATCACGGCTCAGTGAGCAAACAAAACAATGCAACAAACATATGCATGCATTCAATTCATATCTGTGGTCTGGTATATAAGTTTACAATGTGCTATGGAAAGGTTTGGAGGCTTTCGCACCTCTATACACGAGTGTGTGGAACCGCTCAACGGATCAAACACCATTGTCGCCCCCACATGCACCCACCATGGAATAGAGATAGAGCTAAAGTGCTTAGGACCGCACCGCATCACACTTCCCCTGATGCTCTACTCATACCAACACTAAGCCCCTATTGGTGAGGGCTTGTAAACTGGGCTCACAACTAAACCAATCCTAATGTCAAACAGTGTATCCAAGGCCTCACCCCAGCATCCCTCAATACGTCCATAGAGATAGAGCTAAGGCCCCCCGGCAGAGTCAGAGACTACACGGTCCACCTCCCCTGATGCCCTACGACGTAATAGTTCTGCTAAGGTAATGGCGATACGACAATGTTAGTGGACAAGACTTGAGTAGAGATAGGACTAAAGTGCTTAGGACCGCACCGCATCACACTTCCCCTGATGTCCCACTCGCATCAAGTACACTAACCACATATAAACATTCACATGCCTATTCCTAGCATCATCATCAACATCATGTTGTAAATAAATAAAATTAAATATGCATGAACAGTAATAACGGAATAGTAGATGACATGTGATATGTACATTACAATCATACAATCATAGAATCATACATGGAATTGGACTCAATAAACAAAAATGGTTTATTATTAGCCAATTAGTTTAGGTCTTGTTCCCTCACCTTTTCTTGAGTGTAGATCCTCTTTCAAGCTTTAAGAATCACCTTTATATCAATAGGAAAACCTAACAAGTCGATAGATTTTAATTAGAATTCATTCTAACAGTTTTAAGCTTGCTGTAAAGCTAGGGTCTCAGGATGGGTCACAGGTATCTGAGACCCCAGGGGGTCACAGGTATCTGAGACCCCAAGGTATAGGGTCGATCATAGGGTCGGTTATCCATCGACCCTAGGTGCGACCATAGCTTCCTTGGACTTCCCGAGAGCTTAGGGTCGATCCTGTGGTCTGATAGGGTCGGTTACCAATCGACCCTAAGTGCGACCATTTGTAGTTTGAGTCGAGTTTTCATCCTACAGTCTACTCTTTCATGGTTGGATCCTTTGGCTTACTTTCATGGTTCATTCTATGATTGTTCTATGGCTCACAACTCCAAGTTACTTCCTTTACTTTGTTTACAATGATTCCCTCCATGGATTCCATTGAAATTTTCCCATGGATGGATGATTTGGATTTATCCTAGATCCTACCCTCTTTATATAATATTCTAGGGTCTTACACAATTCATGGATAATATTTTCATACCTTAGACTTACTGAATTCAGAGATTCCTCTGAAACTCTTCTCCTTAGCCTTCTTCTCCAACTTTCCTTCTCTTCCTTCTCTTCTCTTTCTCTCACTTTCAATTATGGTTTCAAAAGGAGTGAAAGAGCCTAAGGGACGTCCTATTTATAGAGGAAAACTTCCCAAAATCCGTCCCAACGAGTTTAGGAAAGGTTCCCTTTGAATTAGAAAAGTTTCCTAATTTTTGGTTTCTGTCAGTTTGCCTAGGGTCAATGCTAGGGTCGCAGAATCCGTCGACCCTAGGGTCTCAAGTCATCCTACCCTAGGACTCAAAAGTCATGGGTTGGACCCTGCTGAGGTGGGGTCGACCCTACCTGTTTAGGCATGCGACCTACCCTCCATTTTACTATTTTTGGGTCAATTTCGTACCTGATTTTGTGATTTTCTTCATGTACTTGGTCCATGTGGCTTGACCATGATAAGTAGACTTGGTACAAGGTGGTAAGACCGGTAAGGCCGGTTAGTTTGGTATGGGTCTTACAAGATCAATCTTGATCGGACAGTTTGGATGCTTAACACCTTCCCATAACCTTAACCTGGAGCTTACCCTGATCTTTAATAAGACCAAAAAAAACCGATCTAAGGGTTATAAGTCAATAGAAGTCTTATCTTATGATGAGACTATATTTGAAATCCTAGACCTTTTTCTAGGTAGCAACTCCAAACAAATTCATTTTCCTTAGCAAGATGCGAATTCCCTCACATGTCCTCACAATAACCATCGTGAATATTGTTATATATTACTAAATAATCCCGTCATAATACTATTATTAGCGAAGGTTTAATAATACCATTGCTAACTATAAGTCCTTTCCAGACGGTCCCTAATATCTATCGATAACATTTACGACGCCTCTTTATATTATAGTTCTTCAACTAAATTAAATCGTCGTTAAAAGTTATTTGCGATTGGAATATCTATTTACGATAGAAATTAACCATCGTAAAAAGTCATCATTGTGTAGTGTGCTAATCTAGAGGGAGTTCTTTATGGCCTGTTAGGGAACCTTGATGAAGAAGACGTACAAAGGTGGTCTCTACAGGTGATGCTGATCCTAAGGCTAAAGTTTGTATATACACAGATGGTGCAGATCCTACTTGTTCCCCCAAGAATATAAGTATGGCTGTAAAATCAGTTGGTAACAAAAGAAGAAAAGGTTGGGCTTGGTCTCCTAAGCCCCCCAGGTGCAGACTGTACCTGAACCCCTTCTCCCTTCCCCTATTCTCTTTTCTATTCATGCAGATCTAGCTGAAGTAGACCTCCTCTCTTCTCTCCCCTCTAATCACTCAACTTATTCCCTTGTCCCTTTCCTTTGTCCTTGATCGCAGTTCCTCCTCTTTCCCATGCTCCCTAAAAAAACTCAACCCCATCTTCTAAGCCTAAAACACCTTCCTCCAATCCCCTTCCCCTGTTTTCTTGCATGGACAATTCTATCTGCATTGTAGCCTCTTCTCGCGCTGACCTAAATGTCCTTTTTGCTCAGCCCTCCCTTCCCCAATCTACCCCTCTATCCCTTTCGTCTCCTCGGCTATAGCTCCCTACTCCCTCCCTTCTATTTCCTCAAAGTCTGCACTCCCCATTCTTCCTCTCCTCCACCTCAGCCTCACCTAACCTGTCCTTTTGTGAACCGGGGATCCCAGTCCTATTTTGGTCCTTTCTTATTGCCAGGGGTAATTCCTAGCCCTATTCCATTGATGGTTCCAAAGCGCCTTTTCGGCTCTTCTTTCTTATGTGGCATATGAAGGGGGTCCTTGAATCAGATCTGGAGTTTAATCCCTCCCTCATTGAGGGAGATTTAGAGTCTTCCCTTGTCGGGGTTCTGCAAGAGATCTCTTCGTCTCCCTTGAAGTGGTCTCATTCTCCATCGGGTAACAAACCGAGTAAAGTATTTGAGCTTTATGAAAAGATCTTGGTCACCTATCTAAGAAGAATCTCCCGTGTTCGAAGGCTTTCCTGTTGTTTCGAAGACAAGGAATTTAATGGTTTCTTTTTCTATTCGGAGAACTCGCGTTTTATGTAATATGGTTTTCAGGAATCTGTATTGAGTGGTTTCAGCTGTGGTGGTTTTCCCCTTGCAGGTAGACCAGTCTATGGCTCTTCCCCTTTTGGGTTTTGTTTCGGTTGATTCTTCTGGTTCCCTTTCCTGAGATTCAAGTTTAATTGAATTCCTTTTTTCTTGAATTAATAAAATATCTACTAATTCAAAAAAAAAAAAAGCTCAATCTGTACATCTTTTTTTTTTTGGGTAAAGGTTCAATCTGTATATCCGCAATAGCATATATTCAATGATAATAACATTTTGAAGCATGTGTCTCAAATTGATTTACAATCATTACATGCAATTCATTGGAAGTTTGTGCTGAATAGAATAAAAAAAGGGCAAGAGATGAATATTATAAAAACGAGAACCAAAGGGGTGGGAAAAAAAAAAGAAAGAATAGATCAATCATTCAGTTCGGATAAGGCTGAGTTGAGTTGGGACATGGCTAAGTTGAGTTGAGATTTAGTTGCTGTATTGATATCTAAGACACTGGCACAGATATACACCGAGCAAAAAACTTGCAGAGACATCAACAACAAAAGAAGAATAGCTGCAAGGAATGCCAAGAATTGCCATGAACCAAACACATAAATCTTCAGGAATCTCTTTGCCTTAACCTTCCATCTACCACTGTGGTATTGTTCACATCTTCAACAACCTTATCCAAGAAGGGCACTTTGCTTAGGCTGTGTTTGGTATCATTTTTGTTTTTTATTTTTGTTTAAATTTATAGTTTTGAAGGGGTTTGGCATAATTTATGAGTGCTATTTATGAAAAATAAAAATAAAAACAAGTCAAAATTCAAAAAGAGGTCTCAACCTCTTTTTGATTTTTGGTCAAAAATTATTTTTGTTGTGTTTTGCGCAAAACACTTAAAACATGTGTTAAAATAAAGGGTTAAAAAAGTAATTTAGTTTCCTTTTATAAAACCACCCCAAATCAAACCCTCAAACACTCTTCTCGATGACGAACGGAAGTAAAGCATAGAGACGCAGACCTGCAACTTCGTCCTAAAAACGGCTCTGACGGCGACGACGACGACAACAATCATTCTAACGGAAATGACATCGTTTCTCCAAAGACGGTTCCTAGTTTGATTTCTTTCCATAATCCCTTGACAGAGGAAGAGGAATAGACGCTCCATGACAGAGGAAGATGAAGACTTTCAAAATCATTTTTAGACATAGTATGCCAAATCTGTTTTTCATTCTACCATCTATTTTTATTATAGCTACCAAACAACATTTTATTTTTGAACAAAAATCATTTTCAAAATGATTTTTATTAAATAAATAAATAACAAAAACAAAAATGATACCAAACATAGCCTTAATTTTATCGACTTATTCATTCCATTCCATAGCTTAGCAGCCTCTTGATCACTCCTCAGATGGTTCAACACATTCCCTTTCTTTCTAAGTAGTTCCGCATCCTTTTCAGTATCTATATTGCCATTCATTAATTCAACATAACGTGCCAAAACCAATGGCCCTGATGCATTTGATGATTCATAGGCAACCAAGTTCCTGAATATAACTTCTGTGTTAACATCCAAACTAACACTAGGGAGGTAAAGAGTCAATGTTTTCGCATCAAAGCTAATGTTGGTGATGCGTGGACATGAGCACTCCTCCCATCGCAACCAAAATAGCTAGGGGAAGACCAATGATGTCCCCTTAGGGTTGGGTATTGACCTAGGATGGAACAATGACCTTTCTATTGTAGCCTCTTGACTGTTGCCCTTCCCATTCCACGTACTAGTTGGTCGATTTGTTTTGTTGTGGCTGTTACTGTTCATAAGCATACACCTGTTTTGTTTTTAGTCAATTTTTTTATTTCAGTTTTATGAGTTTACAGTACTCTGAAATTTTCAAATTTGTATCTTTATTCTTTTGTATAATTTGAATGATAAAGCTTAACCATTGAACAGAAACGTGGGGAGCTTCAGTTTTGAGTGCAGAGATATGTCAGTACTGGAGTTAAAAGTAACATAAATGAACTCAACTAGATAAGCCAAACATCCAATGCAAGCTTTTTTTAGTTATTTGATGGGTTCAATTCTGTTGAACACTGTAATGAGCTGGCTGATATTTTTGAAAAATTTCCGTGTCTCGATTTGGATCCCCTCATCATTTTTGGACTCCAACAATATAAACAGCCCAAGTAATAGTAAGCATCAAAAAGAGAAAGGTTGACGCATAATCAAATGGATCCCACACTTCAGAGGTGGATCTCACACCTTATGGAACATGATAGAGTCTCATGGAAAATACACCTAAATGGAGAGGAACTAGCCTCAAAGCTTTCTAAAGCTAATAAATGTACAGCAGAAAACCTGAAATCCTATCTCATATTGAAAAGTGAAAATTAAAATAAAGTTTTTTTTTCTGAAAGATAGATGATAACATAACAGATAGATGATAACATAACGACTAAAGGGATCCACATCCTCTCCTCCAAGAGAATCTGGAGGAGAGGTGGCGCCCCATACAGATGGACGACACCTGGGGGTCGGATTAATCCGACCCCTCCATTCGAGCTGACACCCACTGTAGGCTCCGCTTGTAGGCTCGGAGTCGGCTCGGATGGAGGAATTGGATTAATCCGATCCCAGGTGCCGTCCATCTATATGGGGCGCCACCTCTCCTCCAAATTCTCTTGAAGGAGAGGATTTGAATCCCAACTAAAGAGGCTCAGGCAGTTGGTAACCCAACTCGTTGTTGTCCCATCAAAATCCACAACAGTTAGAAGTTCTTAACAAAGATGTTTTTATTTTTTAATCCACCCCAAACAACTAAATACTAAAATGAATAAATCAAATTACACAATAATCTGCAATGGACTTTCTTTGGAATATTCTGATTCTAAAGCATGAAAAGGAATAGAAGTAACTTAATTAGGTGGGGCAGGGGATTGAATGCCTGAAATGATCGTTCTTTATATTCTAGAAGTTGTGGAAGTTGCACCCTTTAATTCAACGGCTATAATCATTAAAATAATAAAAATGAAAAATCAATGGCTACTAATGCACCTCTCCTGAGTTTCATGAAATAAATGATGAACTCCTAATCATGGCAAGGGATTACCTAACCAGCCCCTCCTATCATTCTTTGTAATTATGATTGCATTTGGAATGCATTTTTTGAATATATTATAGGTCAAGAACACATTATGAGGTGTCAAAAACAATGTTTAGTATATATTCTTTTTCGTAAGTCATTGAATGCATTAAGAGAACACAATACACTTTAGAGTGCGCTTTTTCGCCCATTTTGTATTTGGAACCTAGAACAAATATGTCTTGTTCTTTAACCTATTCTTATCCTATTTTAGAAATGCATTATCTATTCTGAGAATAAATTTATGAGAATGCATTCCTAGAATTCGTACCAAACACATTAGGCTTGTGTCTCAAGAGATCAATGGCAAATAGAGTAGCAGTAACATAAAAATGCAAATAAACAAATAAAGAAAAATTGGCAATGGAATAGCATAACTAAAAAGAAAACAAAAACAAAGGGACCCACTTAAATCTTGAATTTAGCTAAACAAACATAGCACAATGAGATTGTATCACTTATGAGAGAAGACAAAGGGGAGGGAAATAAAAAGGGATATTCTTATCGACACTGGTCCAATGTCAATGGCTATTGATACCTAGTGATCGGAATCAGTGGGAATTATTGTTCCCTTATTTGTTGATGATCATCATAGAATTGCATAATGATAGATAGATTCGATTAACCGATAGAAAGGTAATATCTTTGATCATAATATGAGGCTATACTATCGAATTAATGTAGGGAAGTAGTCCTTAATATACTTGAGACCATCAGAGACCCTCTAGGAATGCCCTAGACCTAGTACTAGAGAGATCAGATCGAAGCAAGTTCAGTCCGAGCTCACTGGGACTATACGGTCAATGAAACGAGCCTGATCAACCGCATGACTATGATTGACTGCTCAATCAGAGCATGGGGATCTGCCTCTACATTGGGATGTAATGGCACTTACCAAATGTTAACCAGTGGTGGTGGCTATAGGAGATGGGTGAGCTGTGCGATCTATTGCGCCATCGCGTCGAACTACTTACTAGTGATGAATGGTTGGGGGTCTTGGTTACCTCGGGCCGCTCATTCTGGTTCACTTCATTGCCAATATTGTCTGTCTCATCAGGGACGTTCTCATTCACATTGTTGTCGCTATGTAGTTGGTAGCTACAATCTCTCCACAAAGCCACTGAAATAATTGGCTGATGATGAGATGTAAGGTACTTACACGGATCTCAGAATACTAAGGACCCCATGGAGGGAGCCAAACTATCGCCGTCGGTAAATGCCCAAAATTCCTTCGGCCCCTCAGACCCACGAGGGAGGAAGCAAAAGGCAAGTGAGGGTAAGTTTCAAAAACCCTAAGGCCACTCTGATGCCTAAGTTAAAACCAAGCACAAGCAGTACAGAGCTTGTGAAAATACGAGCTCTTCAATAGTGGGTTTAGCAAAGACAGATTGAGTGTAAAGAATTGGATCCGTTTACCTTAGGAGTGTGCCGTATTTATAAGAGAGGCATCGGGTGGTGTAAGTTCTAATTTTCCCCTAAGGGATTTGGCACAATCTGTTATCTTGCCATAATTGTTATCCTTATCTCGAACTCTTTGCCCAATTGAGTGAGCTGTAAGCTGCTGTGTGGTTGGAGTTATAGGACAGATAAGAAGAGTTGATGCAAGTCCATAATTCAATCTCAGATATATCACGGTCGGTTGTAGGCAAACGGGTAGATGAAGATCTCTGGAGAGTCTTCTGATAGCAACTCTGAGATGTTTGTGGTTGGATAAAGTCGCCAGCTGGCTGTGCACTGGGAGTGACCAAGTGAGGAGACATGAGTGATTTAGGTGGACCCTGATCGCTATCCCGAGATCTTTGCAATCGGCTCCTAACGTATCCGACCTCTAAGGTGGTAGTATTATGTATCTGCGTATTGTAAAACCTACACTCCACTAATCCGGTCTAACCGTGTGGTGCCAAGTCTTTCCATCATTGCTGGATCAAGTGGACCGACCGTGTGAAGAAGGACCTCGAGACCAGGTAAGCTAATTAACTCAAAAACACTTAAAACCAAGTGTATGGTCGACTACCTGGGTAAGTATGGTCGACCATACGATGAGAAATAAAGACCAATGATTAAATAACAGTACGGTCGATGTTTTCAAGCGTATGGTCGATGGATTTTGCAATCGTACGTCCGACCGTAGGACCCCAAATCGGACTTCGAGTTTGGAAACTTTCCAAATAAAGGGGGGATCTCTTTCCTATTGTTGGAGAACTCTATATGGAGAGTTTCTCTCTATAAAAATGACGTTTCTCAACCCTTTTTCACTCTTTTGTAACATTATCAAACCCTAGAGGAAGAGAAGGAAGAGAAAGAGAAGGGGAGAAGACTAAGAAGAAGGTTGAGAGAAGGAGTTTTATAGACTCTCTGCAACAAGTAAGGTATGAACCTTGTCTTTGTAGCCTTAGAACACCAAGAGTAGGAGTTTCTAACGTAAATTGTAATACCAAACCCAATGTAAGGATTCAACTATAGGATTTTCTGAGCAAATCTCAAAAGGGGATCATGGAGAATGGGTTAGAGTAATTAACTTGGTAAAACTAAGAATTTTGGCCTTAGAATGATCATTAGGGAGGACCCTGTTGATGAGCCAAGAGGAGGAATTCATATTAGAAGAAAGAAATCACATTAAATTCGTATGGTCGCAGCTACGGTCGACCATAGGATGACCAGAGTATCAACCATAGCCATTCGGGAAGAATCCAGGAAACATATGGTCGCAGGTATGGTCGCATATAGTGGTACCAAAGGGTATCTACCGTATGAGGTAAGGTTGACATCAGCATGAGACCATAGGACCAATCAGACACTTATCAGTGATCTACTTTGATTTTTGACTACTGTAACATATTACACATGAATCCTAACTTAAATTCATATAACTTCTAGGTTACTAAATTGATTTAAAGAGAGGTACAAGGCTTGGAAGGAGATCAAGTATTCTTAACAAGTAAGGGAACAAGACTTAAACTAATTGAATAATAACAAACTATTTTACTTAATTGTGTCTAATACCATGATTGATTCTATGCTTGTATGCTTGTAATGTGCATCTCACATGTCATCCAATATTACTATTATTACTGCTCATGCATATTTACTTTTGGCTATCTATAACATGATGATGATGATGATGCTAGGAATAGGCATGTGATTATATGTGTATGGTTAGTGTGTTAGATGAGAAAGGAGCATCAGGGGGAGGAGGTGACACTGTGGTTCATCCTGGTCACCAGACTCTAGCTCTATCTCTACTCAAGTCTTGCCCATTGACATCGTCTTATCGCCATTACCTTAGCAGAACTATTACATCGTAGGGCATCAAGGGAGGTGGTCTCGGACCGTGTGGTCTTTGACTCTACCGAGGGGCCTTAGCTCTATCTCTATTGACGTATTGAGGGATGCTAGGGTGAGGCCTTAGATACACTGGATGGAATTAGGATTGGTTGGTTGCGAGCCTAGTTTGTGAGTCATCGCCAATAGAGGCTTACGTGTTGGTATGGGTAGGGCATTAGGGGAAGTATTGGCGGTGGGCGATCCGGACACTTTACCTTTATCTCTATTCCATGGTGGGATAGATGTGGACGACCATGGTGTTTGATCCATTGGGTGGGCTTACACACCGGTGTATAGAGGTGCGGTGGCCGCCAAACCTTTCTACAGCACATTGCAAACTTAAAACCAGACCAAAGATATTGAATTGAATGCATGCATATGCTTACGCATTATTTTGTTTGCTCACTGAGCCATGATGTGTGCTCACCCTTTTGATGTCGAATATTTTTAGTTGTTAATGCAGGTCCTACTGTTGAAGATTATGTGAATGTGTCGATGTATGGATACGTAGCGGCGATGGACGGGGAACTAATGGAGGAGGCGCATGATTTGTCATACGAGTGCAATTAATACATTTTTTATTAGTTTCGTTATTATTGATTATCGAAACATATACTTTATTTTATTTTATGTTTTGAGTTACTTGGAAATAATTGGAATTAATTATTTATTATCACTGTTAGATACTTAGTTCATTAATAATAAAGACTTTTGCTATTATTTATTTACTCTGATTATGCTTGTGGAATATATCTGGTTTAATCGGATGGGCACGGCCTATACGAGATCCTAGTTTGAACCGTTGGTACTCATGATGGTTCATCACACTACTGGTTAGTCCAGAATTGGGGTGTGACAGCTTGTTATCATAGCTCTCAGGCTCTGCTCTATTAACCAAATTATTTTCACATGAGTCATGAACTGAGCTAGGATAAATTTAAAAGCTTTAATACAAACACACCATAAGCACCTGTTTTGTTTGAAACATAACTTAAAGAAAGAGAATAATGTACATATATAAATGGGAAACAATATGCTTATATTTATATATAGACTCGAATTTGAAATAACAAAATGTACATCAAGGGCCAGAGTACGGTCTATAGTCTGGACAGTTACTTTGATACAAATAAAAAGGAACAATCATGGAGCTGGAGGTACTGGAGGAAGAGCCTCTCCGTCTCGACCATGGCCCTCGGCATACATCCTCATGAGCTAGGCTACCTGTGCCTAGGTCGCCCGAAGACTCTCGACAAGACTCGCCACTCTTCCATCAGTCGTGCGCTAAGCCTCGTGGATTTCACACAGCAACGCCATCATACCATCTGATGGAGGATGTGAAGGACCAGTCGAGTGAGAAGCCCGAGAAGGGTCAGCTCCTATAGAATGTTGCAATGATGGAGGAGGTATGGCATCCACATCCATGAACATTGTAAGACCCACACTCCACTAACATGATTTAATCGTGTCGTGCCAGGTCTTCCCATCATTCCTAGACTAAGTGGACCGATCGTTTGAAGATGGATCACAAACCAGGTATGAGAATCAAGTTAAAAAAACTAAAAACATACCTATGCTCGAATACCTGGGTAGGTATGGTCGACCATAAGGAAGGAAACAAAAATCTCAAATCCAGAACCCTACAATCGATGATTTTGACCCTACGGTCGACGGGTTCTGCGACCATAGCCATCGATCATGAGACCCCAGATCAAACTCCAAGTTTTGAAAACATTCCTAAACTAAGGGATTGCATTTCTAATTGAAAGAGGACTCTATATGGAGAGTTTTTCTCTATATAAAGGACGTCCCTCAGTCCTTTTTCACTCTTTTAGAACATTAATAAACCCTAGAGAAAGAGAAGGGAAGAGAAGGAAAAGAAGGAGAAGAAGAAAAGGCTAAGGAGAGGATTTGTTGAGAAGAGATTGGCTCTCTATCATAGGCAAAGGTATGAACCTAATCTCTAAAGATGTTAATTCTATGGCTTAAGGATTCTATAGAGGATTAGGGATGTCAACCTATCATGATCCATGTGATTCCTTGAGTAATTTCTAAGGACAGCCATGGGGGATGAATTTGATGGTTAGGGTTGATAAGAAACTGCTAATGATGGACATAGGATGACCTTAGAATAAATCCAATTGAAGAACAGAGGAATTGACCAAGGAAGAACTCGAATTGCACATAGTTTGTGACTAGAAATCTCAAGGTCGCAGCTACGGTCAACCATAGCATGACCAGCATGACCAAAGGATCGACCATAGGCATTCAGAAAGATTCAGGAATCATATGGTCGCAGCTATGGTCGCACCATATGCGACCGTAGGGTATCGACCGTAGGCAGTAAGGTCGATACAGTATGAGAGACCATAAGACCAATCAGACACCTATCAGTGCTCTATTTCGATTTCCTACTACTGTAACATGTTACATATGAACCCTAACTTAAATTCATATAACTTTTAGGTTGTTAAATCAATTCAAAGGGAATTTCAAGGCTTTAAAGGGGATCGAGTATTGCTAACAGATGAGGGAACAAGACCTAAATTAATTGGATAATAACAAACTGTTTATTTTTATTGAATCCAATGCCATGATTGATTCTATGCTTGTATGCTTGTAATGTACATCTGACATGTCATCCAATATTTCTACTATTACTGTTCATGCATATTTAATTCTGTTTATTTATAACATGATGATGATGATGATGCTAGGAATAGGCATGTGAATGTATGTGTGTGGTTGGTGTGTTGGATGCGAGTGGAGCATCAGGGGAAGGACGTGGCATGGTGGTCTTTGACCTCATCACCAGACTCTAGCTCTATCTTTACTCAAGTCTTGCCCACTAACATCATCGTATCGTCATTACCTTAGCAGAACTATTACGTCGTAGGGCATCAGGGGAAGTGGTCTCGGACCGTGTGGTCTCTGACTCTGTCGGGGGACCTTAGCTCTATCTCTATGGACATATTGAGGGATGCTGGGGTGAGGCCTTGGATACACTGTTTGGCATTAGGATTGGTTAGTTGCAAGCCCAGTTTGCAAGCCCTTGCCAATAAGGGCTTACGTGTTGGTATGGGTAGGGCATCAAGGGAAATGTTGGCGGTGTTTGATCCAAACACTTTAGCTCTATCTCTATTCCATGGTGGGTGTATATGGGACAAAAATGGTGTTTGATCCATTGGGTGGATTCACACACTCGTGTATAGAGGTGCAGGGGCCACCAAACCTTTCTATAGCACATAGCAAACTTAAAAACCAGACCAAAGATATGAATTAAATGCATGCATATGTTTGTTGCATTGTTTTGTTTGTTCACTGAGCCATGATGTGTGCTCACCCTTTCGACTTCGAATATTTTTAGTTGATGATGCAGGTCCTACTATTGAAGAATATATGAATGCACCGATGTATGGACACGTTGCTGCGATGGACGTAGAAGCTGAAGAAGATGTGCATGATTCATCATGCAAGTGCAACCAATGTGTTTTTGCTTAAGTTTAGTTATAATTTGAACATCAGATATGTAATTGATTATTTATTTTTATGTATTGTGATTTGGAGATAATTGGATTAAATACTTATTTATCACTGTTAGACTCTCAGTTCATTATCTGTAAGACTTTCGCTTATTTGTTTATTACCTCTAATTATTATCGTAAAATGTGTGTGTGGTTTGATATGGTGGGTATGACCTATACAAGATCCTGGTTGAACCATTGGTTTATTGGCGGTTCATCACACTAATCTGGTTAGACCAGAATTGGGGTGTGACAACTTGGTATCAGAGCTCTCCCAGGTTCTACCCATTGACCTAACTACTTCCACATGAGTCATGAACTGAGTCAGAATTAAAATTTAAAAGCTGTAATAAGAACACACCATAAGCACCTGTGTTGTATAAGACATAAACTAAGAAAGAGAATAATGCACATATGTAAATGAGAAACCAATTATATATATATATATATATATATATATATATATATATATATATATATATATATATATATATATATATATATATATATATATATATATATATATATATATATATATATATATATTTTAAAAGGGAAGTAAAAAAAATATATCTGAATCGTATGATCCATGTATCCAACCCCGAAAAATAAAATAAATGAAAAAAAGAATTAAATGATATCATGGAGCTGGAAGTGCTAGAAGAGGAGGTGCCTCACGATCTCTATCGTAGTCCTCAGCATATACTCTCGCGAGCCAGGCCACCTAAGTCTGAGTCGCTCAGAGACTAGCTGTCAGATTTGTTACCCTCTGGTCTGTAAAGCCTGGGCATCTAGAAGCTTTCCTACTCTCCAATCAGTCACGCGCTAAGCCTCCCGAATCTCACGTAGCAACCCCATCATGTCATCTGATGGTGGGCGAGAAGGGCCAACTGAATGAGAAGCCCGAGAAGGGCCAGCTCCATTAGAATGCTATGGTGATAGAGGAGGGATGGCATCCACATCCATGTACATCCGATCATCATCCTCCTCATCATCACTCTCGTGTGCCTTTGCTGCTACCTCTGCTGCTGCTACTGCTGCCGCCTCTACATCTGCTGCCGCTACCCGAGTGAGAGGACGTCTCATAGCATTCCTCTCATCATCACTGACCTGTATCTCTCTCATGCCCATCCTGTTGATGGTCTCCCAATCAAGGTCACCTGGAAAGGTGTCCTCAAGGATCCTCTCATCCACTAGGTCCACCTGTAGACGAGTGAGTAGGGTGGAGATCAGCCACCCATAGGTCAAGTTACCTCTCGACTCAAGAAACGTAGCTCTATGCATAGTCTGAAGAATGATATATGGGAGGCAGACAGGCTGTCTAGTACAAATACAGTACAGCAGGTACTGGGTCAACTGTGAAACCATCTCGTAGTGTCCGCCCTGGGGAATAAGATTATGCTGGATAATCTTACAGTAGACCCGTGGCTCTGGACGCAGGTTGACTGCTTTCATCTCCCAGTGGTCATCCCGAAGAATCTGGTTATCTATCTCTGCATGCACCTGTGTAGACAGAAACTGTGGCTCCCTAGGTGCACAGTAAACCAACTGACCATCATTTGAGATGCCTAGGAGATCAGCCAACTCCTGATAGTTGAAAGAGATCGGAATCCCTTTCACCCAGCTGGTGATCTGAAGCTCTCTACCCCTGTCAACATCCTCTAGGTCACCCTCTAACTGTAGGTGACAGTAGAACTGCTTAACCAAGTCCGGGTGAGTGCAAGCCTCGTACAGAATCACTGGAAGTCAGCCCATATCACCAAATGCACTCTCCACATCAAACAGGGCTAAGTAGGCTAAGTTCACACACCGACCCCCTTCCACTTTCTTCCGGTCAAACCAAGGAAATCGCACCTCTGCTTCAACGGCCCTGAAGCATCCTGGGTCATGAACTCGAGGAGCCTTAGTGCGAACCATGATAATTGTAAGAGAAGAAAATAAGAAAAACAAGTTAGATAAATTTAAAAATTTGACAGCATACGATGTAAAATGGGAAAAAGTCTCACTTTTCACCCAAACATTTGGGCAAGAGGACTTACATAGGTCCTAAACCATCCTGCAAAACTCATATAATCAGAAATTTTAACTAGGTAGGTCGAATTTTAAGAAATTTTGATAATTGGGAAAAACCCCCAAAATTTAGGTCAAAAATGGGAATTTTCAAGTTTCTACTAAACTAACCGACGAAACTCGAATTTTCTTAAGGGCTTTCATCCATTGGGTAGCCAATAGCAATAAGCCCCAATAAAAATTAAAATTTTATGGTTAGAAAAATATTAATCAGAAGAAAACCCTACAAATGGCAAAAACCCTAGGTATAAAAGCTTAAAAATGGAGAAAAGTAGATAACATACCTCAAGGAATGGAATGGAGATCGTGGATCGATGGAAAAATCACCAAGTTTTTACGGTAGACACTGTAGCAACTCAGTGGTGGCGAGTTGAGTTGTGACCGTAGGAAAGGAAAGGAGAATGAGAGGGAAAAATCTCGAAAACAGGTTTAAAGACTTGATTTTTAACCATACGGTAGCACAATTCGACCAAAACCATCGGCCGTATGATCTACCATAGGTTCTCGGTAAGTTGCCAGGATTTTAAAGGTCGCACAACATGCGACCGTAGGCCATCGACCGTATAACTGACTGTTGTCTGCATTTTGATTCTGTCCAAACTTTTGCCTATTAATTTTGTTTTTCTCTCGCTTTCCATTGTGAGACTAACCCAATACTACCATTCTATTTTGTCTCACATGTGTAGCTTTGCCAATAACATACCACCCAAGAGTTTAAATGGCTGGGCGCAGAGTAAGCAGAAGGAGACAGAATGCAAACCTATTTCCACCACCTATGGATACTAATGACAATGAAGGTCAACAAGGACAGGAAGGAAATATTGGAGCTCAAAATGCAGCACCTCAGAATGTTTACACCCAAGCCAACCCAACCAACTTACTTGCACCACCTACAGATTTGGCTACTGTAGTGATGAATTTGGCACAACAAATGCAGCATATACAGCAAAGGCAAGCCAACATGCAAGCTGCTATGGGAATTACTTTTTCAGTTGCAAACACAACATCTCTACCTATAGGAAAAGCTAGTACTGCACCTGGTGGTAGCAACACTGTACCCCAAGCACTGCAAACACCAACAGCACAAGGCTAAGAGCAAAACCCCCGCAAGGCGGGTATAACCAAGGTAACCATCAGTACCAGCCGCCTATGTGTGGGGCATATGCACAGTATCAGCTTGATCACTCTAGACTGATCGAGCATTTCTTGAAGTTGAAACCGAAGGAATTTACAGGCAAGCCATCAGATCAATTGTGGCCAGCTCACTAGATCGATGAGATGGAAAGAAACTTTATGATGATGACTATAAATGAAGAAGAGAAGGGATAATGTGCCATGTTTATGTTGAAAGGTGACGCACATCACTGGTGGAAATCAGCTAGAAGTTATCTGTTAACAAAGTACGCCCAACTGACATGGGTTATCTATAAAGAAGCGTTCTTCAAGAAGTATTTTCCCAGGAGTTTTAGAGACCAAATGGAAAAGGAGTTCTTGAGTCTGTATCAAGGACAAATGTCAGTAGACGCTTATCAGCAGCATTATGAAGAACTGTTCTTCTTTGCTCCCTCTAGCATGCAGAAAGAAAATACCAAAACCCGAAGGTTTGTTATGGGACTTAGGGGAAGTATCCGAGAGTATGTATTGGGAATGGAAAAGAAAATATATAACGAAGCAGTACAGATTGCTCGAGTAATAGAATCGAACCAGAGGGAAAGTTATTTTGCTCAAAACAGAGGTATAAAGAGGCCCAATGGAAACTCATACAACGGAGGGAACTCAAAGACATTTAAACCCTTCCGTACACAAGGCTTCAATGCTACAGCCAAGACTACTCTGACAATCCAACCTCAACAGAAGCAAAGTAATTCTAGAGTCAAATGCTTCAACTGCGATCAAGTAGAACATTATTCAAGAGAGTGTCTAAGCGAAAGAAGCAACTACAGCAAGGAAAAGTTTATGCAGTTACTTCTGAGGATGCTGTCGCATCGCCTGATGTGGTCACAGGTATGACCTGAACCTTTCATTTTGTAATATCTTGTGTGAGCATGTAGACTAAATTAAATCAAATCACAGGTATCGTACCTATTAATGGCTTACCCGCCAGAGTACTCTTTGACTCTCGAGCTACTCATTCTTTTATATTTGTGTCATTTGAAAAGAAGTTAAATCTACCCCTCAGACCTTTAGACTACAAACTGCTTGTACGATCACCTATGGGATTAGAAGTGGAACTAGACAAAGGTTATGGACCATGTTCAGTTCTTATCGGCAAGAAGATTTTGGATGCAACCTTAATCTAACTCGAGATGGTAGACTTTGACGTTATCTTGAGAATGGATTGGTTAGCTCGGCACTCCAAGAACCTATTATGTGCGGAAAAGAAACTAACATTTAAAGACAAGGAAGGAGCAGAGTTTAGTTTTACAGGAACCAAACTTTCCCGTAAACGAAAGCTCATCCTCTCTGCATTTAAGGCTAGAAAATGTCTCGAGAAAGAAGGAATTAGGTATCTAGTATCCGTGGTCAACCTCACCAAGGAAGCACCATGAATGGAGGATATTGAATTTGTGCGTGAATTTCCAGATGTATTTCCTGAGGAACTACCAGGACTACCACCTGACCGAGTGACAGAGTTCATTATAGATCTTATACCCGGAGCCGTACCAGTATCTAAAGCACCTTATCGAATGGCTCCTACTGAACTGAAGGAATTGATGGTACAACTACATGAATTACTAGACAAGGGTTATATTAGACCCAGCATATCACCATGGGGAGTGCCAGTATTGTTCGTGAAAAAGAAGGATGGTAGCGTTCAACTGTGTATAAATTATCAAAAATTGAATAAGCTTACAATCAAGAATTGGTACCCGTTGCCTCGATCGATGACTTGTTCGATCAGTTGCAAGGTGCCAAAGTGTTCTTTAAAATTGATCTTCGGTCAGGATGCCATCAGTTGAAGATTAAAGAAAGTGATATTCCAAAGACAGCATTTAGAACTAGATATGGACATTATGAATTTTTAGTCATGTCTTTTAGATTGACTAATACACCCGCAACTTTTATGGAACTCATAAATCAAGTATTCCATGATATGTTGGATACGTCAGTCATCTTATTTATTGACGACATTCTAGTCTACTCCAAAGACAAAGAAACTCATATCACAAATCTAAGAGCCACTCTGTAGCGACTAAGAAAGGAGAAGCTTTACACTAAATTTACCAAGTGTGAGTTATAGCTGAATGGAGTCGCTTTCTTAGGCCATGTTGTATCAGCTGAAGGGATTAAAGTGGATCCTAGCAAGATTGAAGCCATTGTAAAATGGAAAGCACCTAAGAATGTTTCCAAAATTAGAAGTTTCTTAGGTTTAGCTGGGTACTATCGACAATACGTGGAAGATTACTCTAGAATCATCGTGCCTCTCACTAGTCTGACAAAGAAAGGAGAAAAGTTTGTTTGGACCGATAAATGTGAAGAGTATTTCCAACATTAAAGGCTAGATTGATATCAGCTCCCATTTTGACTATTTCGATCCCAGGACAACCATTTACCTTGTAGATCGATGCTTCTGGGTTAGGTTTGGGATGTGTGCTTATACAAGGAGAATAAGTAATTACGTATGCTTTAAGACAACTGAAGACACATGAGAAGAACTATCTCACTCATGACTTGGAATTAGCAGCAGTAGTACATGCTGTTAAGATATGAAAACATTATTTGTATGGAGAGAAATTTTAGATTAAATCAGATCATAAGAGTCTCACTCATCTTTTTAATCAAAAGGAGTTGAACATGAGATAGAAAAGATAGCTGGAATTACTGAAGGATTATGATTGTGATATCCAGTATCATCCAGGAAAAGCTAATGTAGTTGCTGACGCATTAAGCAAGAAAACTATGACAAAATCTCAAGAAGAATCTAGTGCAAATGTTGTAGTGTATGTCATAGGAAGAGTATTTAATTACGATAAAGAGTAGTTCGTGATTGATATTTTGAATGAATCAACTTACCAAGGGTTTATTCATCTATTCTCAAACATGTTTGTTACATTGAAGATTGTACCTGATTTGCTAGATGAAGTGAAAGCAGCTATTAAATTAGACCCTTATCTGAGAATGGTGCAAGAAGACCTTGAAAAAGGTAGGATTACTCCTGAGTTCACTTTGGATTCTAAGAAAGTAATAAGATACAAAGGGAGAGTATGTGTTCCAGAAAATGAAGACTTGGATATTAGACACAGACTAATGAAGGAAGCCCACACCACCGCTTATTTGGTACATCCTGGAAGTACAAAGATGTATCATGATCTGAAGAAACTATATTGGTGGAGAGGAATGAAAACAGATGTAGCTAAATTTGTGTCTCAATGCTTGAATTGTCAGCAAGTAAAGGCTGAAAGGCAAAGACTTGCAGAATTGTTACAGCCACTACCAGAACCAGCATGGAAATGGGACTGCATCACTATAGACTTCGTCACCAGGTTGCCATTGACTCCCCGAGTAGTTGACGCGGTCTGGGTGATTATAGATCGTTTGACTAAGACAGCTCGTTTTATAGCTATACGAACTCAGTATACCCTAAAGAGGTCAGCTAAGCTATATGTGGATAATATTGTCAAATTGTATGGTGTGCCTAAAAGCATCATGTCCGACAGAGACCTACGCTTTACCTCAAAGTTTTGGAAAGGATTACAGAAGGCTATGGGTACAACATTGAAGTTTAGTCCTGCATTCCATCCTTAGACCGATGGATATTCAGAGCATACCATTCAAATTTTAGGAGACATGCTTTGAGCTTGTGTCATTGATTTTAAAGGATCATGGGATGAGAAGTTACCATTGAACGAGTTCGCTTATAATAATAGCTATTAAGCTACAATACAGATGTCGCCCTATGAAGCACTGTACGGTAGGAAATGTTGAACTCCTTTATTTTGGTAGGAAGTTAGAGAACGGAGTATTGTTGGACCAGAGTTTGTTGAAGAGACTTGTCGAGTGGTCGACATTATCAAGGAAAGGATTCGAGTGGCTCAGAACCGTCATAAGCAATATGTGGACAATCGACACAGAGATCTCGAATTCACCATAGGTGATAAGGTATTTCTGAAAATATCTCTTATGCGTGGTTTGAAAAGGTTTGGCAGAAGGGAAAGCTGTATCCCAGATATATTGAACCTTATGAAGTTCTTGTTAGACGTGGAAGGTTAGCACTACCACCATCAATGTCTAGTGTACATGATGTATTCCATGTCTCACAATTGAAGAAGTACGTCAAAGATCCAACACACATGTCATCGGATTTGACTGAAGATTTGACGTTCGAAGTAGTACCTTTTGAGATCACTAGCCGGAAGGTACAACGTCTTCGCAACCGTGACATTTACTACGTTAAGGTTACTTGGAGAAGCCAAAATGTGGAAGAGATTACATGAAAAGAAGAGAATGCTATGTGGAAGCAATATCCTCTCCTATTCAACTCGGAAGGTATGTGCAAATTTCAAAGACAAAATTTATATAAGAGGGGGGAGTTGTAAGGCCCGTACTCCACTAACTTGGTTTAACCATGTCGTGCCAGGTCTTCCCATCATTCTTGGACCAAGTGGACCGATCGTTTGAAGATGGATCACAAACCAGGTATGAGAATCGAGTTAAAAATACTGAAAACATACCTATGGTCGAATACCTGGGTAGGTATGGTCGACCATAAGGAAGGAAACAAAAATCTCAAATCTAGAACCCCACGGTCGATGATTTCGACCCTACAGTTGACAAATTCTGCGACTGTAGCCATCGACCGTGAGAACCCAGATCAGACTCCGAGTTTTGGAAACTTTCCTAAACTAAGGGATTGCTACCCTAATTGAAAGAGGACTCTATATGGAGAGTTTTTCTCTATATAAAGGACATCCCTCAACCCTTTTTCACTCTTTTAGAACATTAGTAAACCTAGAGAAAGAGAAGGAAGAGAAGGAAAAGAAGAAAAGGCTAAGGAGAGGATTTGCTGAGAAGAGATTGGCTCTCTATCACAGGCAAAGGTATGAACCTAATCTCTAAAGATGTTAATTCTATGGATTAAGGATTCTATAGAGGATTAGGGATGTCAACCTATCATGATCCATGTGATTCCTTGAGTAATTTCCAAGGACAGCCATGGGGGATGAATTTGATGGTTAGGGTGATAAGAAACTGCTAATGATGGCCATAAGATGACCTTAGAATAAATCCAATTGAAGAACAGAGGAATTAACCAAGGAAGAACTCGAATTGCACGTAGTTTGTAACCAGAAATCTCAAGGTCGCAGCTACGGTCAACCATAGCATGACCAAAGGATCGACCATAGGCATTCGAAAAGATTAAGGAATCATATGGTCGCAGCTACGGTCGCACCATATGCGACCGTAGGGTATCGACTGTAGATAGTAAGGTCGATACAGTATGAGACCATCGGATTAATCAGACACCTATCAGTGCTCTGTTTTGATTTTCTACTACTGTAACATGTTACATATGAACCCTAACTTAAATTCCTCTAACTTTTAGGTTGTTAAATCAATTCAAAGAGAATTTCAAGGCTTGGAAGGAGATCGAGTATTGCTAACAGGTGAGGGAATAAGACCTAAATTAATTGGATAATAACAAACTATTTATTTTTATTGAGTCCAATGCCATGATTGATTCTATGCTTGTATGCTTGTAATGTACATCTCACATGTTATCCAATATTCTTGCTATTACTATTCATGCATATTTAATTCTATTTATTTATAACATGATGATGATGATGATGCTAGGAATAGGCATGTGAATGTATGTGTTTGGTTGGTGTGTTGGATGCGAGTGGAGCATCAGGGGGAGGACGTGGCATGGTGGTCTTTAACCTCATCACCAGACTCTAGCCCTATCTCTACTCAAGTCTTGCCTACTAACATCGTTGTATCACCATTACCTTAGCAATACTATTACGTCGTAGGGCATCAGGGGAGGTAGTCTCTGACCGTATGGTCTCTGACTCTGTCGGGGGGCCTTAGCTCTATCTCTATGGACATATTGAGGGATGCTGGGGTGAGACCTTGGATACACTATTTGGCATTAGGTTTGGTTAGTTGCGAGCCCAGTTTGCAAGCCCTCACCAATAGGGGCTTACATGTTGGTATGGGTAGGGCATCAAGGGAAGCATTGGTGGTGTTTGATTCGGATACTTTAGCTCTATCTCTATTCTATGATGGGTGCATATGGGACGACAATGGTGTTTAATCCATTGGGCGGATTCACACACTCGTGTATAGAGGTGCGGGGGCCACCAAACCTTTCTATAGCACATTACAAACTTAAAAATCAGACCAAAGATATGAATTGAATGCATGCATATGTTTGTTGCATTGTTTTGTTTGCTTACTGAGACATGATGTGTGCTCACCCTTTCGACGTTGAATATTTTTAGTTGATGATGCAGGTTCTACTATTGAAGAATATATGAATGCGCCAACGTATGGACACATTGCTGCGATGGACGTAGAAGCTGAAGAAGATGAGCATGATTCATCATGCTAGTGCAACCAATGTGTTTTTGCTTAAGTTTAGTTATAATTTTAACATCTGATATGTAATTGATTATTTATTTTTATATCTTGTTGTTTGAAGATAATTGGATTAAATACTTATTTATCACTGTTAGACTCTCAGTTCATTATCTGTAAAACTTTTGTTTATTTGTTTATTACCTCTGATTATTACCGTGGAATGTGTGTGTGGTTTGATATGTTGGGTATGACCTGTAAGAGATCCTGGTTAAACCGTTGGTTTATTGGCGGTTCATCACACTAATTTGGCTAGACTAGAATTGGAGTGTGACAAACATCCGATCATTATCCTCCTCATCATCACTCTCGTTTGCCACTACCGCTGCCGCCTCTACATCTGCTACCACCACCCGAGTAAGAGGACGTCTCATGGCATTCCTCTCATCATCATTCACCAGTATCTCTCTCATCCCCATCCTGCAGATGGCCTCCTAATCAAGGTCAGCTAAGAAGGTGTCTTCATAGATCCTCTCATCCTCTAAGTTCACTTGTAAGCGAGAAAGCAGAGTGGAGATCAACCATCCATAGGGTAAGTTACCTCTCGAAGCAGACAATGTGGCTCTGTACATAGTCCGAATGATAATGTAAGGAAGACAGACAGGCTGTCTAGTGCAGATGCAGTACAGTAAGTATTGAGTCAATTGAGAGACCATCTCATAATGTCCACCTTGAGGAATCTGATTATGCTGGATGGTTTTATAGTATACTCGTGGCTCAGGACGCAGGTTAACTGCTTTCATTTCCCAGCAGTCTTCTCGAAGAATCCGACTGCATACCTCTGTACGCATAATAGTGGATAGGAACTTGGGTTCCTTAGGAGCGCAGTAGACCAAAGGACCGGTGCTTGAGATACCCAAAAGATCCGCCAACTGTTGGGTATTGAAGGAGATAGGAACCCCTTTTACCCAACTAGTGATCCGAAGCTCTCTTCCACTGTCTATATCCTCTGGATCACCCTCAACCTGTAGGTTGTAGTAGAACTGTTTTACCAAATCTGGAAGGGTGCAACCCTCGTACAAGATCACAGGAAGCCAGTCTATATCCCCAAATGCCCTCTCCACGGGCTAAATTAACACACCGATCCCCTTCCACCTTTTTTCGATGAAACCATGGATATTGTACCTCTGCTTTAATGGATCTGAAGCGACGAGGGTCATGAAATCTGAGAACCTTGGTGCGAACCATGATAGCTGCGAGAAAAGAGAATAAGAAAACAAGTTAGAAAGATAGAAAATTGGGTAGCATAACGACGTGAAATGAGAAAAGCTTCACTTTTCACCCAAACACTTGGGCAGGAAGACTTACATAGGCACAAACCATCCTACAAGGATCAAACAATAGAAAATGGCCATCAATCAATGAAGATTTGAAGAAATTAGCAAACAAAACAATGCAACAATACATATGCATGCGGTCAATTCATATATTTGGTGCGGGTTTAAAGTTTGCAATGCGCAATAGAAAGGTTGGGTGGTCAAAGGTTAACGTTTATTGACCCCGCCTCTATACGCGGGGGTGTGGAAGTCAAAGGTTAACGTTTATTATCGTCCCCCATCCACCCTACCTTAACATTGTACAACAAAGGTTAACGTTTATTGTTGTGCGAGTGCCATTCCAACACGTAAGCCCCTGGCGGTGAGGGCTTGCAAGCCGGGCTCGCAACTAACCAATCCTAATGCCAAGCGGGGTATCCAAGGCCTCACCCCGGCATCCCTCGGAAGCGTCCATAGAGATAGAGCTAAGGCCCCCGGTAGAGTCGAGAGACTACAAGGACCGAGACCACCTCCCCCGATACTCTACGGCGTAATAGTTACGGCTAAAGTAATGGCAATTCGGCGATGCTAATGCACAAGACTTGAGTTAGAGATAGAGCTAAAGTTACGAGACCCGCCAAAGGTTAACGTTTATTGGCGTTCCCATCGCACCTCCCCGATTCTCGCTCGCATCAAGTACACCAACTACACACATACATTCGCATGCCTATTCCTATCATCATCATCATCATCATGTTATAAACAATAAAATAAATATGCATGAACAAATAATAAAAATATTGGATGACATGTTGTATGCACATTGCAAACATATTCGCATAGGATCAAGCATGGCATTGGACTGAAGAAAAGAGAAAACAGTTTGTTATTAACCAATTAGTTTAGAGTTCTATTTCCTCACCTTAGCTTGCTAATAGATCCTCTTACAAGCTTTAAGATCACCTTTATATTATTATTATATTGCTAGAAGACCTAACAAAGTCGATAGAATTTAATTAGAATTAATTCTGAATTTCAAAACCATTACGTTGGCGGGGGTCGGAGGTAGGGTCGGAGTAATGATCGACCACGGGTGCGACCACCCCTATTCCGGACTTCCCGAACGCCGGGGGTCGATGCTCGGGGGCCGGTAGGGTCGATTGGCCATCGACCCCCCTGTGGGTTTTAGTCGATTTTCTTCCTTCAATCCATTCTTCGTGTTTGGGGTCCTATGGCTTGATCCTATAATCCATTCTACACATGTTCTATGGTCTAGAACCATGATTCTACCACCTATATGGCTTTCATGATTTTTCCCCATGGTTTTCCATGAAAATCTAACCATAGGTTGATGGTTTGGGTTTCTCCGAGATCATACTCTCTGCATTATCTATCCTAAGGTCTTTAGCAATTCATGGAATTAGTATCCATACCGAGAAGAATACTCCTTCTCTGCAACTCTTCTCCCTTGGCCTTCTTCACTTCTTTCCTTCTCTTTTCCTTCTTTTCCTTCTCTTCTCCTTCTCTCAATTCAATTAGGGTTGTAAAAGGAGTAAAAGAGGCTTAGGGGCGTCCTATTTATAGAGTAGAAACTCCTAAAATAAGTCCCATTGAGATTTGGAAGGAATCCCATTAAAATTAGGAAACTTTCCTAATTTTCAGATTTACCGAGTCGGGGGTCGATGGGGGGTCGGAGATCCGTCGGCCCCCAGTTCTGAAGTGTCCGGCCCCCATGTAAGGCGGGGTCGACCTTGTCTTGGGGTGGTCCGGCCCTCCCCTTGCTTGGGTATGCGACCCTCCCCTTAATTTAAGTATTTTTGGGTCAATTTAATACGCGGGATCATAATCTCCTTCACGCACTTGGTCCATTTGGCTCATCCATGATGGGTAGACCCGGTTCAAGGTGGTAAGACCGAGTTAGTTTGATCCGGGTCTTATAACTCCCCCCTCCTTATAAAAATTTCATCCCCAAAATTGTTCATACCTTACGGTCGAATAAGTGAGGGTATTGCTTTCGCATAGCATTCTCTTCCTCCCATGTAATTTCTTCCATGTCTCTACTTCTCCAAGTGACCTTGACATAATAGATATCTCGGTTGTGTAGTCGTTGAACCTTTCGGCTGGTGATTTCGGTTGGTGTTACTTCAAAAGTCAAATCTTCGGTTAAATCGGGTAGATCTTCGGTGTCGAGCGTGCGTTGGATCCTTGACATACTTCTTCAATAAGGAAATATGAAATACGTCATGCACACTTGACATAGATGGTGGTAGTGCTAGCCGGTAAGCCACTTTCCCACGCTTAGCTAGAATCTCATATGGCCCGACATATCTTGGACTTAGTTTCCCTTTACGTCCGAACCATTTCGGACCTCGCATAGGTCATACCTTCAAGAATACTTTATCACCCCCAGCGAACTCAAGATCTCCGCGTCGAGTATCCGCATATTGCCTCGGCGATTACGGGCTGTTCTCACTCTTTCCTTGATAATGTCGACCACTTTCGACAAGTTTCTTCAACAAATTCTGATCCAACGAGACTACGTTCCCCAACTTCATTCCAAAATAAAGGAGTTCGACACTTTTCGCCATTCGGGTGCTTCATAGGGTGACATCCGTATAGTAGCCGATAGCTATTGTTATAGGCGAACTCGATCGGCGGTAACTTTTCATCCCATGATCCTTTAAAGTCAATCACACATGCTCGTAGCATATCTTCTAGAATCCGAATTGTGCGCTCGACTGTCCATCGCGTGCGTGGATGGAATGCGGTACTAAATTTCAATGTTGTACCCATACCCTTTTGCAATCCTTTCCAAAACTTAGAAGTAAATCGTGGATCTCTATCGGACACAATGCTCTCCACGGTTCACCGTGTAATTGAACAATATTATCCACATACAACTTTGCTAACCTTTCTAGTGTATGCGGGGGTCGTATCGGTATAAAGCGAGCTGTTTTTTGGTCGGGCGGTCTACAATCACCCAAAGCTGCGTCAACTTCTCGAGGAGTCAATGGTAATCCTGTGGCGAAGTCCATGGTGATGCGGTCCCATTTCCATCTGGTTCGGTAGCGGGCCCACGCGGGCACTTGCCGCCAGACCCTGCGGGTCTTTGTCGCTACATCCGCTTTCATTCCTCTCCACCAATATAGTTTCTTTAGGTCATGATACATTTTTGTACTTCCGGGATGTATCGAATAGATGGTGGTATGGGCTTCATTTATCGGTCGGTGTCTAATGTCCACACTTTCCGTTTTTAGGTACACATATTCTTCCTTTGTACTTCAATACCTTTTCTTCATCCAAGGTGAACTCGGGGTTAGTTCTACCTTTTTCGATGTCTTCTTGTACCGTTCTCGGGTAAAGTGCGCTTTAATAGCCGTCTTCGCTTCATCAATTATATCCGGTATAATCTTCAATGCGGCAAACATATTTGAAAACCGATGAATAAACCCTTGGTTGGCTGATCCATCCGGTGTGTCTATCGCATCCTGCTTATTGCCGTGATTGAATACCATTCCGGTAGTACACATTGCTGCGGTTGTGCTAATCTCTCCCCGGGATTTTATCGCCGCCTTTACGCTCAACGCATCCGCTACTACATTATCTTTCCCCGGATGATCTTTGGATATCACAATCATAGTCTTTCGGTAGTTCTAGCCATCTTCTTTGTCTCATATTCAACTCCTTTTGATTAAATAAAGAAGTAAGACTTTTATGGTCCAATTTAATTTGGAACTTCTCTCCGTATAGGTAATGTCTCCATATCTTGGCGGCATGTACTTCGCCGCTAACTACAAATCTTGAGTGGGATAATTTTTCTCATGTGTCTTTAACTATCTTGAGGCATAAGCAACTACTTGTTCTCCTTGCATAAGCACACATCCTAATCCCAATCCGGCGCGTCGGTGTACAAGGTAAATGGCTGTCCGGGAAACGGGAATAGTCAAAATCGGAGCGGATATCAATCTTGTCTTCAAGGTTTGGAAGCTCTTCTCGCATTTATCCGTCGACACAAATTTTTCACCCTTCTTAGTCGGGCGGGTGAGAGAGTGCGACAATCCGGGAATAGTCTTCCACAAATCTCCGATAATAACCGGCGAGACCCGGGGAAAACTTCTAATTTTCGCAATGCTCTTTGGTGCTTCCCACTTTACAATAGCCTCGATTTTGCTAGGGTCCACTTTGATTCCTTCGGCGGATACTACATGGCCTAGGAAGGCGACTTCACTTAGCCAAAACTCACATTTGGTAAATTTGGCATATAGCTACTCTTTCCTTTAACGCTGTAGAGTGGCGTTTAGATTCTTAATATGAGTTCCCTTGTCCGTGGAATATACCAATATATCATCAATAAATACGATAACCGGCGTATCCAACATATCGTGGAAAACCCGGTTCATAAGTTCCATGAAAGTTCTGGTGCGTTTGTTAATCCAAAAGACATGACCAAGAATTCAAAATGCCCATATCTAGTCTCGAAAGTTTTCTTAGGAATATCACCATCTTTAATCTTCAGCGATGGTAGCGACCGACCAAAGATCGATCTTAGAAAATACCTTTGCTCCTTGCAGCCGATCGAACAAGTCATCGATCCGAGGTAGTGGATATCGATTCTTGATTGTCGGTTTGTTCAATTCCCGATAGTCTATACCGAGTCGAGCGCTACCGTCCTTCTTCTTTTCGAGAACAATGCGGGCGCTCCCCATGGTGATATCTTTGGGTCGAATATAACCCTTGTCCAGTAGTTCTTGTAATTGTACTTTCAATTCCTTCAATTCGGTAGGAGCCGTTCGGTAAGGTGCTTTTGATGCTTGGTGCGGCTCCGGGTATAAGATCTATCGCAAACTACGTGGCTCGGTCGGGTGGTAATCTCGGTAGTTCCTCGGGAAATACGTCGGGGTAATCCCGCGCGACATCAATATCTTCCATCCGTGGTGCTTCTTTGGTAAGGTCGACCGGCGATACTAGATATCCGGCTGCTCCCTTCTCAAGGTACTTCTTCGCCTTTAGTGCGATAGTATGAGCTTGCGTTTACGAGGGGAAGTTTGGTTCCCGCAAAACTGAATTTTGCTCCTTCTTTGCCTCTAAATGTTAGCTTCTTTTCGGCGCATAATAGGTTTGCCGAATGCCCGAGCTAACCAGTCCATTCCCAAGATGGCGTCAAAGTCCGCCATCCCAAGTTGGATCAAGGTTGCATCTAAAGTTTTCTCACCAATGAGAGCCGGACATGGCCCATAACATTTCTCTAACTCCACTTCCAACCCCATCGGTGACCGTACAAGTATTTTGTAGTCCAATGTTTTGATGGGTAAATTCAGCTTCTTTCCAAATGACATAGATATCAAGGAATGAGTAGCTCTGAATCAAAGAGTACTCGGGCGGGGTATGCCATTTATAGGTGCGATACACAGTGATTTATTTTACTTAGTCTACATGCTCATACAATGTAATACAACTTAAAAGGTTTCGGTCCTTCGCGTGACCACATCGGGTGATGCGGCGGCATCCTCGGATGTAACGGCATAAACTTCGTCCTTGATGTAGCGCTTCTTTGGCTTAAGACACTCCCTTGCCATATGCCCGGCTTGATTTCGGTTATAACATTTCGGACCTTGGGGATTTGGCTTTGGCTGCTTGTTAAGTTCTTGGGGTAGTCTTGGGTGCGGTAACAAAGCCTTGAGCACGGAAGGGTTTAAATGGCTTGTTATTCCCTCCTTTATAAGCATTTTCGGCTGGCCTTTTCATGCCTACGTTGCGTGTAAAATAGCTTTCCTTACGGCTCGATTCAATAACTTCGAGCAATTTTCCCCGACTTCATTATATACCTTCTTCTCCAAGCCTAGAACATGCTCTCCGATGCTCCCTCTAAGTCCCGTGACAAACCTACGGGTCTTAGTGTCTTCTTCTTGCATCTTTGAGTGGTGCAAAGAAAAACAGCTCCTCATAACGCTGTTGATATGCATCCACGGACATCGGGCCCGATATAAACTCGGGAACTCCTTCTCCATAGAATCTTTGAAGCTTCGGGAAAATACTTCTCAAAGAAAGCTTATTTATATATATCCCAAGTCAATGGGGCGTGCTTGGTTAATAGGTAAGCTCCGGTCGATTTCCACCAATGATGTGCATCACCTTTTAGCATGAAAGTGGCACATAATACCTTATCTTCTTCTGTAATAGTCATCATAAGATAAAATTTCTCCATTTTGTCGATCCAATGTGCTGGCCATAAAGGATCGGGCGGTTTACCGTTAAATTCCTTGGGCTTCATCTTCAAGAATCTCTCAACCCGGTCGAGAGTGATCCAGCCGATTTTGGGGGTATGCCCCAAACATAGGTTGTGGATGCGATAATTAACTCGAGCTACTTCTAGACCCGAGGCGCCGGGATGCGTACGGCCGGTGGTTGAGGCGTTTGAGGTCTTGGGGTGGTTACCCACCGGTCTTTGCCCTGGTTTTGTCCGGTCGGCATTGGTGTAGCATGGGCTGCACGGAACATAATCCCCCATTCTTGCTTGCATTTGAGCCCGTGCGTGTTGCATTTGTTGCGGCTGTTGCGATAAGTTCATAACCATGGTTGCTAGCTCCGGTGGTAGAGGTGGCAAGTTTGTAGGATTTGCCCGGCCCGGGTTCTTGGTGGTGCAACCTACGGTTTCCACTGCATATATATTTTTCCGACTAGTTTCCTCCCCGGGGTGGTGGTGGTGGAGCTAGCGTTTCGGCTTTGCCCGGTTACTCTACGTCCAGCCATATCTTCCTCCGATAATGGTGATGCCCGAAATCATTAAAATACGTGAGACAATCATTTATACTTCATGTAGGCACGCTAGCCGATGTTATTTTCAAAATTTTCAGATCATCCTGTGAAAAATGCCGTCTATTCTATGCGGGGTCGATGGTGGGGGTCGATGGTATGTCCGGCCCTCGGTATCCGACCCCGGGAATGTACCTATTCTTCCCGGGAGCCGGGGGCCGACGCGGGGGTCGATGGATGTCCGGCCCCGGGGTGCGACCCATGGTTTCTGTCCGATTCCCGAGGGGGGGGTCGATATGGGGGTCGATGTGGGGGTCTATTATCTGGTCGAATTCTCCGGCCCCGGACCAAAAATTAGATTTTTAAGGTCCGGTTACGGGTTCATTTCCCATTATTCCTTCCCTGTTTTCGACTTGTCTCCCACCTCCGAGTTGCTATAGTGCCACTCCGCTATATTGGTCATTTCGGTTCCATGTTTCGGCGTCCACATCATTCCCTACGGGTATGTCTTCTCATTTTTACATGTTTTTAGGTTTTCATTTCTAGGTTTTTACCCATTTATCTTGTATTTTTCAAATTTAACTTTTTCCAACCGTAAAAATTTGATTTTTATTGGGGGCTTTTGTTATTGGTGACTCTAGGAACAAAGCCCTCAAAAACTTTTTGAGTTTCATCGGTTGGTTATCAAGAAACTTGGATTTTGCTCTTTTTTGCCCTAATTTGTCGAAATTTTTGATTTCTCACAATTTCTTCAAATTGGATTCCATTAGTTAAATTTCCTACTATGTGAGTGTTGTAGGATCTGTTAGAACCTACGTAAGTCCTCCTGCTCACGTGTGTGGGTGACAAGTGAGGCTTTTGGCCAACTTACGTCGTTATAATGTCAAAATTTTGGTTTTTACTCTCTACTAACCCATTATTGGTTTCTCTTTCTTATTTGCGAGATACTATGGCTCGTACCAAAGTGCCCGAGTTCATGATCCTCTTCGTTTCCGTTCCAGCGAAGCGGAGGCCCGGTATGCCCACTACGCTCACAAGAAAGTAGAGGGAGGTCGTAAGGTGAACTTGGCTGAGTTAGCCCCTGTTCAATGTGGAGAGAGCATTTGGTGATATGGGATGGCTCCCTGTCATTACCTACGGCGCGTGCACCTGCCCCGACTTGGTGCGCCGGTTCTATTGTAACCTCCGGGTGGTGGGGGATTACAATGATGTTGAGAGGATCGCGAGTTGCGCATCGCGAGTTACGTCAAAGGGGTGAACATCTCGTTTGACTATCGGCGGCTAGCCGACCTCTTGGGCATCTCCTATGATGGCCCCATGGTTTTATGTGCTCTGGAGAGCCCCGGTTCTTCTCTCTACGGATGAGGGCCGAGATCGATAACCCGCTCCTTCGTCCCGATCGGCTGGTAGATGAGGGCATGTTATATGCGTCCGGCTCCCCGGGTATATTGCAAGATCATTCGGCGCAACCCGATCCCGCAGAGTGGTCATTACGAGAGGGTTTCCCGGCTGACCTAGTATCTTCTATACGGTATTTGCACTAGGCAGCCCCGTGCGCCTTCCGTACATCATCATGCGTACCATGATCACTTTGCTATGTTGCCCGGTCGCGCCTGGGTAACCTTCCTTACGGGCGTATGATTACTATTACGCTTACCCGCCCGGGGGTTGATTTAGTGGATGAGAAGGTTCGGGAGAAGTCCTTCTCATCGCCTCTAGATTGGGAGGCTATTTGCAAGATGGGCATGCGGGATGCTCGGTCGGTGATGAGGAGGGAGGGAGCGCGATGGTGCGCCCTCGCACTCGCATAGAGATAGGCGGCGGCCGAGGCGGCTGCCGCCGCCGTTGGAGTTCATGCGGGCCCGCCGGTGATGATGGCCGTATGTACATGGATGTAGACTCTATACCACCTCCTTCACCTTCACATGCGGCTGGAGCTAGTACTTCATATGCGGCCCGGTCCTTCGCATGCGGTCCTTCTCACCCCCCTCCCCGATATGATGGAGATATTGCATGAGATCGGAGAGGCTCGGCGCGGATCCGATATGAGGATGGGGGAGTTACTAGGCGCTCGGCGGGTGAGAGTGGATGAGCTACTAGGCGCCCGGCGTACATCGGACGTGAGGATGGGAGGAGCTCATAGAGGCTCCGCCCCGGGATTGATCGGCGGGTAGCCGATCTTACGGCCAGTCTTGGGCGACGACCCGGACTCGGATAGCCCTGGTTGACTAGAGTCTACGGCCGGGGATTATGGCGGGAGATCGTGAGGCACCGCCCCCTCCTTCGCCTCCGGCTTCATGATTGTACTTATTTTCTTTCTTTGTACCACGGAGTGGCCGTCCGGGTTGTGGGGCGTTCTCCGTTTTTAGCTATTTGTACATGTTTGTTTATCTCTCATTGTATTTAAAATTGTTCTTCCTTTAATAGATGCATTATTTTCTTTTCAAATTTAGTCTCAAACATCACTTGTGCTTATAGTGTGTTAATATTATAGTTTTTACTTTTATCCTATCTCGGTTCGCAGTTCGTCGTGAATGTATGCCGGTTTAGCGGACCCGGCCGAGATGCTCCGATACCAAGTTGTCACACCCCAATTCCGCACTATTCGGGAATGGTGTGATGAACCGCTAGCAAACCAACGGCTCAACCGGGATCGCGTACGGAGACGGTATCCGGCTGATCTAAACTTCATATATCCACATTCATAATCGGAGTAAATACACAATAGCGAAAGTCTTATAGTAAAATGGGCGAGAATCTCTTGTGATATTACTATTTAAATAGCAAATTATTTTCTATCAACTAAGACATAAATAAGTATCAAATACACGTCTTGAATAAATCCAAATAAAGAAAACTAAAAATCTAATCTAATACACATGAGTTGCACTCGCTAGAGGAGTCATGTGTATCCGCTTCATCTTCAACTTCCATCGCCGCCACGTGCCCGTACCCCTGGAGCATTGACATAATCTTCGACGGTAGTACCTGCATCATCAAATAAAATATTCGGCGTCGAGGGGGAGCGCACATCATGGCTCGGTGAGCAAACAAAACAATGCAACAATACATATGCATGCGGTCAATTCATATCTTTAGTGCGGTTTAAAGTTTGCAATGCGCAATAGAAAGGTTGGGTGGTCAAAGGTTAACGTTTATTGACCCCCGCCTCTATACCGGGGGTGTGGAAGTCCGCCCAAAGGTTAACGTTTATTGTCGTCCCCATCCACCCTACCATAACATTGTACAACAAAGGTTAACGTTTATTGTTTGTGCGGTGCCATACCAACACGTAAGCCCCCGCCGGCGAGGGCTTGCGAGGCCGGGCTCGCAACTAACCAATCCTAATGCCAAGCGGTGTATGATTCTCGCTCGCATCAAGTACACCAACCACACACATACATTCACATGCCTATTCCTATCATCATCATCATCATCATGTTATAAACAATATAGTAAATATGCATGAACAAATAATAGAAATATTGGATGACATGTTGTATGCACATTACAAACATATTCGCATAGGATCAAGCATGGCATTGGACTCAAGAAAGAGAAAACAGTTTGTTATTAACCAATTAGTTTAGAGTTCTGTTTCCTCATCTTAGTTTGCTAATAGATCCTCTTACAAGCTTTAAGATCACCTTTATATTGTTATTATATTGCTAGAAGACCTAACAAATTCGATAGAATTTAATTAGAATTAATTCCGAATTTAAAAACCATTACGTTGGCGGGGGTCGGAGGTAGGGTCGGGTGATGATCGACCACGGGTGCGACCACCCGTGTTCCGGACTTCCGGAAGGCGGGGGTCGATGCTCAGGGTCTGGTAGGGTCGATTGGCCATCGACCCCCCATGCGACCCGTTATGGGTTTTAGTCGATTTTCTTCCTTCAATCCATTCTTCGTGTTTGGGGTCCTATGGTTTGCTCCTATAATCCATTCTACACATGTTCTATGGTCTAGAACCATGATTCTACCACCTATATGGCTTTCATGATTTTCCCCCATGGTTTTCCATGAAAACCTAACCATAGGTTGTTGGTTTGGGTTTCTCCGAGATCATACTCTCTGCATTATCTATCCTAAGGTCTTTAGCAATTCATGGAATTAGTATCCATACCCGAGAAGAATACTCCTTCTCCGCAGCTCTTCTCCCTTGGCCTTCTTCTCTTCTTTCCTTCTCTTTTCCTTCTCTTCCTTCTCTTCTCTTTCTCTCAATTCAATTAGGGTTGTAAAAGGAGTAAAAGAGGCTTAGGGACGTCCTATTTATAGAGTAGAAACTCCTAAAATAAGTCCCATTGAGATTTGGAAGGAATCCCATCAAAATTAGGACACTTTCCTAATTTTCAGATTTACCAAGTATCGGGGGCCGATAAGGGAGTCCGAGATCCCGTCGACCCCGGCACAGTTTTCTGAAGTGTCCGGCCCCCCAAGTAAAGCGGGGGGTCGGCTTCGGTCTTGGGGGGGTCCGACCCTCCCTTGCTTGGGTATGTGACCGTCCCCTTAATTTAAGTATTTTTGGGTCAATTTAATACGCGGGATCGTGATCTCCTTCGCGCACTTGGTCCATTTGGCTCATCCATGATGGGTAGACCTGGTTCAAGTTGGTAAGACCGGATGTATTGGGACTGAAAAATAAAATATACAATGAAGCTGTGCAGATAGCATGAGTTTTGAAGTCTAGTCAAAGAGAGAGTTACTTTGCTCAAAACAGAGGGATAAAGAGGCTTAATGGAAACTCATTCAACGGAGGGAACTCAAGGACATTCAAACCCTTCCGTACTAAAGGCTTCAATGCTACAGCCAAGACTACTCCAATAGCCCAACCTCAACTAAAGCAAGGAAATGCTGAAGTTAAGTGCTATAACTGTTATCAAAAGGGATACTATTCAAGGGACTGTCCTAAGCCGAAGAAGCAAATGCATCAAGGCAAGATTTACGCAGTTACTTCTGAGGATGCTGCCACATCACCTGATGTGGTCACAGGTACGATTTGACCTTATGTTTTGAATTACCTTGTGTGAGCATATAGACTAAATTAAGTAAAATCACAGGTATTGTACCTATAGCTAATATACTAGCCAGAGTGCTTTTCAACTTTCAAGCCACACACTCATTTATATCAGTGTCCTTCAGAAAGAAGCTAGATATACCCCTCAGACCTTTTGACTACAAGCTACTAGTACGGTCACCTATGGGATTAGAAGCAGAGCTAGACCGAGGTTATGGACCATGTTCAGTTCTCATAAATGGACGAAGTTTGGACGCCAACCTGGTGCAGCTCGAGATAGCAGACTTCAGTCATCCTAGGGATGGACTGGTTATCCCAGCATTCCACGAGTTTGCTTTGTGCTGAAAAGAAGAAATCATTCAAGGACAAGGAAGGAGCAGAGTTCAGTTTTACGGGAACCAAACTTTTCCGTAAGTGAAAACTCATTCTTTCTGCATTAAAGGCTAGGAGATGCCTTGAGAAATGAGGAATTGAATACCTAGTGTCCATGGTTGACCTTACCAAGGAAGCACCACGAATGGAAGATATTGAAGTTGTACATGAATTTCTAGATATATTTTTCGAGGAGTTACCAGGATTGCCACCCGATCAAGCGACAGAGTTCGTTATAGATCTTATACCCGGAGCCGCACCAGTATCTAAGGCACCCTATCGTATGGTTCCTACTGAACTGAAGAAACTGAAGGTACAACTATAGGAGTTTCCAGACAAGGGTTATATCCGACCCAGTATATCAACATGGAGAGCGCCGGTATTGTTCGTAAAGAAGAAAGACGGTAGCATTCGACTTTGTATAGATTATCGAGAATTGAACAAGGTCACGATCAAAAATTGATATTTGTTGCCTCGGATCGATGACTTATTCGACCAGTTGCAAGGTGCCAAAGTGTTTTTCAAGATTGATCTCTAGTCAGGATACCATCAGTTGAAGATCAAGGAAGTTGATATTCCGAAGACAGCATTCAGAACTAGATATGGACATTACGAATTTTTAGTTATGTCTTTTGGATTGACTAACGCTCCCGCAACTTTTATGGAACTCATGAATCGGGTATTCCACGATATGCTGGATACATCGGTCATTGTATTTATAGACGACATCTTAGTCTACTCCAAGGACAAAGAAACTCATATCACAAATCTTAGAGCCGCTCTGCAGCGACTAAGAACAGAAAAGCTTTACGTTAAATTTACTAAGTGTGAGTTCTGGCTAAATGAAGTCGCTTTCTTAGGCCATGTTATATCAGCTGAAGGAATTAAAATGGATCCTAGTAAGATTGAAGCTATTGTGAAATGGAAAGCACCTAAGAGTGTTTCAAAAATTAGAAGTCTCTTGGGTCATCTTTATTTTAATTTTCCTCTTTTTTTTTTTTGGGGGGGGGTAAAAATCTTCCTCCTTTTCCATACATACTAAAAAGAAACTTGCAAATTAATTTGTACAAAGTATTCATGCCTTCCCATCACTATCATATATATATATTTTTTTTTTGTTCTTGATGTATAATTACAATAGCAAACAATTTTACAAACTATACTTTAATTATGTTGATGCTAATCGGTGGAGACTATGTAAGCTATGGCAGATGACTTTACATAAAATTCACTAATTATTCTGTTATTTAAGCTTTCACGTTTGAAACTGAAAATAATGTAAGCTAGTACAATAGAGATATGTAGCCTAAGAAGGATATTCAATTATTTCATCAATCCAAGAATATTCATGTACTTGTCAACTATATTTTTTCAGTGGGGCCCGCTTGAGGTAGGAAGAGATTCCAAAACCTTTCCTCTCCTATTGTTATTAATTATTGCTTAGGTTGAACGTAAGAGTAGATTCATTTGTGGTGTTTCTTTAAAAAAAATGATCAGTAATAATTCCATCCCAAGCAGTACTCTTTTGAACGAAAGAGAGACAAAAAAGAATAATTGTTAGTGAAGTTTCCGTCAAGAAATCTTCTACTCCAAAGAACCTAGACTCTATTCAAACCAATGTGATTTAAATTCATTTATAATGGGATTTTCTTATTAAAACCTTGTGAGGTATCAAAATAATTTGGTATTTTATTTTTTTGCCTCTTTAGTATTTGGAACTTGATTTTTTAGTAAGAGAAATTCTTGTCATTTCACATGTCTATTTAAAAACAGTAACAAAACAATGACAATGACAACGACAACGATGAGTTGTTTTCAAATTTAGTGAAGAAACATTTTTATCTCTGATTTAAATTTTTTTTGAAGAATAATAAAATGAGTATTTAAAAGATGTAATATTCCATAAGCACCTATAGAGGTGTTATTCACACGCTTCCATTTATATTACGTGATGATAATCTATATAACTTGTCTTGTAAGGCGGAACTAGGGAATAAAAAAAATCCACTCACATCATTAGTTGGAATTTTGAGAGCTTCGAATGATTATTTACAAGCTTTTATGATCTGTAGTTACTTTTTTTTTATAGTAGAATGATTGGCAAACATAAGAAACACCTTTATTATTTAATATGAATGACATTTCCAATCTCTAGGCCCATATGTTTCATAATATTATCCAGGAGAGGATTTCCCACGCTGCTAATGTGGAAGGAATCTTCTAGGCTACATCAATGATGGTATAAGAAAATTTATTATTCACATTGAACATGAGAGGAGAGTCCCATGTGAGACCATGTATGTGGTACCATGGTTTAACTCAGGAAAAAATTAACATGAGTTGATTAATCATCTTTAATTAGAAAATTTAAATAAAATTTCTTAAAACTTTTTGACTTCATATGAAAACCACTATCTAATATAAGCAACATAATAAGATAGCCTACATGATGCATCAATTCACACCACACAAGCAAACTATTCTATTTCCAATTTTGGTTGAGAAATAGTTATATATAAATGTCAACAAACAACTCTCCTTACCAAAGTAATTAATTTTAAAGAATTCCCATTTTTAACTGTTGAGGTTGACTTAAGTGAGTTGGTGCAAGACATGACTTTCTTGTAGACAAGTTTCTTCTTTTGTATCTTCCCGTTCTGATCTTGAGGTCAGCGCTTCTGGTTGGTAATATTTTATTTTATCTACGTAGTAGGAAAATGTGATGGTCAATGATTCATTCTTGTTGAATTTGCTTGCTGTAGAATTCCTTGTAAGAATAAGTTCTTATGATCCACCCCTCAAGTAAAGGGGTTTATGGTCTAGACCTTGGAACATCTCATCCTAATAAAAGTACAAACCCCCATCTCCTGTAATTGAAGTTTTCATAATACCCCTCCTAACCCATCAAGAGTCATAATGATTTTCTTTACACCCCCCCCACCCCAAAAAAAAAAAAAAAAAAAAAAAAAAAAAACCCTCTCCCTTCTTTTTAATTTTGGATTTGATTACTAGAATGTGAAAATAAGAGCACAAGAATGAAAATCTTAACTAATTATTTGTTATGCCTTAAAAAATAATTTGGAAAAATTATTCATACCTCTACTCTACTATACTTTACCCTTAATTCAAACAATTCTCAAATGTTTGTAACTATTACAGCTGCTTTCTTTTTATAGACAGTGTTAGATATAAGAAAAAGAAATGGACAAATGTACCCTAAACTAGTTTGAAAGCAATAACTCCCTTTGAAATGACATTTTTAACCTTGAAACCGATGAAATGTGTATTGCATTGCACAAAAAAGATGGTCATCCGTTTCGTTAGTTGTTGCTCCGACGAGATGAAGATGCAATCAATCTCTCAATTGTTCAAGACCTACAATTCAGACTTGGAATCCTGGGTGAGTTTCGGTAAAAAAAAAAAAAAAAAACCATAGGAACCGGTGCTTATCAAAATATATGTAGAGCTCCACATCCGAAGCAGCTATGCCCCTGGATGCCTTGTAGAGCTGCCAAGCCCGTCACAATGTCTCCAAGCCTTGTGGAATGTCCCAGCAATTCTTAATTACCGCTGCAATTCCTTGAAGCGGATGGTGTTTACCATGAAAACAGGAGGAGAAAGCCAGATGGCTCTCTCTCGAGCCTTGTCCTCATCTCTCTCAGTTGTTCACAATCATTCTCTTTATCTACGTACGTATATGATCTACGATGCCTTTCCAATTTGATTCCTTTTTTGTTCTGTTACTCTCTCTCTCTCTCTCTCTCTCTCTCTATAGCACTCCAAGCCTACCCCACTTCTATCTCACACGTGTGTCTCTAAACACTATAGCTCCAAGTCTACCCCACTTCTATCTCACACGTTCACACATTGGAGTTTCCATGTTTATAAATTCCAATTGTAGATAAACATTTTCGGTCAAAAAAAATGGATAAGGCGGAGCCCTTATTTTTCATTTTTTTGAATATAAAAAAGATGAGGGGGTGATTGGTTGGGGCAAAATCCTTGATTTTGATTTTACATGACAAAAGAAGAAAGGTGGGATGTGAGGTAGGGGTTGGGGAGGCCCTTTTTTTATGTTTACCTTGCAACCCAGAGTATAGAATTGGAAGGAATCAAGAATTGCGCTCTCAGACCTTGATGGTGTTGGTTACGCTTTTGACAATCGGCAGTGACTGGCATTTCATGAACCATTTCCGATGAAGGGTGCAATAGCTGCCTTGCTTCAAGTTTTGCTTCCAAGGAATTCCAAAGGAGGTCAACTACCAATCAACTTGTTTGAAATCGTGGAAGTAGAAGTCGATGAGCATATTGGAAATAGTCTCACATTGCTAATGAGATTAGAATCTTGGATCTTTATATATGGAGAGTCCCTCCAATTATTAATTTGAACTTTTGAATTAGAAACTTGACAAATCTAACCTATGAAAAGATGAAATTGGTGATGAGTCTACCAACAAGAATTGCCTTCGATTTGCCATCAGGATTTAGAAGAGAAGATGGGGGAGGTTTAGATCGATTGGAAAATGGCTTTTTCTCCATTTTTCTTAGCTTTTCATCTACGTTCTTCATCACTAATTCCAATTCAGCGAGACAGATGAAGGAGAGTGAAGCATGAATGTCGCAATTCTATTAAAAGAGACAGATTGAGAGGGCAATAGAGTCACTTCACTCTTCCATTAAGGATACTTTAGGCATATATGTTTAAGGTTGAGATTACGTCATCAACTAACAGAAATTGCCTACGGATTGGGGCCATCTGTGATTAATTTTATTTTTGAATTTAGGAAGTACGAGTAATTGTTGGAAACGCTTGGGAATTGTTTGGATTAAGGGTAAAATACAAGGTATGAGTAATTTTTTATGGATATTTATAATACAGAAAATTATTACGATCAAGATAAAGAATAGTTCTCCTGCAAGTATTTGTATCCTCTCTGGGATTCCATAGCTGTCAATATCTAGTAGCTCCCACACTCTAGAGGTGTGTCCCACACCACATCAACAGTGATAGGATCCCATGGAGAGTATGTGATCCAAACTCGTCAAGATAAGTTTTCCTTAAATATATTTTTTGTTGGGTATATAATTAATTTATTCAACAGAATACAAGACTCCATTAAATACGGAGTGGAATTTGGCCAAACCATTGTACACTCCATCGTAGACAACGTCTTCATGACTAGTAAATTAAATTATTAATTTTTCTATGAATAAACTGAAAATTACATGATAGAAAATAAATAACCAAATGTGAGATGTCTCCAATCATCGACTGCACCAATAGAGGGATGCTTCGTGAGATAAAATGATGTGGTAGTTTCAACTTCTAGATAAATACTGGCGACTAGTTAGACCACTTGTCTAATATCGAATTCAAACTCAACTATATATTAACATGCATCGTTATATGTTCACGAACATCTTTGGTACTCCCACCATTACTATAGATTCTCCACAATTTTGGATTTTCAAAGATCTATTTTTCGTTTATGTTCCGTGTCTCTTTCGATGTAAAATTTTACAGAGAACATTTTATATGTAAAAAAAAAATTTCAATGTTATTTCCAAATGATAAAATATAATGATTTCTATGGAAGAGGGAAAAAGAACTTTATCTTTCTTTTATTTACTAGAAACAAATTTGAAATATTTTTTTAAAATATAAAATATTACATGTAAAATCTTACGATCGAAACAAATGGAGCATAAACAAATTCCATTTGAATTGAATCTTAAGAATCAGAAGATTTTTTTACCCAAAAAAAAAAAAAAATCAAAGGAATCAAAGGGTTTATCTTTCACAAAAATTTGTTCCTTCTGCCCCATGACAAATTTTTGGAACTAATTATTAAATGGGACAAGAAACCATTCCTTCTTAGAAATGAAAGTCGGAATAAGAAACCGGCTAGAAATTAAACCAGCGAGGACCTTGTTTTGGATTGATTATTAAATGATATCTTTAAGGAAAAACAAGAACAAGACGTATCGGTTGCGTGTACACACTGCTAAATTACCACGTGGCACAATTGGATAAACCGAATAACAGAAGCATGTAAGATAAAGACAACAGAAGTGGCTGACATGGGACCACCGCGAAGCTTTCTCTCTCTTTTCTTATCAAAACTTCCGAAGCAGCGGCGTCCGAACCTCGTTGCTGATTTCCATCAACACGTGGCTTAATCAGAAGCTTCGGAGTGTGGTTCGGCGTCCCAGCTTCCCCCGCACTAGTGACTTGTTAAGCTCTCTTTTCTTCTTCGCCTAATTTCGTGTTGTTTCAGTTAAATCACTGTTTCTCTCTCTCTCTCTCTTCTTTCTCTGCAATGCAGAAAGAGTGATGCTGAGATGTTTCGATTTCTCATCTCTCTTTCTTTTCCACTTTCAACAATGGATTTGATGAAGCTTTCTTGATTTTATCTGTTCTTATTTATTGCCAAGGTATTTTTCTTTTTGAATTTCATGCAAATGATCATCTCCATTAACGTAATAAGCTTAAATTCATGGGGGAGTGCTTTCTAGTTTGCTGTTTTTCTCCATTCTTTTAGGGTTAGAATCATCTAGATCATCGTATTTCCTGCTTTGCTCTATCTATTGTTTGATTCCCCTGTTTCTTCTCTTGAAAGAGGTCATTGCTGTTGGGATCTTCATTTGTTGAACCACGAAGATATTTAACTGGATTTTAAGTTTTTAAGTTTCTAAGTTTTGTCTTCCCTCTGTTGAGCGCTGTAATAGTGTTAGCTCCTGGATGTGAACTAGGTCTTGCAATTTTATTTAAATTATATCTCTCTTCCACCAAATATCCTTATTCTATTTTGAGGATAACAAAAAAACAATTTTTTTTTAATGTGAACATCTCAATGTTCTTGCCAAATATAGCCTAGAACTGTAGTTCTGAACTATATAAGGACAATGCGTTCATCATGGATGAAGAGATTTTCGTTTCCCCTGATGTTCTAAAACAAGTGAATTTGCTTCTGCTTACATAAACGGGTTCTAAATTGCTGTTATTTGCTTTTTAGGAACGATATAATATTTTGGTCAGCTATAGCTTGTCCACTGGGTCCCTCCTGTTTATCAAGGACATTGCTTCCGTCTTCGATGTGGTACGGGTTAATAACTTTTAATATTTGAATTATTTTAAGTATTCTGAACTTGAACGAATACATCCAATCCTTATGTGCATAAGTTTTATTGGGTTCATTTAAAGCCATGTCCGTTGCCGATGGTGGTCTGAGTTTTACAACCGAACTTACCCCCCCCCCTCCCTTCAGAGCTTTTTCCTTATTTCTATTACCTGTCAGACAGCATGCACTTATGACCAGAAATTCCCACAGTTAAGATTTTCTGTTGTTGGATATATCTTTTATCTCTACCAGTACAATAAGTAGGCAAGCTAGAGGACTCTTTACAATTTTTAGCACTCTGTGGTGCTGATCTTTGCTATATTTTCTTTATTTTTGCATCTCAACAGAGCTTTGAGGTATGAGAAATTGAGAATTGAACATGTTAAGTTGGTTTTTTAAAGCACAGAAACTGTAAGCCTTGCTTTTAATGGCATACTGATGTTAGATAATGGTTGAAATTTGGTGTTATAAGCTTCAGTTTTTAGTGTGTGAAACTCAACACTACTTCGTAAGGGCATTGACCATGTTAAGTTGGTTTTTTAAGTACAGAAATGGTATGCCTAGCATTTAATGGCATACTGATGTCAGATAATAGTTGAAATTTGGAGTTATAAGCAACAGTTTCTAGCTGTTTATGAGTTTGATGGTGCCATTGTCTATGGCAAATAATCTGTAGTGTAGTTAGTAGTTTGTGCATGCATTAATCCTGCACTTGGATGCACAGCACATGTGCTTCAAGCATTTATTCTTATATTTGTTTGTTGGATTCTGGGTCTTTGAAATTATTAAATTTCTTTGCACTATTAGAGGGACGCACAGGTGAAGTATGAAAATAACCTTTTTTTTCCTTTTAATTCTTTCGTTTTGTGAAGGTGAGCATACTAAATGCAGCATATTTTTGGGTACCAAAAGGAAGGCTGTACTGTTCTGCTGCAATTTTGTGACAGTTCTTGAACTATTTACAAAAATCATTTCTCAATGGGAGGAGCTTGTTCAAGGAAGAGAGACCAACAGGTCAATGAAGACAGTGTGCAAAGAGGGATCCCTGGAATATATTCCAAAAGTCGCAGTTCAAAATGGATGGGGCCCTTGCTTCCGCGGTCTAGTGTAGATATTCAGCTGGGAAGAGTCAAATGCCCATCCCTTATGGAACTATGTATCCATAGAACATGTGAGGTATTTGTTTTCCTTAGGTCATGCTTATCTCATAATCCTCAATTCGAATTCTTAATGTCTTGATCAATCTTCACTTTCCTTTATGTAACAGGATATCGATAATTATAGCACTTTTTCTATGCTACCAAGGGATATAAGCCAGCAAATCTTTAATGAATTGGTATATTACAATCGTTTGACTGATGTTACTCTTGAATCTTTTAGAGATTGTGCGATCCAGGTAATATCTCTAATGGCTAGTTTGCTTTTTTGGTCGTGGTTGCTGTTATGCTTATCCATTAGTTTCAGAACTTAGAAATAATGATTTTCAGCTGCTGTTTTGCAGGATATTTGTTTGGGAGAATATCTTGAAGCAAAGGACAGTTGGATGGATGCAATTTCTTCCCAGGGTTCATCTTTGTTATCAGTAGATCTTTCTGGTTCTGATGTAACAGATTCTGGGTTGGTTCTTCTCAAAGATTGTACGAACCTCCAAGCATTGACTTTCAATTATTGTGGCCAGATTTCAGACCATGGGCTACAACACATTAGTGGTATTTTCTTCTCTATTTCATTTTGTATAAGGATTGGGATTTGTTTCAGCACCACAAAATCCTGAGTCATATTTACTGTGCTTGGTTTGAGTACACAAAGCTTTGCTTATATGCAGACAATCTATGGTGAATATTTATAACTGATATTTTTTCTGAAGGGCTTTATTTTCTGTTGTCTAAACACTGTTTGGCATAAATTCTGCTGATTTAGTGGTTTTTTTCTTGTTTGTTTGTTGGCTTCCTACTGCTGTATTATGTCCAGCTAGCTCCTATTTTCTTGATCTGCTTTCCTGTTACCTACAGCAACTAACTTCATATAGATGTGGGACGCAAGTTAATGGGATTTTTTTAGGATAAGCAGCAGAATAAATTTGTTTGATAAGCAGAAAAGATGAAAATACAGTCACAACATAGTGATAATCCAGGCTACATGATGAAGCCCATATCGTTGCATGATACAAAGCCAAAAGGCTGAAACTCCATATGTAGATCCATAACTAAAGAATCTACATTTACAATTCCAGATCCCTATTCCAAATTTAATGGGATATTTCTTTCTGCTACTGGATCCTAGAAGAACTGCTCTGACAGTTTAAAAAAAAAGGGTCTACTCTCAGCTGCTACTAACTCAATTTACAAACATGAATGGGAAAAAAAAAAAAAAAAAAAAAATCTGACCTGGCTGTCACACAAAGATGGCTAAGTCTATGCATGTCACACAAAGATGGCTGTCACACAAATCTGTACTAACTGTATCTTAGAAAATAGAACAGTGTTGGAATATAGGACTCGGTCCGGTTTGGGGTTTCGTTTGAGTAAACTGAGATTTGGTAATGCTGGATTGAATTGAGCACTCATTACTATATTCGTGGTTTCTGAACCTTGAGTTAAGAGGAGGCAATCTTACTAGCCTATCCATGTCATAAGTGTATTTAGTTTGCAACTCAGGTTTCCGTTCAATTTTTCCGTTCATGTTATTATGGATTCCAAAATTTCATGAACTCTGGAGACATATTTTATCTGGTTAAAACTTCTAGATTCAGGAACCATTTGAGGGCTCAAAATACATTCTCTCCCCTAACTTAATTTGCATTCATGCATTGGGTTAAGAACGTGTTAACCACGGCTCACTTTTATCAATTTCAAATTATTACCATAGTGAACTACTTTGTTTAAATTTCATGCTTGTGTTTTGGGTTGTCTCCAGTTGTCATATTTTTTTTTTCACTTTTCCAGAAATTAACCAGTTGAATGGCATGTATTTATATGTTAACTGTGGCTTATGAAGACTTTTAAGTGAATATAGGTGGTTGGCATCCCAATTTGTACATTTATACTTAGTTTGTGAAAAACCATTTCTGGTTTAGTGTCAATTGTAAATATTGCTTCTGTTTCTGAGCCCCCAAAAATTGTGTGGCTGATGGAGCCTATGAGCATGACGCCATCTATTTGGCAGTCATTTGCTTTTAAAGTCGTTCAAATGAATGGAAGAATTTCTTATGGGTTCCCTTGTCTATGTTATAAAACGGGATTGAACCGCAGGATCAAAATTCAGCTGGCAAGTGGTAAGTCCTTCCTGTAAATAACTTTGGGAGCTAATATGAACTGCATGTAGTATTTTGGGGGGCTTCAGAAAGGCCCGATCATTGCTTATTCTTATCTATCATGATTATTTGTTCTATTTCTGAATTTGTTTCATGTATGATCATCTTGTTTTGGTTGTTTTAAATGCACTAGATTTTTTTTTTTGGGTGAATAAATGAATATCTTAACAAAACCCAAACAGAAACAAGGCTGGCTGCCTGAAAAAGCAAAACCAGGGCCAAGAGAAGAGGATTACAACTGGGGGGGGGAGGGAGGGAAACAAGGAATCCTAACCACATTAGAACTGGATGGGTAGGTCACATGAGAGAGCTATAAATCTGTTCCTCAAGGAATCATGACACACTCTAGAAGAGGGGGTGGTCACAACCCGAATGTCAAACAAAATGGCTTCCCAAATTTGAGAAAAGGTTTTTGACTGCACCGCCCACATTCGCAGATTTCTTTCCCACCAAATATGATAGATAGTGGCATTGAAGACCAGCTTGCCAATGCAATCATGAATAGTGTTGTCTTTGAAAGTTATTCCTATTCCTCAACTCCCCATCAAACCACAAAATCCACCTTGAAGGACCCCAACATTCTCGACAAATCCCTTCTCAAATATGGGAAGAAAACAGACAAGTGAAGAAAAGATGATGAATATCTTTGTCGGCTAACCAGTAGAGACAACATCTCGAGGGGCAAGGGATCAATCTTTGACGAAGAAAGGATCCTGGCAAGGAGTCGGTCAAGGCCCTCCAAGCAATAAAACTATGGCGGGAAAGGTGACCCCGGAACCACAAAACGTTGTACCAAGCCATCTTAGTACCCCTTGTGCACACAATCTGCCAAGCTGAGTCAGCATTGAAAAGGCCAGAGGTCGAAGCATTCCACCACACCACATCAGAGAAGCCATGCTGGTTTCTAGGAATAGAGTCTAAATAAGACCAAGCTTGAACCAACTTCAAGGAAGAAGCACAACCCAGATGCCAGGTTCCACCAGAAATCATGGAGGAGACTAAAGCCATTCTGTCGCGCCCATAATCAAGCCTTATTGTTTCCCCAAAGTGACTAATACACACTCCAAGAGGGTGCCAATTATCCAGCCACAAATAGTCAAACCACAAAACTTGTCCCCAAAGTGACTAATCAACACTCCAAGAGGGTGCCAATTATCCAGCCACAAATAGGTCTAGGAACCATCACCAATATGAGTCTTAATGTGACCATAAACAAGGAATCTGAATTGGAGGATTTTTCTCCATGTCCAAGACGGACAATTATTGCAAGCCACATTCCAGATTGACTCTTTCTTGAGATAAGCAGGATAGACCCAATCCTCCCAAATACTCTTCAACCTAACCGCCACTTTCCAAACAAGCTTCAGAAGGCAAGCCTTGTTAACCTCTTTAATTCTCCTAAGACCCAACCTCCTTCCTCTTTCGGTTTGCAAACAGTAGCCCCACTTAAAGTGTGGAGAAATTCATTGTTATTAGATCCCTTCCACAGGAACGCACTCATTAGGGATTAAATCTTCTGAATCACATAGATAGGAAGGCCAAACACTCCAATCCAATAGAGATACGAACTTTGCATAACCGATCAAACCAATTCCAACCTTCTTGCATAAGAAAGAAATTTAGCCTTCCAAAGTAGAAGTTTTTTCTTTAGCTGATCTAGGATTGGAGAACAATGAAGGGAAGCCAATTGGTCAGAAATGAGAGGCAGCCCCAAATAGGTCACTGAAAGGTTTCCCAGGTTGCAATGTGATATGTTTCGAAGGTTCTTAGAGCCAGAGGTGGCAGCATCAGCCCCTGCAAGAAATAAGCTAGACATCTGATGATTGACATGAAGACCTGACATAAAGCCAAATGAAGTAAGAGCATTTTGAATGGCTCCAATGGATCTAGAGTTGGCCTTTGAGAATATCATAATGTCATCAGCAAATGCAAGGTCAGTCAGCTTGATCGACTTGCACTTGGGAAAGTAATCAATAGCACATTCTGATTTGCCTTAATCTGCAAAATTCTAGACAGACCTTCCATAATGACAGTGAAGAGAAAAAGGGACATAGGGCAGCCGTGGCAAATACCTCTCTTACTAAAAAAAAAAAAAGCAGGACTACCATTAACCAAGACTGATAACCGATCAGAGGAAATGCACCAATGAACCCAGTTGATAAGACAATGAGGGAACTGCATCTTATCTTGCTCCCCACAAAGGAATTCACACCTGACAGTATCAAAATCTTTATGAATAACCAACTATCTTCATCAGAGCAGCAGGAGGATGATTTATCCGATCAAAACGCCGCACCAAATCCGAGCATAACAGGATATTGTCAACAATATTACACCCAAGGTTTAAAATCTCGGGTTTCGGAGGAGTCTCAGCCTCCTCTGAAACCGAGATCTTGGAGATCTCGGATCTCGGAGATCTCGGAGAGCCGCCGAGACAAGTGCATTTTGTCCGAGAGCCTTAGGCTGTCTCGGTGGCCAAAATGCATTTTTTAGGTCTCCAACTTCAGGGGAACCTTATTTTTACATATATAAACACATTTAGAGTATAAAATTGTAAAAATAATGACCATTTGTGGTTGTTTGGGTTTACACCCATGTTTTGATAGTCAATGCTGAAGTTTGTTGTCAATTTAGGTTAATATTAGCTATTATATTCAATCAAATATGGCAAATGAGGCAATAACATAATGCATTAGGGGAAAGAGAAACAAAATAACACTTCATTATAAATCATTACATCATAATTCAAATATTCAACATTGAATGATCCCATAGTCCCCCTGTGCCCATAGTCCACAATTCCACAATCCTTATACAGATATAATGTCTAGTAATACGTAGAGTGTCGTGGATGATCCATCCTACTATCATCATACATCTGGGAAAGTTGTCGACGCAAATTGTCTTCCAATTGAACAACATAATCTTCTCATGATATTCTTGATGCAAAGTAGTTTTGGTAGTCTTGCACATGATTCATAAATATAACATCAGTAGCTGTCCGAAGGATACCTATCTTTGGGAAGAATGGAAAAACTTCTGAAGTAGTACTCTAGTGCGTAGACTCTTGCGGAAGTACTGATGGAACGGAATAGAAGTTGGTTGATCCACTCTGATTTCGTGTCTGTGCTCCTGCATCTGAACCATGTCTCCCTTATAGTCTCATGTAAAAATTTCATTTTTCGGCAAGAAACTTACCTTCAACAGTTGATATGAAGCTCTTACAGCAATCCCCACAGTCCGAAGCACCACCCGTAGCAATTTAGAAATCCAAACAAACAAAAAAGGGGGAAGAAATGAAAAAAAATTGAAAAATCAAAAAAGAAAGAATAAGAGGCAGTCTCGGTCGAGTTCTCGACCGAGAACAGCCTCTTCTGTCTTTTATAAAGACAAAAAAAAAGAAGTAAAAAGCAATATCTCGCCGAGATCTGGCGAGAAATACCGAAAACTGCCAAGATCTCAGCGAGATCTCACGAGATCTCGGTGAGAACATGTAACTGCCGAGACAAAAATGGTTATCGACCCTATTTTCGTCTCGGCTAGTCACGAAAACACCGAAAATGGAGAGATCTCGCCTTCGCCGAGATTTTATTCCATGATTACACCCTTTAATAAAAGCAGAATGGTAAGGAGTAACAAGGTCATCAACGACATATATCTACTGGTCGGGCATCTTTGGTATTCCTGGCAATACCATTAAAAAGATTGAGAGCATGTTTGCCGGATTCTTCTGGGCTGGGCCTTCCTTGCAAAGGATAATTCACTACACTGCCTGGGATTCCATTTGCAAACCCAAAAATGAAGGTGGGTTAGAAGTCAAGAAGATCCGAGATATGAATACTGCAGCCATTTTGAAGCTGGGGTGGGCATTTGTGTCTAAGAAGGATAGTCTTTGGGTCTCTCGGGCTCAGTCCAGGTTTTTGAAAACGGACACCATTTGGACTGCATCGGCGAATGGGAAAAGCAGTTGGGCTTGGAGGAAGCTCATGCAAGTCAAGCACCTCCTCCTCCGGAATACCTCTAGCCAGATTGGGAACGGATCTCAACTAGACTTTGGCTGGACCCTTGGCACCTGAAAGGGGTCTTGCTGAATTTCCTTGGGGCTGATTTCATTCGAACTTCTGATTCCTCTCGCATGGCCTTGGTTTGCTCCATCCTCAGGAACAGGGGGTGGGACCCTGGCCCGTCTTCCTTCCCCGCCTTGGCTGATTCATCTGGTCAGAAGAGCTCCTGGTTCAGATGACATTATTGAGTGAAGGGACAAAAAGGGCAACACCAAACCTTTCTCAGCAAAATTGATGTGGAATAATCTGGATTTCTGCCCCGAAGGTATCACGGGTTCGTGCCGTCTGGTTTGCTAACCACACCCCTAGGAACTCAGTTGCTTCTTGGAGATGTCTGAAGGATGCTATGCCTACTCTGGATCAGCTGGCTGAAAGATCTATAGCATTTAATCTGGCTTGCTGTTTCTGTTGGAACAGCCTAAAAATCTCGAGATCATCTCTTCTTTGATTGTGTCTTCCCAAGATGGATCTAGAAATCGATCAGATCTCTATGTTCGACAACCAGCCACTAGGTGAAGCTTATTGCTGATGAAGCTGAATGATTAGTGAACGATCTCGAGGAGGTCGGTGCAAGTGGGAAGATTGGCAAGCTGGCTTTTTGCGCCACTATTGTTCATATATGGAAAGAGAGAAATAACAGGATTTTTCACCTCAAATCCAAGACCTGGGAGCAGATTGGGAAAGATGTCGTTAGGGAAGTGAGAGAAATGCTCAATGATCAGATTCTCTCATCCTACCTCTACCTCAGCCAAGGCTGACTTTATCCGTAGGCAGTGGAATCTCAGCCTTCATGTTAGTTAGGTCCTAGCCCCTGTGGCAGTGTTGTTTGGCCCATTTTTCTTGATGGGCTGATCTCTGGGTTGTGGCCTGTTGTTTTAGGCAGTGTCTCTTCTTTGTTCTGTTTTGGGGGGAGGGGGGTGGGGTTTGGCCGGCTTGTGGCCATCCCCTTTTTTGTCTGCCTGTTGGCTGAGCTGTTTCCCTTTGTTCTTTGCCTTTAATAAATGATCGAAGCATTAAAAAAAAGGTCATCAACAACAACTTTGAGACGATTGGCAATCACTTTAGCAATAACTAGATTTCTCAAACTCTGCCTGGTGCATCATTATCGTTGAAGTGTCACAAATCACCTGAACATTGTTACCTTCTTCTGTGTGATATAATGTTACCTATCTTTTCTACTTAATATAGGCCCCCATGCTTAAATGTTTTTAGATTCTGGTTTTTTATAAACTTTATTTTATTTTATTTTATTTTTTTGCCATAGTGACTTGCACTATCATAATGTATGTCTTATTTTTTCAGGTCTTTCGAACTTGACATCTTTGAGTTTTAAAAAGAACAGTGCCATCACTGCTCAAGGAATGAGTTCTTTTGCTGGCTTAGTTAACTTGGTAAATTTGGACTTAGAGCGATGTTCAGGCATTCATGGTGGACTCATTCATCTTAAAGGTATATTAGTCGGTAATCTAGCCCTGACTGGAAAAATTTGTCATGCTCTCTGCAGACATAGTTTTGGTATTTTTGGAAGTGTCATGCAAAGTCTACATATTTCCAACGAAGTATAGCATTTGAGGGAATTTGAAAAATTCAGCATCTTCATATGGTTGGATGCATTCAGTTGAAGCTTCCTACAAGTTCATTGCTCTTATTCATTTGGTTTTCTTTGCATAGTTTGTGTGTGCGTGCAGGTTGGGGTCTGTGTGGTAGTAGTAGTAGTAGTAGAATCCCACCCTGCCTGGTCATCGGTCGTAACCTATCTTGAATCTGGAATGGAATCTGTGTGTGTAATAGTAGTAATAATATACCAAAAAAGAAAAAAAGAGTAGCATGAAGGAAAATTAAAACCTGGTAAAAGGAGTAGACTGTCTTGTAGCAGTAGTTTAATTTTCAGCTTTGCTCCAAGTTCTTAAATTTGCTTGCTTAGTTTGCTTTATTTCATCTACAATTAAACAAACCAGTTGCCTTATATTTTGGGATAATTTTCTTCTCCAACAGGTTTATTGAAGCTTGAATCTCTTAACATCAGATGTTGTAAATGCATTACGGATGCAGACATGAAGCCTCTCTCAGGTAGCTTCGATCTTGCATTCAGTTTTCTTCGTGAGTTGGTGCAGACATTGATATTCAACACTTTATGGCATTGAAATATAGTTGTATAATCACTTGTTAGCATGCTTTCATTATAGTTTTCTGCTAGTTATAATTGCCAATGGCTTTAATGCCACCAACAATGTAGACAGTTTATTGTAACAATCTCTCTCATTTAAGGTTTACTAATTCTTGTTTGGTGTTCATATTTCATTTGCAAACATTTATTTATCTAAAACAATTTGAAGATTTTGTGTATGCATGAATCATCTCGCCAAGATTCTATAGATAGATACTCTTTTTATATCAATTTATACTGGAGATTATGAATTTCCTGTTATGTTTGTGGGCTTACAAACTTGAAAGAATTGCAAATTTCATGCAGAAATGTTAGGCATGAAAGCGCAAACTAGAGAGAAAGCGAAGATCGAGCAAACATACAAACACAGGATTTATCATGGTTCAACACCCTAATCCAGAATTCCTACTTCCACCTAGAGAAATGGAGAAATTCTTTATTCCCAAGAAAACTCTACACCTCTCTCCACCTAACAAAGCGTTCTCCTTTGCGTTGACATTGCCTAGGGATTTCTACAGAAAGACAATATATAGACTCCCTAGAAACCCTAATCCCCACACAATTATAGATTTAATCCTTTGTACATGTAATGGACCCAAACCCAAAAACAATACAACTCTAATAACTGTGTGGACCCCACATAATACAAGACACAACCCAATAAATCTCCACCTGGCTTAACCGCTACACCCAAATTGGCATAGCCCACACCCCGTCCGGGTGTCCCGCACAGCTCACCGCTGTACGATGTGATGTGAGTCCACCTCTCCCATTGCTGTATCACCACTGGAGAGATCACTTTTACTCACAGTTCTCTGCAAATCCAAATACATCGAAAAACTAAGACTTCACCTCTGCACCTCCAGCGCATACCTAGAGATCCGACTCCTCTCCGCAACCTGCCAGTCCTCCTTTACCCCACGGTGCAGCATCTACTAGCTATTATGCGCACCCTGTTGGGATTCAAACCCCGCTGTCAAATCTAGGAAAAAACCTTCCCGATCCGACTAGATCTACGAACATACCCACATCCTTGGCCAATTGCTCCCGCACCAGGCACTGACGACAGATTTCCGCGAACATTCGCCATGCCTTCTTTACGGCCAACCTTTGCTAAGCAGATCGCCAAAGCCCTTTTTCTTCATTGCGCAAACCTTTCCAATACCCTCCAGATCTGTTACGATCTGCCCAAACTTGGCTGTGATACCATTTGTTAGGGATGAGCACAAACGAGAGAGAAAGCGAAGATCGAGCAAACACACAAACATAGGATTTACCGTGGTTCAACACCTAAATCCGGAATGCCTACCTTCACCCAAAGAAATAGAAATTCTTTATTCCCAAGAAAACTCTAAACCTCTTTCCACGTGACAAAGTGTTCTTCTTTGCTCTGACCTTGCTTCTCCATAGAAAGACAATATATAGACTCCCTAGAAACCCTAATCCCCACACAATTACTTAATCCTTGTACATGTAATTGACCCAAACCCAAATACAACCCAATAACTGTGTGGACCCCACAGAATACAAGACACAACCCCACAGAAAAGTTACAATGTTTGGACAACCTTTTTTTTTTTTTTTCCCCTAATAATATGTCTTTTTTGTTTAATGTTTCTTGTATTTTGTTTCAGGGCTTACAAACTTGAAAGAATTGCAAATTTCATGCAGGAAAGTTACAGATTGTGGAGTTGCTTATTTAAAAGGTGTTTTATTCTTTTTCTAATATGAGTTATTTTGTTTAATGTTTTGTTGTGAATATGGTTATTTAGGAACTCTTCTCATCAATTTAGCACTTCTTCTTTTGGTTGAGGGAATATTTTGAACCTTTTCCCCTCTCTATTTATTTATTTATTTTTAAATTTTGTCAAGATGAAAGTATAGTATTAAAAAAATTATCAGAAAATCTTATATGACAAAAAAAAAAGAATGAAATGACATGGATAACGAGCAAAAGAGACTACAAAATGGATTTTATCAAATATGATCCCCCCTCTGCAGGGGGTGATGGTGCTCTCTTTCTCTCCCTCTTATAGACCTGGAGCTTTGACCTCAAGGTTTAGCTAGATCAATACACTGCAGACCATAATTCCTAAAGCGTCAGGGACCTTGGAGGCTGGTTTCTGGTGATGAGATCAACTGTGTTGGAAGTTGCCCAAATCGTAACTTGCTGGCTAGAGCTTCAGAAGTTCAGTCTCCTTGGAAGGTCCATGATCTTGGTTATTATCTACAGTTGTGAGGTGTAGTCAAAATGGATGAGTTAATGGTGTACCGATTCTGTGGAGATATTGCATATAAAACACTGTTTTCAGCATCCATCTTGACACTAGATGGTCCATTATGGGGATGCTGTCACCCGAGGTAGGCCATCCACATAAAGTATGGGATATTAATTGGCTCTAGACAAATGTGGCCACAAAATAGCGTCATGGTGAAGGGTGGATACTGACTCAGATGGAAGCGGCTACCCATAGCATTCCTAAATGAAACAAATAATTCCTACATATAGAAAGAGCTTCCATAATAAAAGAATCCAATTCTTGCAAATAGAAAAGGTAGAGGAGAGTCCATCCCCAACAAAAGCATCTGCAGAAGAGGAAACCCCAAATCCCCTGGATTTGGGCAGAACTAGAGCTTTAAGCTAACTTTGAAACAAGGGCAGACATTAATTCATGTTTTAAGTAGAAGTGAGGCATTGGTACAGAGTTGCGATAAATGCGGATTGATGGAGATTATCGGTTTATGGGTCCCACGGCAGCGGGAGTGTCCCTGTCGTGGTTACTTTATTTTCTCTTGTTTTATTGTTCTTAAGGGTAGAAGTCTATCTAGTTTCCTTTTTTATTGTTTTTCCTTTCCTTGGAAACTAGGACTCGTAGTTACTCTAGAGTTCTTGTTAGTTTGTAATTGTTTATTTCTAATTTTATTAATACTATTGCTGAGGAGAGGGCTAGACATAGTTCGACAGCTCCTCTTGGAGTGATCGACACCTCTCTCTCTCCCCTTCTGTTCTTCTTCTTCTCTTTTCTTCCATTCTTTCTCCTCGTTCTTTACTTTGTTTCATGGTATCAAGCAATCACGGGTTGCCATTTTGAGAGTCATTTACGGTTTTCTGTTGTGGTGTGCAGCCACCACTGCTGCATCTAGAGTATTGAATGAAAAATTTGCGAGTTTCAGTCGCTGGCTTTCTTTCCTAGTTGCTGGTTTGCTGAATCGTTTTTCGTTCTGGTTTACTGAACCTCTACTGGTTTGCTGTTCTGATGTTGATAGTCTCCTCCTTGCTGTGATCTGCGTGGGATACTATTGCTGCTATCTGTTGATGGAGAGTGGTTCTCTGTTTTGGGCTTATATTTTGCTATCAAAGACAGCTCTTAGACCAGGGTTTGACTCAAATCAGAATTGTTGATTTTTGACTTAAGATTTTTCTCATATTCTGAGATATTATGGTGCCCTGCATTTTGAATATTTTCCTTGTTATTGATTTTTCCTTCCATGTCGAGCTCAAATCAGAATTGTTGATTTTTGACTCATGATTTTTCTCGTATTCTGAGATATTATGGTGCCCTGCAATTTGAATATTTTCCTTAGTATTGATTTCACCTTCCATGTTAACCTCATATTGAATCCTTTCAATCTGAAATCCAGGGGTTAGCATTGCTACTCTTGGGCGATCAGATCCTGAGAAGACCAGATCTGGAAGGGCCCTCAACTGTCAGAAATTATGCTTGACCAAGTCTGAAACTGAGGCTACCGTCTGGGCTTTGCAGAAATTTTCTGTACTTTAATCCTTCTCATTGAGTTTGTTATTGGTGGATTTACGAGGGATATGAGTGAGGATCTTACCCTTGAAACTTGAGGTTGATTGGAGGATCCGTGGGAGAGTTTTCTGCCTCAAATTGAAACTGGTCTCTGCTGGTCTTTTTTGCTATCATGGGTTGGAGAAGAAGATTCTGATTATTTTAAATTAAAAATATGCCCCTCCCCTTCCAATACGGTTCTGCTTCTTCCATTCTTTATTGTTATTTCCAGAACTATACCTTACTTAATATTTGCTTCCACTTATGTACTTAGTTCCGTTTATCACCCACAAAGGTCCTTCACTGTTCTGAATAATTATCCTTTGGCCTTGGATTGTGCTTCAACTGGGATTTCAAATAAATTACAGTACTGCCATTCCTTTTTTGTTTACCCATGGGCCCCATGACCATTATGGTTAATTACCAGCTTGCCACTATCTCTTGTTCTTGTCATATTTTGAGTATTATTTTGCTCGAGTGGCCCCATAAGTGGCCAAAATTTATAGAATTTCCATTGGACTTGTATATTTGCAATTTTATTGCTTTGGAGGAGGGTGATCACATCAAATTGGTAATTATAATTTTTGAAGCATTGATACTTGCGTTGAATGGTGGTTGCTATTGCTCGTATTTGTCCTATCTTAGATTTTATTTGCTACCAGAAGTGGGTGATTGAAGATTATTATTTGTGATTGTTCTTGTTGGGCGTTCCTTTGTGTTATTTGTCCATATGGAATGTTCCAAGTGAGGGAGAGAAGGAACATATACTTTGCTCCTTTTTGTGTCTGCTTGTGAAGAGACACTATTATCAGCTTTGTTCAAGTCCGCTCATAGAAGAGAGACTATTATCAATTGCACAAGATGCAACCTTTGTCTGTGTCTACTCATGGAAGAAACACTTTTATCAATTTGTTCAAGTCTATTCAAGGAAGAGAGACTTGTGCATGTGTGTGGCTGTGGTCCATGGCTGTGCCCATGACTGCACCATGTGTGGGGCCGTGGCACTTGGCTGTGGCCTGGGCAGCACCATGTGTGCCATGGCACATGGCTGTGGCTTTGATTGCATCATGTGTTTGGCCGTGGCCCATGGCTGTGGCCTGGGCAGCACTATGTGTGCCGTGGCACATGGCTGTGGCCTAGGTAGCACCATGTGTGTGGTCATGGCCCATGGCTGTGGCCTGGGCAGCACAATGTGTGTGGTCATGGCCCATGGCTGTGTCCTGGGCAGCACCATGTGTGTGGTTGTGGCCATGACTGCATCATGTGTATGGCCTGGGCAGCACCATGTGGGTGGCCGTGGCCCATGGCTGTGGAAAAGAGACTCATGTCTGCTCAAAGAAGAGACACCTTTATCAGTTATTCATGTCTGCTCAGGGAAGAGAGATTTTTTATCTATTGCACAAGATGCAACCCTGCATGTGATGCAATTTATCTGGTTCATAGTGACCTTATGCTGTTAGGTCCACAGCGTCAGCAACCATATGCTGTCTGGTTTCCAGCAATTGAAGCTGTTATGATGATTATTATTCTCCACCACGTATCTTGTTCATTGGTGGTTGTGAAGATTAATGTTCATGATTTGTTATTGCTTCCCTGGAGAGTTCTCACTGCTCCCATATATTGAAGACCGATGTTGCAGTTGATATTTGTTCTTGTTATTCTAAGATGGAACTCCAGCTTGAGGAGTGTTGATATTTTTTGTATATTCCAAGCTGAAGCATGTTCCAGCTTGAGGGGGTGTGTTGGAGATTATCGGTTTATGGGGTCCCACGACAGGAGGAGTGTCCTTGTTGTGGTTACTTTGTTTTCTTGTGTTATTGTTCTGAAGGATAGAAGTCTATATAGTATATAAATCTATCTAGTTTCCTTTTTTATTGTTTTACCTTCCCTTAGAAACTGGGACTCTTAGTTACTCTAGAGTTCTTATTAGTTTGTAATTATTTATTTCTATTCTTATTAATACTATTGCTGAGGAGAGGGTTGTACACAGTCAATTGCTTTTCTTTCCCGAAATATTCAATTTGCTTATCAGGAAATTACTCACAATTAGCAGAGTTGTTGAAGTGTCAATTGCTGTTATTGCAGGTTTGCATAAGCTTGTTCTGTTGAACATGGAAGGATGCCCTGTTACCGCAGCATGCTTGGATTCTATTTCAGGTCCTCATTTTCTGGAACTGCTTGGGATTTATTGGTTTACATGTATATGCAAATTATTTTTGTCGGTCTATCATTTGTTAGCTAAAACATATGATGCTTTATGGTATGGAAACTTGTAGAAAGAGAAGCCATTCCTATTAGTTGATTTGGGTTGTAAAATAAAATAATTGGAAGTTCAGATTGTAGGAATCCGATATGTCATGGAAGTAGCCAACTTGTTTTAATCATTTGTAGCTTCAGTTGGCTTCATAGTTGCAACTCACAACTTGATTTATGGTTGTCCTTTTGGATGCGTATTGACTATAGGTTTGATTGACGTCTGTGGTGGTTTACATTGGAAAGATACAACTTCGTATAAATTTTGTTAAAATCAGATATTTTCTGAAAGAATCTAGGAGATTAAGAGATCAACCCACGCTTCAGTATTCCCTAGCTATAAAGAAATAAGACATTAAAAAAACAAAAATACAAAATACCTCTGATGAGATAGTAGTAAAGGGTTCTCTGGCTCAATAATTTCTTCGCACACTTGGTGGGTCTGAATTATGAAAAATATGCTAGCGAAGGGGAAAGGCTTCAAATCCTCTGGTGCCTACTCAACCATAGAAAGTTACTGTAAATGCTCAAAACTCAAGAAACCTCAACCCTCGTATTGTGGGCCCAAGCAATGAGCTAGTACATGTATTTGTAGGCCTGATAGACCTCTCATGTTTTTAGTTCTAACTACAACTAAAAGTTAGAAACTTCTAACTCGAATTGAAAATAGAAACTCTTTGGGCCTAACCGTAAAATTGAAACTATAAGTCCTACTTACACCAGCATGGAGAAAAAGGAAAATAGAAACTCAGAAGAAAATCAAATGAAATGTAAGTCTAATTTTTCTAGAAGGTGCCGTAGCTGGAATTGAGAATGTGTTTTTGGGAACCTCATGGCTAGGGTTTCTAGGCCTTTTTTTCCCCCCTTGGTTCCTGCATCACCTTCATGGTGAGAGGTTGAAGATGATCAACTCCCAATATAGAATGAGTTCACACAATTGATTTCTCTATCCGTAAAACTTCCATAATTTGCTGATCTTAACTCCTAAGCATGCTTAAATTCTACTTAATTAGCAAAAAATTGAATCCAAATGCAACTTTAGGATTTGAAGGAATCTAGAGTTTGAAGAGTAATGAAATTCTCTAGTCAGCCACAGAGGAATTTTTTGTCACCTGTTTCAATTTTGAGATCTTTTGACGAGTAAAGCTGCTTCCTTTCTTGATCAAATTGGAAATATTTTATTCAAAACTATATTCCATTCTATCAGTGGTAATATCATAACATGTTCAAACCATTCACCCAAAAAAAAAGAAGAAGAAGAAATTAAGGGACCAACTTGTGAATTTAGAAAAGTTGTGTTAATATCTTGCAAAATCATCGTCGTTCCCCCAGAGATTATGGTTTAAATGAGAAATTTCTATTTCATTACTGAATTTTGGAATTTTATTTGTTTATGTGCAGCTCTGGTTGCCCTATCATATTTAAATCTTAACAGATGTAGTCTATCTGATGCTGGATGTGAGAAGTTTACTGGTTAGTGATGTTCGAGTGTCATTTGCTACATTTGATTGGTGCAAGTTATTGAATGCAAGCATCTACGCGTCAAATTTTTATTAGATGTTGCAATGCGCATATTAAGCTCCTTAATGTGACCAATTATATTTTGCAGCACTTGAGAATTTGAAGGTATTGAACTTGGGGTTCAACAATATCACAGATAAATGTCTGGTGAACATGAAAGGTGCTCTCTCTCTCTCTCTCTCTCTCTCTCTCGTCCCCGCCCCCAAATTTTGTTTAAAATGGAATATCCACCTTGTGATGTTGCTCCATTTTTTCTTCCACCCCGCCCCCCTCCTTTCCCTTTTGAAGGTGTTTGTTCAAGTTTCATTATTATATGTACATATGAAAGCCATTATCAAGTTGTATAGACAACATAGTTTTGTAGAAACTACCAGGAGTTGGGAATTCTATTGTTTGGGCTCCCAGATTTTTTCCCCTTAATTATCTGGAATTGATTATCTTGAAATTTGTTTCCTTAAACTGTAAAGCAGAACAGTTGTTTGATGAAGATTGCTATGCTGATAAAAGTAGAACTCTTGCATCATTGGTGCAAGCAACTGCATGCACAATCCATGATTATATTATCGTTTTATTACGTTTTAAAATAATGATGGAAGTCTTGAAAGGATGGATTTTCATTTTTTCAAAGAATAGTAACTAAATATGTTCTGCACTGTTAATGAGTCCTATTCGTAAGCTAGCAACTTGAATCAGAGTATAATTATAATGGCAGACTAGAAGAACTAATGAGACTGCGTGAGTTAGCCAAGCAAGTGGTCTTTAGACCTCGAATTTGTTTTGGAAATTCTATATTGTGATTGGTCTTTGAGAATTCACCTTTGTATTGGTTGGGGGTTCTAGCTGATTTGTCAGGGCTAGTTTCATGTGTACTGGGTTGGCGGTCCTGCAGAGGGTTGGTTATGTTGTTCTTGTGCTTCTATGTCTTTATATTACTATGTACTTCTATGATCTTTTCCATCAATAAAATCATGTTATTTATATAAAAAAGGATGTTCTGCATGTTGCTTTGCAGGTTTAACTAATTTGGAGAGCTTGAACTTAGATTCGTGTAAGATTGGTGATGAGGGTCTTGTTAATTTGGCAGGTCACTTGTTGTACTTTCCTTCTTTTGATTCTGTTTCTCTCATTTTATTTCTATTGCATTTTCATTAGAAATTCAGATATCAATTGGGAATGTTTTTAGAAACATAATTTCCAATAATGTGCTTCTTTCCACTTAGTTAAATTTCTCCAAAAGTGTGATTGCCTCTACATACTTCGCAGCCTCACTGCCCGTATGAGTGTATGCATGCTGTGTTCGTGGCAACATGTTTTAGCGTCTGAAATCTCCCTGTTGTGAAGAAGGGTGTATGACAAAGAGACTATTACTTTATGCCTTATGGTTGTCGCCTGTATTTCTTTCTGCACTGAATTTGCAAAAAGGGTTATGATGTGCTTAATTTATATTCTGGTAGTCTTGTACTCTGAAAGCAGTGGACATGCTTCGTGTTACTGATGATTTTAGTAGCAACTTGCACAATCCATGTGATGAGTTCTTGTATTCCCAAAGGTAGCCAAAAATTTATGGGATTTGGATTGATTAACTGGGCTCATTTATGGGAGGCTGTTGAGGGCACTCCCAGTGGTAGCCTGATAAGTTGTCCAACCATGGTTTTATTATAGCTAAATATATTACAAATTTCTGCATATCTGCACATGTTATTGCCATGCAATAAGCCTAGCTAGTGGCTAGTTTTTATGCCCCTTCGAGAAATTTATTTATTTATTATTTGGTTTGGGGTGGGTTATTGGTGTATGGAGATAATGATTATTATTATTTATAAGCTCAGGTCTTCCGCACTTGAGAAGTTTGGAGTTGTCCGACACTGAAGTTGGAAGCGCTGGGCTCCGCCATCTCTCTGGTAAGGCACCCATCTTCTACTTTGCCCTTCAATATGATTATTTTTTTTATATCATCCACATATTCAGTACAACTCTGATTCAAATTTCTCTTCCTAGCTTAAAGACTATTATATCCATATATGCATCTGATGTTGGAATATTTGTCTCTTCTTTTACAGACCTTTGGTCCTTTATGTAAATGTGGCTGCTCTTGTTTGCTGCTTGTTTCTTTTCTAGAGTATATATTAATTTGAAACTCATTTTGATTCCCTTTTGAGCGTTAGGTAGTTTGCTCACTCAAGATCACATGTTCCTAGATAGAGATTAGAAGTGCTAATGAAGGCTGATAGTTGCAGTAATCAGTAGATAATGGTGGAGGTTTCTAAGGTAGAACTTAGAAGTGTATAGGTTGAATTCCTTGTAGGTGCCTAGGATGGCATGGAACCTCTTTTATACAAGTCATATATTTTTTGCTGTCTGAATTATTTACAATGGAAAAATTAAAAGTTGTATTATGTCTTTTTTTTTTTTTGCCAAAACATCGATAGGACCCATATCCGTCTCTCCGATCTCGTATCTTCTCCCTCTCTACTGTCAACCTGGACCTGGACACTGTTGTCCACAAACCTAACCATGCCAGCCTCAGCCAACTCTCCCCCGGACTTGTCCCTGCCTATGGATCCAAGACGCTGCCCTGCAGGCACCCTCCAGGCCGACCGCTCCATCGTTGATGAACCAGCTTGCCAGTGACATCATAGCAGGAGAAATCCAGGTGGAGATGGAGAAGACGGCCATTTTAAAATTGTAGTCGCAATCTCTTTCTTGGTATTTTCTTCTCACAGTTTCTTCTGTTCTTCTAGGGGTTTCCTCAGCACTCACTGTAACGAGCTAGTCTTAGGGCCCAGATCAGGACCTCTGCTCTTTTGAGGTTGAACATTTTGAATGCAAGATCGCTACCATGGGTTGTCAACTTTTCCCTAGTTTGTGTGCAAGCTGCTGCATGTCCATTACTGTGCCTGATTTTCATAACGGGAGATGCTGCTGTTTTATATGAGATGAGGGGGATTTGGCCGTTCAGTCAATCTTGTGCTTCTGCTAATATTTATGACTTCCTATAACAAGTGTATACTGTTGCCACCCATCTGGAGGCACAAAAGCAGAAAGGGATGATTCAGATCTGAAGGGATCCATGAGAAAGAGGAATGGAGTTCCTTAATTTGGATTGATGATTTATCCTCGCAAAATTTGGCCCTTACTTTTTGTCCAGTGACTAAATGCCATGTCTGCAACTATTATCGGGGATGGTTGCTGCCAGGAAAGATCATCAGGGGAGAAGGCGGCATTGGAAAGATCAAACATTTAGATAACGGACTTCCTATTAATCGCAGACGAAAAATCTTTATGGCAGGACCTGAACTCTTTATACGGCTCTCTAAAAATTGTGACACAAGAACTCTTTCAGAGAGGACGGAGCGTGAGAGGACCACGACGACGATGATGGGAGATGACCGTTGCGCAGAGTTTCCCCACTTCTTCCCCTTCACTACTACCAAAATGGTGGGACTTTGAAAGGAGTGGGTAGGAGAAACATGAAGCTGACAAGGCACCGACAAGAAAAACTTTGGAAATCCAACTTCTCCCACCCCATCGCAACCAAACAAAACATTTTTTCTATTTCCTCAAAAGTCTGACAACTTTTCCACACTATTGCTTTCCACCTATCAACTCCCCACTATCTAGATGGGGCTTAGGGTATTGGGTGGATGTTAGGGAGAAGACAAGCAAATCTAACTTGGTTAAATGATTTTATTTTTTTTGCAAGCTGAAAAAATTGGGGACTTTGGTATGAGATCTTTGCAGAATGTAAGCAATGCCTTGTTCAATGTGGGTTTGGAGGCCGAACAATGAGAAGTTATTTTCATGGGAGGAGGTCACTATCTGCAACTATGGGGTGGCAACTGATGGGTGCGATTCAAACAAATTTAGGGGCTTACATGGGTTTCAGTTTTGGAGAATTTATCATGAGATTTCACAAGGAGCTTGGTTAGAATTGCTGGTAATGGAGCAAGAGTTCTTTTTTGCAAGGATGAGTGGTTGGTAGAGGGGAACTTATGCGATTTACATCCCTGGCTATATAATCTTGTGCCAAGGGGGCAATGTTGGCTGTGGTCTTTGAGGTAAATGGTGATTCCTTTATTTGGGTTCTGGAATTCAGAAAGATAGATATGGAGCATGAAGTCGATCAATATGCTGGTCTCCAAATATTATGATTTTTTTCTCTCCATCTTCTGCAGAAAGCTGGGGACACAGCTTGCATTTGGAAAAGTGCTGACCTTCTGGAGTTCATATGTTTGCTCGGATGTTATTGCTAAAGAATTGATGGCAAAGAGGGTTCAAAGCAAGTCAAATTAATAAGCCCTCTTTGCTACATGATCTTAATTCAGTCCAATACAAAAAATCTGCAGAGAAAAGTAATGAAAAAACCCACTTATCTTGAAATCTAACCGTCAGAATTAAATGAAACTTGGTATGGATGACCTTTGTAATGATTGTGAACACCTTCAAGTTTGGGGAGGATCTAAAAGAACTATAGGAGTTATGAGTCTCGAAAGCCTGCTGTACCTGTTTAAGAATCAAGGGGAATGGAATCGGTTGGCCCAACCCCCCCCCTTTGGCACTTGGACTTCGGCCCCTCTGGAGTAGACTGGCTGCATCGCCCCCCGGCTAAACATTCATCTTCGACGAACGGAGGAAAGACATATAGCGATCATAAAAATCGGGGTTGATGCGCTGAAGTCATCTTCATGTATCCACGCTTGCCACCACGCGGGTGCCCTTTCCACTGATTAAGAACGATTGGTAACCTCCACCATTGCGAGTCATAGTATACTTGGAGTCAAGAACATCTTTAATTTGTTCGGAAGGAGCGACAAACCTGGAAGGCGGAAGACGTAAGTATGTTCCGTATCTCCTTCGCCGATGATGACCCGGGTGTAGAGTCAAATCAGCAACGTTGAAAATGTTACCGATAGCCATTCCAGTGGGAGCTCAAGGACGTATGCATTAGTTCCTATTTTCTTCGACTTGTAGGACCCATCTTCCCGTGGATGTAACTTGGTAGCTCACCGGGGTGAATCTCTCGGAGTTATTCTCACCATCACCATGTCACCGGGCTTAAACTCCACATAACGGCGATGACGGTCCGCATTAGCTGTATGCTTCATTGCTATGTCTTATTCGTCGAACATCCGCATGTCTTCGTGATATGGGATAAATTCATCGACCAATACTCACACGCACTTGGGTGGGAGTGATACAAGATCGATAGTCTCTTGGGTTGGATACCAACTATCTCAAATGGTGTCGCCTGGTGGTCCGATGACGAGCTATTATAAGCAAACTCGCTATGTCAAGAATGAAAGGCCCGTCTTCTCATAATCACGAACAAGGCACGGGAGAAGCTTACCCAAGCTCCGATTCACTACTTCCGTTGCCCATCCGTTTGAGGATGGAAGGCGGGTTGAGTAAAGCAATTTAGTATTTGTCTTCAACCATAATGTCTTCCAAAAATAGCTCATAAATTTCACATCCCGATCCGACACAATAGTCTCGGTAGCCCATGGAGACGTACCACTTCCTTAAAGAATAGGACAGAACATGCCTTGCATAAAATCTTCCGACAAGGGGGGAAGTGTGCCATTTTTGAGAATCTGTCCACTACTACAAATATAGAGTCGTAACGTTCCTTGTGGATGGAGCCAGGACAAAATCCATACTAATGTGCAGCCATGGTGAATGGGGCACCGTAATGGTGTGTACAAACCAGAATTTGTTTGGTGCTTTTAGCTGTTGACATGCACGACATCGTTGGCCACATTTTGCACATCATGGGGTAGTGAGGCCAATAGTAAAGATCGTAACTTGTGCTATTGTCTTATCACGACCAAAGTGTCCACCTAAACCACCTCCATGTAACTCTCGAATTAGGTATTGTGGGGACGTCTTTGGGATGCATAACCGTGTTCCCATAAACAAGTAGCCGTCTTGAATCGAGAACTTTGGATCGGTTTCACCTTGCTGTAATTTTTGGTATATAGTACCAAAATCTTCATCCGCTATGTACTCCCTTTGATATGCTCAATTCTGTACTTTTGGGCTGAAAGGTACTCATCGTATTCACTTTGGGCTTATGCATCCGCTACTTGGTTCTTTTTCATCTTTATAGTTGAGGGCAAAAGTAAACTCTTGTAAATATGAGATCCACTTAGCATGTTTGTGACTATGGTCCGTTGGGAGTTAAGAAACTTGAGTGCTTCATGGTCGGGTAGAACTAACTCTTTCCCAATGAGGTAGTGTCTCCAATGTTTGACCACCTGTACTACAAGATAAAAGTTCTAAATCATGGTGGAATACCTATTCTTGCATCATTGAGCTTCTCACCGTAGACGCCACCGGATGCTTTTCTTGCATAAGTACCCTCCACTCCCGAGTGAGGCATGAGCCACCTCAAACACACGGTCAAAATCAGGTAGGTGTAGGGGGGAGCTTGATTCTGCTTTCTTTATAAGATGGAGTGCTTTGTGGCTGCCGGGTCCATTGGACGGACCTTTCTTTGTCTTCATGCACTCTGCGATGGTGCCATCATACAGCTAAACCCTCGTATGAACCTCCGATAAAGGAAGCAAGACGTGGAAACTACGAACCTCGGTGAGAGTTTTTGGAATGGCCAATTAGTAATGCTTTCAATCTTGGATGGTCCTTCCCTTGTGTAAACCAATCAAAGTAGTCATTTAGGGCATTCACCCAATCATGAAAAGCTTGGGGGTCTTGTCTTCCATGGAACTCCTTAAGATCCATTCGCACCTTATGGGTTTGATGAAAGGTTGATTGCCATCATAGTCTTCATAGGGTGGGTCTTGGTATTCTTCTCTAGGGACTCTTTGGGGGGCCAGGAACCCTGACGCCTTGGCATTAGGTTGGCTATGGAATTTCTCTTCTAGGGGCTTCTAGTCTGGCCGGCCTAGGATTATCCCGTTCCTCCAAATTACTTATTCTTCTATCCATACTGTCTAATTTGGCATCCAATTTGGTCAATCGTTGGAAAACCAAATTAACAAGGTCATTGAGATTATTGGACTGATTAGGAGAGTTAGAACTCTCCTCAGCCATGCTCTGATACCAATTGATGGCAAAGAGGGTTCAAAGCAAGTCAAATTAATAAGCCCTCTTTGCTACAGGATCTTAATTCAGTCCAATACAAAAAATCTGCAGAGAAAAGTAATGAAAAAACCCACTTATCTTGAAATCTAACCGTCAGAATTAAATGAAACTTGGTATGGATGACCTTTGTAATGATTGTGAACACCTTCTGAAGTTTGGGGAGGATCTAAAAAGAACTATAGGAGTTATGAGTCTCGAAAGCCTGCTGTACCTGTTTAAAGAATCAAGAGGGAATGGAATCTGGTTGAGTCTCACAACCGTAGGAGACTCAGCCAGAAAATAAGAATTTAACTCTTCTTTTTTTTCTGGAAAAATCTAAAAAACCACCAGCCAGCTTCTACTCCTCTTATTTATAATGAGAATCCTTACAATTAAAATAGGAAAGAGATAAAACTACTAAAACTAAACCTCCTTATAACATAGGAAGGTTTTAATAAAATGGAAAGAAAACTTTCTAAATCTGAAAATAGGAAAGTTTCTAAACACTTTTAGGAAACTAAATTTAAGAAAGTTCTTAGTTTCCAAACAATTAAAATTCCAAATAACTAACACTATATTTTAGGAAAGAAATAACTAACACTATATTAAAATCTGCTGTTGGTACTGTTCACGTGAACAGTACCGTGAACACTGTTCACGTGAACAGTGTGGGTTGGTCAGCCAATTGGGCCTGGCCCAATTTTGGACTTTCGGCCCCTTCTGGAGTAGACTTGGGCTGCATCAGAAACTTTTTGACACTTGATAAATTTAAGAGCAAAGGGTTCAAGTTGACGAATTCCATGTTATTTGTTTTACAAAGAGGATATATTATTTAGGCATCTTTAGATGTGGATGAGTTGTGCTTCCCCTTTTGAATTCCTCTCTGGGAGTCGTCGTGGTGTGGAGGCTTATAACTTTGTTCCTTTAGCCATTTGTTGGGTCCTGTGGAATGAAGTGAACCCTGAATTTTTTGAGAACAAAAAGAGGAGAATGTCTAGACTGGACTTGATGAGGGAAGGATTCCCAAAATCCAGAATCGCAGTAAATTGGATGGGACCAGAATATGAGTATTGCAAATAACAGAAGATCCACTCCACAGGTAGGAACCAGATTCGGAACACAAGCTAGTAATATGATAATGAACATTACGAAAATCAAAGCAATCCAATGCTTGGATTGGTAGATATGAGCAGTCGTAGATGAAGTAGGATGAATAAAATGATGTAAGCAGATTTTAGATGGAAACTAAAATACCAAAATCTAACTGATGGACTGATGATCTGATTATGTAATGGTGCTGTTAAATAGAGTGAAAACAGCATATCAGAAATTGGTGTCGATCTAATGAAGGAATGAGAAGATATGATGAATTCCTAATGGTGATGGAAAGTGGATGACAAACATTAATGGAGGATGATAGAATCAGATCTGAAATTATAAAAATAACTTACTTGATATTTAATGGAGGTTGAGAAGAAGGATATAACCAAAGGAATCACCACCAATGGCTTGGACTAGAATCACCACCAATCAACCTATTGAATTACCATGAGAAGGTTGATACTGAATCACCACAGCATTGTGTCTGATCTAAATCATCACGAAAACAAAGGCAAAAGCCAACTTCATTCATCAATTTTGTTCTCAGGCTTGTAGCCCCTTACCAACTTATATAGCAGACTCGAAATAAGAAACAAACTAGTCCTAGAACTCCTTTAGACAATAACGTACCTTGGAGGTAGTTTATTTCTATTAAAATTTAATGTAATAAAGGAAAATAACTTAAAACACTGAAAAACAATAAAAGACTTGAAGCAGTAAAAGTCTTATCTAACTAAAGACTATCCAACTAGATAAAGACTTATCTAACTAGACTTTGGATGCTAACACTTTAATTCTGTACTCCTAGCTTCTACCTATAGTTTAGGCCCCTTAAAGTGACCCATTACAATGAAAAACCCATGGTATCAGAGGCCTAACATGTGTAGTACCCAACCCAAGGCTTATTTTCACTAAAAGAAGTCTTAGTTTTGGGTTCTATCTGTATCAGGACTTGTCCTACAAAAGAGTTTGATGAGTTGCAGTTCAGAGACCAGCTCTCATTATGGAATTCTGTGAACTGATACATGCCAGATATGGTTTTTAATCTTTCATTTTTATATTAATGTAGGATTTATGTATTACTTGTAAAGACCCAACATGAAAGAAAAAGGTGTAAAATTTGTATCTGCAAGTGTCTCTCTTAATCTTATGCCATGGGAGCCTTCTTTCCGACTCATATTTTTCTCGCCTTCCAATATTTCTTTGTTATGCCCAAGAACAGATTATGGGTGTTCTTTCTCCATTGGGAAAACTTATCTGATATTGCATTGTAGTAATACTGGCATGTTATTGACCTTTTTACTGCTACTTGTCGTGGCCTTTGTTCTATATTAATAACTCCAAATTTAAACTGACCTCATTTCCGACTATGAGAATATTTTCTTTTGATCCACGACAGAGGCTATTTGCTTGCTTAGGAGATTCATAGAAAGATGTAGAGAAGGAAAGGACTTCCATATGGTTTTTATCGATCTAGAAAAAACTTATGATAGAGTTCCTAGGGAGTTAATTTGGTAAGTACTAGGAAGAGAAGCGTTTCAAGCAAATTATGTTGACATAGTTAAGGATATATATTATAAGTGGTGATTAGTGTGAAAACCGTGAGAGGTCAAAGTTATGAATTCCCAATTACAATGGGGTTACATCAAGGATCAACTTTAAGCCTTTATCTGTTTGCCCTCATTATGGATGATCTAACTAGAGACATTCAAGATGAAGTTCATTGGTGTATGCTTTTCGCTGATGATATTGTTTTGGTGGATGAGATAAAAGCAGGGATTAATGCCAAGTTGGAGCTATGAAGATCAACATTGGGATCCAAAGGTTTTAAGATAAGTAGAACGAAGACGAAGTATATGCTGTGTAACTTTAGTCACACAAGGATTAATAATGAGGTGGTGAACATTCATGAGAGGCTGATACATTAGTGATCATTTTAGGTATCTAGGTTCAATCATAAACAAAGAAGGTGATATTGACGATGATGTTTCATAGAGGATTAAAACAGGATGGATGAAGTGGAGAAGTGCGTCTAGAGTGTTGTGTGGTCGGCGTATTCCTTTAAAACTTAAAGAAAAATTCTATAGGAAACTCATTCGACTGGCTATGATGTATGGTGCAGAATGTTAGGCAGTTAAAAAACATTGTTACGAAGTTGGCCCAAAGGCCCATAGACCAATTGGGACCACTGGGACTGGGACCCATTAGATATACTAGCGCTAGCTAACACCAGCAATATCTAGTGCTGCTCCCCTTTCTCTTCTTTCTTTAATCAATTACAGATTTATTTTCTTTTATTTTATTATTGTAATCTTATTGTAATCTTTTCTTATTGTCTCTTCTTGGAATAGAGACTTTCCTTATAAATCTGTTTAATTTTTTTCTCTATAAATACAAGGTAGAGAGGAGAGCTATTCAACGATTTGGGCTACAACACATTGCTGTGTCGAAATATCTCTCTCTGTCTTTCTCATTTTCTCCTCCTCAATCTTCTTCTCTTCTAATTTCTGGTTTTATACTTGCTGGTTGTTTCTTTGAGAAATTGTTACATGGTATCAGAGCACTAGATCCTTGGTCATCACTGATCAAAGAACTCTTGGTTTGATTGGCCTTTGATATTTTTGCTCTCTATGTAACTACAATTTTCTGTTTTACTACTACTAATTGGTGATCGAGATTACATCTATGAATGTTGTTGCTAAAATACTATTACTTTGTGGACTTTTGTACTTGATCACCCCGTTGGTAAGGTTATTATCCTCTCTTTGACATCCATCACCCCCTTTGAGCTTCTCTTTTCCTTTGGCCTTTCGGTGGCTGAACCGAGCTTTGGACCTTTTAATTTACCCTATTACTACCATCTACCTTTACCCACGCTGAGCCTTTGGCCAATCGGTTAGTTGAATCGATAAAACATTTTTTTTTATATACATTGGTTGTGGATTTTGTTCTCTATCATGATGACTGACCCTAAGCCCATTGAGGCTAAGATCATCTGAAAGTTGAAGGAATTTCTAATTATCTGTTATGGGCTCAAGCTATCAAAGCCTTTATTCTTTCTAAAGACAAAGCCACACTGTTAAATGATGAGCCCCCTGTATGTGATGTGAAAGACAGTGAATCTGTCAAATTGTACAATACCTGGTTAAGAGATAATTCTCAGGTTCAAACATGGTTGTGGAACAGTATTGATACCTCCATCCTACCCACTGTAATGTTCCACAATACAGCCAAGGTCATTTGGGCTGATCTACAAGAGACATATGGGCAAGATAAGAATGTCTCTCGCAACTATGACCTATATGAGCGGATGTTCACTTACTCTATTGGTGAAAAATCCCTGAGTGACTACTATGGAGGCTTCAAAGGGCTTATTGAAGAAATACAAGTTGTGCAACAATCTGAGTTCTACGTTGCTAAATCTTTGGCTAGCCTTTCCCCGGAATATTAGTGTGTCAAAAGTCAACTTCTTGTAGGAGCCTCTATCCCTACCCTTAGCGAGACCTTCTTTCGCCTTCAGCGATTGGTCCCACAAAGTGACCCTCCTGTCAAGGACACTTTTGCTTTGTTTGTTGGCCGTGGCCGAAGCCGTGGCCGTGGTCCTCTTGGACGTGGCAATGGGCGGACATCTTCTGAAAAGCTAATAGATATTGTACCCATTGTCACAAGACTAATCACATGGTGGAAAACTGTTGGGATATAAATGGTCGTCCTGATTGGGCCGATACCCTTGCCAACAATGTTACTACTGAGGATGCCCCATATCCTATCTAGGCTCCTACTACATAGTCATCTGCGCCATCCAATGCACAGTATGAGGCCTTGCTCCGTCGGATTCAACATCTAGAGGCTACTGGACCACTACCCACAGCCACTCTGGCCCATACAGGTACAACTGCCTTGTTTTCTACCACCCTTTTTACCCCTTGGATTATAGACTCTGGCGCTACCTGTCACATGACGGGACAACCTTCTACCCTTACAACCTTTAATGATACACCGAAGCCTGTCACCGTTTACCTTGCCGACGGATCATCTACCACGGCTTCCCAACATGGGAATATTACCCTTGCCCCGTCCTTATCCTTGTCTTCTGTCCTTCATGTTCCCAAATTTCCTCTTAACCTTATGTCTATTAGTCAACTTACAAAATCCCTTAACTGTGTTGCAATCTTTTTTCCTTCTTATTGTACCTTTCAGGATCTTAGGACCAAGGTGATGATTGGTTGCGGGCGTGAGCATGCTGGTCTGTATTATTTGGAGCTACTTGAACCCGTTCCCACCGCTGCTACCACATTTACTTCCACCCCTCTTCAATGGCACCATCGGCTTGGCCATCTATCTCTTTCTAAGTTAAAGGCTCTTGTCCCTAGTTGCAAGTCACTCTCTACATTACAATGTGAGGCTTGTGAACTAGGGAAACATCATCATTCCTCTTTTCCAACTAGTTATACACCTAGGCAATCTTCTCCGTTTTCTTTAGTTCATTATGATGTTTGGGGACCTTGTCGAATTCCCAATTGGCTTGGTTTTTCTTATTTTGTAACCTTTGTGGACGATTATTCCCGCATGACATAGCTCTATTTAATAAAAGAACGGTCTGAATTTATTAATATTTTCAAGGGTTTTCATAAAGAAATTGCCACTCAATTTGATACTCCTATCAAAGTTCTACGTATTGATAATGCCCTTGAATATGTTCAGTCTACCATCTTTGATTTCTGTTTTGCCAATGGCATTATACACTATACCAATTGTGCTTACACTCAATAAAATGGAGTTGCTGAGCGTAAAAATAGACATCTTTTGGATATTGCCAGGTCTCTCATGCTCCATATGAATGTTCTAAGTATTATTGGAGTGATGTTGTTTTAACTGCCTGTTGTCTGATTAACAGGATGCCTTCTTTTGTCCTCCACAATAAAATTCCTTTTAAACTTCTCTATCCTAATACTCTCTTATTTTCAGTTTCTCCTCGTGTTTTTGGTAGTACGTGTTTTGTCCACATCCTACATCCTAAAGTGGACTAATTATCTCCCCGGTCTATCAAATGTATTTTCTTTGGCTACTCTCGTACTCAGAAAGGTTACCGGTGTTTTGACTCTATTACTCGACGCCATTTTGTTAGTCATGATGTAACCTTTTTTGAAGACAAGACATACTACCCTATTCCTGTTCCCACTAATTTACCTTCCACTGATATTCTTTTACCTTTCATTCCTTCTGATGATGAACCCACCTCCATCCCATCTATTTCTGAACCCCCCTCCATCCCACCCCAAACTTCGCAACCTTTACAGGTCTATACCCGTCGCACTCAGGTTGCTCTACCTATTACGACTACTGCTCCGGCTGCTGCTGACGCTGTCCCTGGTTCTGCGGTCGACTCTGACCTACCTATTGCTCTCTGCAAAGGTAAAAGAACTTGTACACAGAAATCCTTAGTTATTTTTCCCATTGAGCACTTTGTTATTACTGCCCATCTAGCCACTTCTCAACGGCGACTTGTTTACTCTTTGGCTGCTACCTTTGTACCCACTACCCTATCCCAAGCCTTGTCCCATCCAGGGTGGCATACTGCTATGAATGATGGAATAGATGCTCTGACCTCCTGTCAGACTTAGACTCTTGTTGACCTCCCACCTGGCCACTCAGTTGTAAAGTGCAGATGGTTCTATACTGTGAAACATAACTCAGATGGCTCTGTTGAACGGCTGAAAGCACGGTTAGTTGCCAAGGCATACACTCAAACCTATGTGGTAGACTATTTTGAGACATTTTCTCCCGTGGCCCGTCTCAATTCGGTCCGGGTAATTGTTTCCATGGCTGTCAATTTTGATTGACCCTTGTATCAAATGGATGTCAAAAATGCGTTCTTATATGGGGATCTTCATGAGGAGGTATAAATGGACCAACCTCCGGGGTATGTTGCTCAGGGAGGGAATTCCACTAAAGTCTGCAAGTTACTAAAAACAATATATGGACTAAAACAGTCCCCTCGTGCGTGGTTTGATAAATTTAGCACTGTCATTACTAGTCTTGGCTTCACTACTTGCTATTCAGATCATTCTGTTTTTGTACGTCGTCATCAGGCTACTGTTACTATCATTGCTGTCTATGTGGACGACATAATTATTATAGGGAATGATAAGTTGGGTATTATAGAACTTAAGTCTCACCTAAATACCCACTTTCAGATGAAGGACTTAGGACTCCGTCACTATTTTCTTGGTATTGAAGTAGTTCGAGGCCGTATTAGTATCAGTCTTTCCCAACGCAAGTATGTCCTTGATCTCCTTGCAGAAACATGTCTTCTTGGTACCAAGCCGGTTAAAACTCCTATGGATCCACATCAGAAATTCGAAACATGTAATAGTCCTGAATATTCTGATGTTCATCAATATAGACGGTTGGTTGGGAAGTTAATTTATCTTACTGTTACTAGACTTGACCTTTCTTATGCTGTTGGAGTGGTGAGTCAATTTATGCAAGCTCCTAAAGTTGTCCATTGGGAGACGGCCTGTCGTATCTTGTTCTTTCTCAAGAAATCTCCAGGTACATGTCTTGTTTATTCCCGAAATCGCCATCTTGACATTGTTGGGTTTTCAGATGCTGATTGGGCTGGGGCAGATAGTGATAGACGTTCCACTACAGGTTATTGTACTTTCGTTGGTGGCAATCTCGTCACTTGGCGAAGTAAGAAGCAAACCACTGTCTCCAAATCTAGTGCTGAATCTGAATACCGTGCTATGGCACAGACTACTGCTGAATTAATGTGGCTGAAAAATCTTCTACAAGAGTTGGGATTTCCTATTTCTTAGTCTATGACCTTAAATTGTGATAATCAGGCTGCGATCTATATTGCCAGTAATCCAGTGTTTCATGAACGTACCAAGCATATAGAAGTGTATTGCCATTTTGTTCATGATGCGGTTTTGAAGAAACTTGTTGTCACTCCATTTGTTTCGTCTTCAAATCAACTTGCGGATATTCTCACTAAACCTCTATTTGGACCAGCACATCGATTGAATTGTTACAAGCTTGGATTGGCCGATTTGTACACTCCAGCTTGAGGGAGGGTGTTATGAAGTTGGCCCATAGGCCCATAGACCCACTGGGACCCACTAGATATAGCTGGCGCTAGCTAACGCCAGCAATATCTAGTGCTGCTCCCCTTTCTCTTCCTTCTTTAATCAATTACATATTTATTTTCTTTTATTTTATTATTGTAATCTTATTGTAATCTTTTCTTATTGTCTATTCTTAGAATAAAGACTTTCCTTATAAATCTGTTTATTTTCTTTCTCTATAAATACAAGGTAGAGAGGAGAGCTATTCAATGATTTGGGCTACAACACATTGCTATGTCAAAATCTCTCTCTCTCTCTTTCTCTTTCTCTCCTCCTCAATCTTCTTCTCTTTTAATTTCTGGTTGTATACTTGCTGGTTGTTTATTTGAGAAATTGTTACAAACATCATATAAATAAACTTAGTGTAGCTGAGATGAGGATGTTAAGATGGATGTGTGGCAAAACGAGGAAGGATAAGGTAAAGAATGATTGTATTAGAGCTGATTTGGGAGTAGCGTCGATACATGATAAACAACAAGAAAGTCATTTGAGATGGTATGGCCATGTTCAACGGAGACCTTTAGATGTTCCCGTACGGAGGAGTGATTTGATTTAGATGGAAGGATCTGAAAGAGCTAGGGGCAGACCTAAGATGACTCTTGGGGAGGTGGTGAAGAAAGACATGTATAGTTTTGGCCTTGCTTCAAGTATGACATTGAATAGAGTTGATTGACGGACAAGAATCCATCTAGCCGACCCCATTTAGTTGGGATAAGGCTTTGTTGTTGTTTTTGTTGTTGTTTTGACATGAAGATTATCTTTTTTTTTTTTTAATATTAATTTTTTATTGTATTTCCTCCTTATAATGGTCAAGTGAAGCAAAAACCATATTCTTAGATTTCATTGATTGCTGATAATGCTTCTATCTAATCAATTTAGCCCTTTACCTAAATACTATACATTTCTGGAGGAAGAACATTATATTTGGTAATTGCTTGATTGTTAGTCCGCTGTTATTCTTTGTGTCGGTGTTTTGACTGAGCAGAGAACATCTACTATCGCCCCCAATTTTTTTGTTAAGCAAAGAATCTTTCTTCACATATGGACATTGGATATCATTAATGAACCTTAGGCAGTCTGTTGATGAAAATATCTGGATTAACCTTTAGCTCTGATGGTTAAACATCTTGGCATATTTTGGTAGTTAGCTTATATTTTTTTTTTGTCATATACTCCCATTTCAAACTATACCCTGATTTTTGCATGGCCTTCTAATCATAGGCTTGGTTAATCTGGAGAGCATAAATTTGTCGTTCACCATGGTTACTGACAGTGGTCTAAGAAAATTGTCTGGATTGACGTCGCTCAAATCACTAAATCTGGATGCTCGCCAAATAACAGATACTGGGATTGCAGCTCTTACAAGTAAGGACTCTTATTCATTGAATCATTCTGAGGAATCTTGCTTGTGTGGGTATTTTTCATAAATTTTAAATATCTATGGACTTAAGCAGCTGTAGTGTCTGCTCACAGCATAGGTTCTGCACGTTTGTATTTGTTTATGAATGCTTGATGAGGTTATTTTTATTAAATTTTTTTTTGGGTGGGGGTGGGGGATGGGGTGTTATGTCTGGCTGTTACTTTCAGTGCTTGTTTCTCGCATTACTTTTGTTCAACTGGTGACTGAAGACGTTTATGTTATTACTGTATTACAGATGCAAATTCCCCTACTTCTTGAATTTGAAAAAAAGAAAAGAAAAAAGGAAAGGAAAATGAAGAAACAGAGAGAAGAGGGGATGGGTAACTGTTTTAAGGTGTTCAATTTTCAACCTAACTCATCGAACTTTGACATAGCATTGACCTTCGGCAGTGGTGGTCCTACTGGGATTGTCGTCTATGCATTCTCATATAATGTTACTGTAGCAGATTGTATGTATTTAATTCCAATGATGTGTTACACTTTCTCATACTTCTCCAAACAAGGGTGCATCCTAATCAAGAAGGGGTAACAAGGTCTCTGCACTCAGAAGCAAACCCTTGATATTATAATTAGCATGAAAAGACAAAAGGAATAGAGTGGTCCAACTTTAGCAAACATTAATCCCTAAAACTCTCTCGTGTTTTCTTCTCTTATTGATAACTTATATCTGAAATTTTGTCCAATCTTTTCTCTCTTCGAGCTGGCTGAGGATCTTCTTTGGATTCTCGTATTCTACATAGAGTTTAAACTATTCCATTGAGAGTCCTTTTTTTGGATTCTCTTTTCTGTAGGAAATATGTCGATCCTTGATTTTAACTAGTGTGAAGTACACAAAAAGTAAAGCATGAAGAAAAATGCAGCATAGACATCTTTTTTTGGTTAGAGGAGGTTCTTTGTAAGTTTTTGGTTTAGAATTTATAACCCTGTTGACCATCATGGATAAAGCCTTAAACAATTGATATTCTAATTGCTAAATCCCTTGGGAACTGGCATGAAGAAGTTCCCCATTCGGAAAGGTTTTCTTACGTAATAGCCAACAGTAAGAGGTAAGGCTATTCTAGTCTAAGCAACAGTGACCATGAATACAGCACATGACGCCATTGGTCCTGGTTCAATGATATATGTACATGGTATCTTTATAGGGATATGACAAATATAAAAGAACGAAGCCAAGACACATTATTGAAGTTTGTCCGGAATGATGATGTTCAAAGTAGGTTGCGAACCTTCATTTCATGTTAGAAATATCTCACCAGCTTCCATGCAAAAGCCTTGCCGGATATCACAGGCCACTGATCTCAAAAAACACAAGTTAATAGATAAAGATGGCCTTGCAACTGATCAATTTCTTTCTATCTTAGGAGTCTTGAATATATAGTCTAGCGGATGGATGCCTCAATCCCAAATTAGAAGGCCTTGATGAGCATAGTTTTCTATCCTAGATTAGCTGAAAATAATCCATAGAAATAGGAAACTATTTGCTGACCTATGAGCACATCATCCTATCTTGTGTGTGACGGGGCATTGTTGGGGTGCTCGGAGTGGAAGCGTGGAGGCTTAATTCAGCTATAATCGAGTGGCAGTGCGGCCTGGCTGGAAGATTTTCCACTTGAATTGTTGAACCTACCTTTGATAACATTATTTACACTCTTGAGGAATTAATTTTGTTGAATGTTCTGTATCTGTATCTGACTCAGGGCATTGACATGGAGCCTTGAATTTTATCTTTTGTCTTTATACTATCATGTCAAGTCGTTATAGCTGTGAGTTTGTTTATTTTGCCTGTCCCAAAATTTAATACTTGCCTGCCGTGGAATTGGTGGATCAAATGGTATTTGTGCAAATTGATGTTTCCTTGGAAGGAACAAAACAGAAACCTCACTTTTTAATGGCTACTTTTACTGATTTGGTTTAGGTTTTAAGTGAGTTATTTGCATCTATCTTTACTGCTGCAGATCTTACTGGGTTGACTCATCTTGATCTTTTTGGCGCTCATATAACAGATTTTGGAACAAATTGTTTGCGATGTAAGTCAAAATTAGGTCTAATTTGTCAATTTTGCCAGCATATCTTCTTAATATTGTACTTCCGACAGTTTGAGATGGTTATATGGTTGATGGATATATTTTTGTGTAAATGATAAAAGGTTGGCCAACCCAGATCCCCCCTCTCCTCTCTTAACCGTCATTAATCACATAGGGTGTGTTTTCCTTTTGTATCTTAAAGCCTTGGCAAGGTGTCTTCATTATATTTGGTTTTGGGATTTTTTGGGCATGGTTTGATCTGGTTCATCCTGTAGAGATGGATGGAGAGAAGCTTTTGTTCCAACCTATGTGGGTGGAAGTAGGAGAGAACTTTGGTTACTTCCAAGGAAGTTTAAGCATGGGCATCTAAATGCGAAAAATAGATCATGTGGAAAATAGGTAGGAATGGTAATTTTCAACTAAGGGTGGCTATACTTCTATACCTGTCGAATTAATTGTCTGACCTGGTGTTAACTAGGTCCAGACAAGAAAATTAGACTAGAATTTGTGTTTGGATGAGGTTGTTTGTCCAGGATCTAAAATCAGGTGAGTTTTGAGTTTTTGGCATTGGAAGGTGGGTTGAATTAGCATAAAGAAATGTGGCCCCTATGAGAAGTTATGGATGTATTAAACCTGAGAGATGTTGGCTTATGCTCTTTGGTATTTGATCGGAATCATCATTCCTTGGGTGGCAGCATAAATAGGTTTAAGTTCTATTAGTTTGTTAATATATTGGTCCAAAAGTAAAAAATTTTAGATCTATATAGATGAAATGGGAGAGGATTCCCCATGCTGACAGTGTGGGGGGAATCTCCCACTTCACTTGGGAAACTGTTTCATCAACAGGGGCCCCTCATGGTCAGGGAGGAGTGTATCAGTGTGGGCCCCACATGGTGCATCCTCACATTGTCGGCACAGGGATCTTTTCCCAAATGAATTTACAAGGGGAATTTCCTTACTTTATACTATATTTTGTCAAATTGGGTGGATTCTGCTGTAAAAAATATACATGTCAGAAAGTGAACATATTAATTCATGTGTTTTCTTGTTCAGACTTCAAGAATCTTCGCTCTCTAGAGATATGCGGTGGAGGATTGACTGATGCTGGTGTGAGGAATATCAAAGATATGACTTCCTTGACGCTATTAAATCTGTCTCAAAACTGCCGCCTCTCAGACAAAACCTTGGAATTTATTTCTGGTATCTGCACCTCACTTCAATCTGATGAATGTCTTTCCTTTGACTGCTTGGATTCCATGTGTTACTGATTTATATGACCATCTATGGGTTTTACATTGGGTATTCCCTGGGTTAAAGGTCCAAACTAAGTGAATACTCGTGTGAACTTTTATATTTTTAGCACCACTAAGGTGTATTAGATTTACTTGACAACTTAGTCTTTTTTCAAATCTGGGTGATTTTTGGATTAGCAGATTATTGTCTCATTGTCGCCTATCAATTTGTGGGACTATAGCGTTGCAGGCTCTCAAGTGTTCTTGCTTGCCTGCTGAATAGTGCTGTGCTCAATTGGTCTCAGCTCCATATTTCTAACTTCATGTTGTGCTGTGCAAATTCAGGATTGACCACATTGGTGTCTCTGAATGTTTCAAATTCCTGTATCACTAATGCGGGGTTGCCCCATTTGAAGCCTTTAAAGAATTTGAGATCATTAACATTGGAGTCCTGCAAGGTGACTGCATGTGAAATTAAGAAGCTTCAATTCACTGCTCTTCCTAATCTGGTTAGTGTTCGACCTGAATAATTCCAGAATCATCACAAGTATGTAAATAGCGTGGAAGGACAATATGTATATAGTTTTGATTATAAACATATCTTACTACAATATCCAAGCTTGAAGTTGCTTGATGAAATTGTACGTATGGAAGACTGGGTTAAGAGCAAATGTAAATATTACTGGGTTCTGGATGTAAGAGTGGTGCCTGCTCTGTGCTGTATGTGAAGCTTTCTTCCAGTGTGATCCACAGGAAAGAAAGTGTAGATTTGCTTCCTTGGCATGATGTGCAAATGCCCCTTTGGAACTACGGAAATTGTAAATTTCTATCATCTAGTTATGCTTACTATCTTTCTGCATTTTTTAAAGTTACTATTTGCCATATCTGACTTTGTTCTCTACTGTATTTTGTTACCGGTGCTTAACAAGGTTTGGGAGATCATGGAGAGAAAAACAGACTGGGTCTTTTGATCTACATTACCAAAAAAAGAAAAAAAAGAAAAAAAAAATTATCTAAAAGATAGTGATAAGTAACAATGGATTTACTGTCCAAATCAATTTGGAGGTCCCAATACAACTCAGTCACAAATTTTAACCTTGAAAGGGAAATTGACGAAGATTCACTTCCCCTTTAAGAGGCCAATGTACTGGTTTCTATCGATAAGAGTCTCCAAGAGAGGGAGGGAGGGAGGGAGGGAGGGAGGGAGGGAAGAGTATGTGAGGAAGAGAAGGAGGGGAGGGACGGAGTATGCAATTGACAAAGAGTTGGGGGTTAAATCAACTAATTTAATTGATTCAAATAGTGCTTTCCAAAATTAGAATGTTTATGAAACTGAGATGTCTTAAATGTTGGGTTTCCTCCTCACACCTACGTGGGTGGAGGGACCCACATGATTATCTTTATTTATTTATTTTTTGATAAGAAAGATATTTATTCATTAGATCGTGACGTGCTCATGTATTGGTGGACACATGTCGTAATGTTGTACAACCATGGAGTGCATAATGGTCAAACTGTCAGACACGACTTAGACATGGCCTACGAAACAAGAGAGTCAGTAATGCTGTTAATCTCCCATGAAATGTATCTAAAAGAATAGGATAGAAAATAGTGAGATAGAGCACGAATATCATGTACAAGTGATAAAACATTTAAAGATGGCTCATGATCATATGTTGAACAAAAGAGATAAGAGACTTGCAATTGCTCTCCACAATTAGATGATCAATGCAATCCCTTAATGCGTGTAACATTCCAGCTCTCATAGCCAAACATTCACTTTGCAGGACTGAAGTGAACTACATAGGACTTGAAGCTGCAAACACTTGTGAACCTGAAGAGTTACGAAGAATATAGCCCAAACCCCCTCTGGACTCCGATTGTAAAAAATAGGCTTCGGAATTTAAAGTAATGGTACCCACAAGTGGAGGATTCCAACTAATAGCACGATCCAAATAAGAGCTTGTAATTTGTGAGTCATTAGCTGAAGAGTCTATTAGGTCGAAAAACTCAATGCATGCTTTTTGGGCTGTTGCTGTTACTTCAGAAGGCGACCAAGTTGGGCAATTGAAGGTTAAGTCATTCCGAGATTTCTAAAGGAACCAGCATAGGAAAGAACTATGACACAATGTCACACGACTTGTAAATTTACATTCTCCAAATATGTAGGTCCAACTCTTGATCCAATCTAAGAGAAGGCGAAGAGAGTGGAATGTAGGATAAAGAACTTGCAAATCATGTATCACGAGCATAGGGACAATCAAACAATATACGGTCAATTGATTTTGAAATCGCTCCACATTGTTGACATGCCTTATCAATGGGGATGCAACGATTATTAAGTGCTTCAGTAGTGGCCAAAGCCCAGGAACATGCCCTCCAGACAAAATTCTTAATCCTTGGTTGTGTTGGGCACTTCCAAATCCGATCCCACACTATACTTGGAACAACAGTATGCAAATGGTGATGCGAGGTGGAAGATAGCTGCCTCTCCTTATCATGGATGCTAATACATTGGAAATGATAAGCACTTTTAACGGAGAAATGTTCAACATTTGATCCACTCCAAACTTGATAATCCTCTCGGAAAAATATTTAATTGAAACCAAGAATAGCCTTAATCTCTGTCGGATGCAGTAATTGAGCCATAAGAGGCACATTCCAAGTTCTATTGGTTTGATCAATCAATTGAGACACCCAACTAATAGAAGAACTATTAGGTTTAGAAAGTCGCAATTTAAAACCTGGAAGGGTGGGAATCCATTAATCATCCTAAATTCGAATATGCTCTCCTGACTCAACATGCTACAGTAAACCTGCAGAGAACACCTTGCATCCTTCCAGAATACTTCTCCAAGCCCAGGATGGTTTTGAGCCAATAGTAACTGAAAGGAAGTCACTATTAGGGAAGTAAATAGATTTCAAGAAAGTTGCCCAACATGTGTTAGGGTATTTCCATAAATGCCATGCCACCTTAGACAATAAAGCATTGATGTGTAAATGGGTATCATGGAAACCTAAACCACCATTAGATTTAGATTAACATAATCTTTTCCAAGAAACCCAATGTAACTTCGAATGCTCTTCATCACCACCCCATAAGAAATTTGAAGCCAATTTGCGGATTATATCATGAGTGGAAACTAGTAATTTGAAGTGAGAACCAACATAATTAATCATGGGAAATGCTGTTGATTTCAACAAAGTTTCTTTATCGGATTGAGAAAGTAATTTGCTAGACCATCCTTGGATCCGATTATGAGATTTTCCCCCTAAATCATGAAATAACTCCTTATTAGATACATTGAAATCAGCTGCTAAGCCAAAATATTTATTGGAGCCAAAATTATTCCTGATTTTAATCACCCTTGATATCCACCTCTGAATTTGCACCTGTGTATTTGGACTATAGAGCAATGTAGACTTTAGATAGTTAATTTGTTGTCCACTTGCTTTGCAATAAGTCTCTAAGTAGTCCTTGAAGTTACGAATTTCCACCAACTTCACTTCCAAAAAGAGTAATGTATCATCTGCAAATAACAAATGGTGAATCGGGGTGGACCGACCCCGCACCCAAAGACCATGTATAAGACCGTCATTTTCAGCTTTCAATAGAAGACTTGCAAGACCCTGTGAACATAGTATAAAAAAATACTGGTGAAAGTGGATCGCCTTGTCGAATACCCCGACTAGGAAGCACTTCACCATGCTCAACACCATTAATTAATAAACGATACTTAATGATAGTAAGACTCACCATGATCATATCCACCCAACGACTTGAGAAACCAAGTCAAAGTAACATACCTTTAATAAAAGTCCATTCCAGACGTATACTTTTTGCATATCCAATTTTAGGGCACAAAACTTCCTTTTCCCTTTCCGTTGTTTCATAATATAATGAAAAATTTCATGGGTCACAAACACATTGTCTGAAATTAAATGTCCCGAAATAAAAACTGATTGGGATGGAGATATGATCTAATCCAACAAATCCTGTAACCTTGTAGCAAAAATCTTAGAGATGATTTTCATAGCAACACCACATAAATTGATAGGTCTCAATTGATCACAAGATTCTAGTTGAGGAACTTTAGGAATAAGGCAAATAAATGTATCATTCCTAGAAACCCCCAAATTTTCAGAATAAAAGAAATCCAAAACAAAAGCCACTAATTTAGTCCTTACTAGATTCCAAAATTTTTGAAAGAAACCCAGTGGTAATCCATCCGGACCTGGTGATTTCACTAAACCCATAGCGAATAAAGCTGCCTTAATTTCATCCTCGGAAGGAAGATCCTCCAATAAGTGATTCCACTCTGGTGTAATAATCGGATCCACTGCCTGTAGGATAGTAGACATAGAAATCTGATCAACAAATTCAAAAGTATAAAGAGTGGAATAATGTTGAATAACTTCTCCAAATAACTCATTGGCCGTTTTAGTCCAATCACCGCAAGGTAATTTAAGATGAAGAATTTTATTTTGATGTCGTCTTTGTTTTGTAATGGCAGGAAAATAAGAAGTGTTACGATCCCCACTTTGTAATTAATCCACCTGAGACTTTTGCCGCCACATATCCTCCTCACATAACAAACATTCTTCTAATTCTTTAAGTAACAAAAGCTCTTGAGTTTGCAAAGAGGAAGAAGTAGGTTGACCCTGCAACTTCGAAAGCCTGTTGTGAAAACTACTTCATGATTCCATTGTTTGAAAATAGATTTACAATTCTCCATTTTGTCTGAAATAATAGCCGTTGGAGAATCCTATAGATCAGATGACCAAGCACTGCCAGTAGTCCTAGCACAATCCGGATGCCTTAGCCACATCGATTTAAATCTCCACGGACGAGGTCCGCTAGATAATCCACTAGAATCTAGGATAATAGGATTATGATCTGACTCGATGGCTGGTTGCACTAAAACAGTTGCATCCTCAAACAGTGTGAGCCACTCTTGATTAGCAACAACACGATCCAGTTTAATCCGAATATTGTCATGCCCCTTCCGTTTATTGTACCAAGTGAACAGTGGCCTATGGGATCGAAGATCCTGGAAATAACAGGCGTCCAACATAAATCGAAAATTAACCATATCATTAGAAACTGTAGTATTACCTCCAGATTTCTTCTTCCACTTAAGATAAGAATTAAAATCACCAATACAAAGCTACAATACTGATCTCTAATAACCAATGGAAGTAATCTGATCCCATACTATTTGCCGATGAGCCTTTATGGGATCACCATAAACAAAAGTGAAATAAAATTTAACCCCACCAGTAATAGATATCTCAGTGTCAATAAGTCTGTTAAAAAAAGAAATAATATGAAGAGAAACAGGGTGAGTCCAACGAATCCCCAACCACCAGAAAGTCCTTGAGCAGGCACAATATAATACGAATCCATTCATAATCTTCATTTCAGACGTTCCAACTTATCCACAGTACATTTAGTTTCCATGAGGAAAATAATATCACAAGTCATAGTTCAAGATAAGTGAACAAGGGAACTAGTAGTCAGGGGTCTCCCAATCCCCTAATAGTTCCAGCTATAAATTTTCATTATTGCCAGTGGTGATGTTTGGTGCCAACCACCACAAGAGAGAGCATTAAAACAAGAACCACGTTCTGAGATTTGTTTAGAAGCCTAAGGGACGATGAGTAGAAGGGAAACGGTGGTTTGGATTTGCCGATCAGGTATTGGCTGTGGATGGAAAAAGTAGGGTAGAGTACGATGAGTAAGGGTAGTAGTTGAATATTGATGACTAACTATTGTGTCGGGAATAGATGGTAGATCAATAACAGCAACAACAAAAAAAAAATAAAAATGAAAGAATGAGTAACTACGATGATGGACACACTCACAATGGAGGGGATTAAACAAGATAAGAACAGTCACAGTAGAGGAGATTCACAAGATAAAAACACTCACAATGGAGGAGATGCAAGGAAAATAAAAACACTCATAGGGGAGGAGATCAAAAGATTAAAAGTTGTCAAAAACTTGATATGAAACATAACTTGTCCTCAAGAAGAATTTCTTCAAGATCTGTTTTAGCTTACACGATGATCTTGTCAGAATTAGATGAAACTCACTGGAATAGTATCGTCGGCATTTGATTCATTATGACAGATATCGTCGACCATACGGATTTGTAGAATTCCAATGAACTTGACTGCAAGACATATAGTCATGGGAAAACAAACTAGATCTGAACGATGAATAGAGCAAGGATATTGGAATCGGTACCGTCGTCGTTGTCCTTCAGATCAGTCAGAGAGCCGCTTAGAAGAATAGTTCTCCCTCAAACAGATGGTTATCTCCTTACAATGGACAGTTATCTCCTTCCGTCGAACAATTATCTCCTTACATCGGACACTTTTATCCTTCCAATGGACAGTTATCTCCTTCCAGGCGACAGTTATCTCCCTCAACTAGACGGTTATCTCCTGCAACAAACGGTTATCTCCTTAGTGAAAGCGATAACCTTGTTACTCTTAGCGGAGTTGATACAGGGACGATGAGGGCGAGGGAGAGGTAACCCTATCGCTAAAGCCAAAGTGTTTATGCCTGATTTTAGATAGTGAATGAAAGAGTTTCTGTCATTGTCATTATGAGTTGTTGCAGTGTAATGGGAAGAGAAGAGAAAATGGTCTGATTTAAACTATACCCTGAGCACCATAGTTCACACGCCAATAAACGATTCTGTTTGCAAAAAATGGTCTGATTCTGTTTGTAGAAAAATGCAAGGGCATATGAATTACTTTTTCAAGGAAGGTTTTCTTCCTTAGCTGCAAACCGCCTCTTATCTTTTTCTCTTTGTCTATATAAGGGGCCTTCGATGAAGGTGGTAAAGGAATTATGCATTCTTGAGTTTAAAGCCAGAGAGGAAAGATCGAGATCCCGAGAGCCAAAGCCGGGATTATAAACTTAAACCTTCTCTATTCTTTTGCTAGTGTGAATGATTGGAGTAGAGGAAGGAGAGATAGTGAGAAGCTCTTATACCTCATACGTGACTAGGGCGTGACAGCATTCTCCTTGTTCAGGGAAGAGAGAAAGGTGACAGTTTTTCTCAGTATTTGTTATGCTGGCATTGAGGTGAGAGTATTCTTGTACTTTCTATTACCACCTATTGTTTTGGTGAGTTATTTATATTACCCAAGAGTGGATTATTTCTCTTGATAATTGGTAACCTTTAACTATGACTAGAGAGGATTGTATTGTGTACCCATTATTATTATTGTGAAGATTTACATGGACTAGGTCCCATGGTTTTTTTCCTTTCATCTTGGAAGGATTTTCAACATAAAAATTTCTGTGTCTCTTGAGTTTGTTTGACTCTATTTATTTTCGTTGCTATATCTCTGTGCATATATTTATGGTTGTGTTCTCCATTGGTTTGTATGCAGGAGGAAAAAGCCTTATGTTTTCCCTTACAAGTGGTATTAGAGCCATGCTCTATAACCATGTGTGAACAATGGAGGGAACCCCAACACGGATGATTAGTTTGAATGGGAGCAATTGGATAATTTGGAAAGTTAAGATGAAAGACTTATCGTTTTGTAAGGATATGTACGGACCCAAACAAGGTAATATGGCAAAATTTGAAAAATTATCCGATGCCGATTGGAAAACCATGGACCGAAAAGCTACTGGCTTTATTTGGCAATGGTTGGACAGCACAGTTTTTCATTATGTATCCACAGAGACGTCGACAATCACTGTGGAATAAATTGAAAAGTTTGTATGAAAGGAAGACTGTCGATAATAAAGCATTTCTGATTAGAAAGCTTGTGAACCTGAAGTACAGAGAGAGATACTCAGTTGCATAATATTTGAATGAGGTACAGAGTATTGTGAATCAACTATCCTCCATGAAAATTGTGCTAGATGATGAATTACAAGCCTTGTTACTATTCAGTTCATTACCTGACAGTTGGGAGACACTAGTGGTCTCTCTTAGCAATTCTACACCAAATGGTAAGCTTAGAATGAGTCAAGTAACAGGAAGTTTGTTGAATGAAGAAACAAGAAGAAAGTCTTCAGGTTCATCTCAACAAGAGGCACTTGTCATAGAAAATCAGGGGAGAAGCAAATATAGAAAATCCCAAAACCATAAGAAGTAAAAAAAGAGATATAAATCAAGACAATGAGTCACATGTTACTACTATAAAAAGATAGGACATATGAAAAAGGAGTGCAGGAAACTCAAAAGAGATTCCAAGAAAGAAAATAGAAAAGAAAAGAACGAAGATACTGCTGCCATCAACTCAGATGGAGACACTATTATTATCTCGGGTTGTGAAGAATCTTGTCTTACATTCTCAAGTCAAGACTCAAATTGGATTGTTGATACTCGTTCTTCATACCATGCTACCCCTCGTGTCACACCTCAATTTTAGATGAACCAGAAGTGTAAATGAACCATCATATGAACCAATGGTTTACACCAGGATTACATAGGACCGTACCAACAATCAAACCATCACAACCACAGAATAATCAAAGATAATAAATAATAAGTGAAAGTTTGTAATAATGAACTGAGTGTCTAACATGATAAGTAAATAATAAACTGATTATCTCTAAGTAACCCAAAACATAAGTAAATTACTTATTACAAGTTCTATAGCTCAAAATACGAAATTAAACTAAGCATAAACAGACTTGAAGTACTCGCCTGAAGAGTCATGCTCATCCTCCACAGCCAGCACATCCATAATCGCGACATGTCCATAGGATGACGCATTCATATTATCTTCCACAGTAGTAACTGCATCATCAACTAATGATATTTGATGTCGAGGGGTAAGCTCATAACATAGCTCAGAGTAAACAAAGCAATGCGTAAACATATGCATACAGTCATATTCATATCTTTGGTCTGGTATAAGTTTGCAATGTGTTATGGTAAGGATAGACTGCCACCACACCTCCATACACGAGAGTGTGAGCACGACCAATGGATCACACACCTCCGTTGCCCTACATCACCCACTATAGAATAGAGATAGAGCTAAAGCCTAACGGATCATACACCGTCAGTACTCCCCCTGATACTCTACCCATACCAGTATGTATGCCCCTACTGGCGAGGGCTTGCAAACTGGATTCGTGTCTAACCAATCCTAAATGTCATCCAGATATATCCAAGGCCTTACCCCAGCATCCCTCAGTACGCCCATAGACATAGAGCTAGGGTCCACCGATAGAGCTTATAGCCATACACCGCGATCATCCCCATGATACCTTATGACGTACTAGTTCTGCTAAAGTAATGTGATACGACAATATCAGTATGGTGAATGGCGCGACGCTACAACTTCTCCCCATTTAACACATCAACCACACACAAGTACATGCCTATTCCTATCACCATCATCTTAACAGAATAAAAGTAATAATAAAATATGCATAAATAGGAACAACTGTCATACCCCAATTCTGTATCAACCAGAATGGTGTGATGAACCGTCAATAAACCAACGGTTCAACCAGGATCTCGAATAGGCTATCCCCACCATGTTAAACGAAAACACATTCCACATTAATCAGAGATAATAAAGTAATTAGCAGAAGTCTTACAGATAATGAACTGAGGTCAAGTCATGATAAATAATTAACATTCCATTTATCTCCAAATAACCAAAACATAATTTAATACAAATTACAAATATCCAAATACAAAAATTAAACACTAAGCGTATCCACAGTTGAAACGCTCTCTTAACGAATCACAATAGTCCCCACAGCTTGCTCCTCATAGCCGCCACATGTTCATATGTTGGCGTGTCGACATAATCTTTAACCGTAATACCTGCAACATCAGAAACTAAAAGATTTGCGCGCGCGAGGGTCAACTCTCCAACTTGAGCTCAGTGAGTATACAAAACAATGCAACAAACATATGCATGCATTCAATTCATATCTTTGGTCTGGTTCATAAGTTTGTAATGTGCAATAGAAAAGATAGGTGGCCACCGCACCTCTATACACGAATGTGTGGAACCGCCCAATGGATCAAACACCATTGCCGCCCCCACATGCACCCACCATGGAATAGAGATAGAGCTAAAGTGCTTAGGATTGCACCGCATCACATTTCTCCTGATGCTCTACCCATACCAACACGTAAGCCCCTGTTGGCGAGGGCTTGCAAACTGGGCTCGCAACTAACCAATCCTAATGTCAAGCAGTGTATCCAAGGCCTCACCCCAGCATCCCTCAATACGTCCATAGAGATAGAGCTAAGGCCCCCCGGCAGAGTCAGAGACTACACGGTCCGAGACCACCTCCCCTGATGCCCTACGACGTAATAATTCTGCTAAGGTAATTGTGATACGATGATGTTAGTGGACAAAACTTGAGTAGAGATAGAGCTAGAGTCTGGTGACCAGGATGAATCACAGTGTCATGTCCTCCCCCTGATGCTCCACTCGCATCCAGAACACTAACCATACACATACATTCACATGCCTATTCCTAGCATCATCATCATTATCATGTTATAATAAACAAAATTAAATATGCATGAACAGTAATAACAGAAATAGTAGATGACATGTGATATGCATATTACAATCATACAAGCATAGAATCATTCATAGTATTGGACTCAATAAACGAAAACAATTTATTATTAGCCAATTAGTTTAGGTCTAGTTCCCTCACCTTTGATTGCTAGTAGATCCTCGTTCAAGCTTTATAATTCACTTTTAAACCATTGGAAGGACCTAACAAGTCGATAGATTTTAATTAGAATTAGTTCCAACATGTTTAAACTAACAGAACCTGTAGGGTCGCAGGTAGGGTAGCACCTAGGGTAGCAGTTTCTACGACCCCAGGGTGTAGGGTCGCAGGTGGGGTAGACCACACCCTCCCTGGGACTTCCCGAGGGCATGTGGTCGATCATATGGTCTCGTAGGGTCGGATATCATTCGACCCTACGTGCAACCACACGTGTTCTGAGTCGACCTTTCATTCTAAAGTCCATCCCTTCATGTTTGGATCCTTTAGCTTACTTTCATGGTCCATTCTATGATTGTTCTATGGCTCAAGACTACAATTTATACACCATTCATTGTCCATAATGATTTCCTCCATGGAATCTCTTGGAACTTGTCCATGGACGGATGATTTGGGTTTCTCCTAATCCTATGTTCTTCATAACTATTCTAGGCTCTCTTATTAAGGTAGGGAAATAGGTTCATACCTTAATTCAGAGGTTTCTCTGAACTTTCTCCTCTTCCTTAGTCTTCTTCTTCAAGTTTCCTTCTCTATTTCTCTTCCTTCTCTTTCTCTTTTTCTCCCTTTCAATTAGGGTTTTAAAGGAGTGAAAGAGGCTAAGAGACGTCCTATTTATAGAGGAAAACCTTCTATAATAAGTCCCAATGAGTTTAGGAAAGACCCCTTTGAATTAGGAAGGTTTCCTAATTTTTGGATTCTGTCTGCTATCGTAGGGTCGCATGTAGGGTCACAAAATCCATCGACCCTACGTTTTTCTGGTCATGCGACCCCACGACTAAAAAGTCATGGGTGGACTCTTTTGAGTTGGGGTCGACCACACCTATTTAGGCATGCGACCCTACCCTCATATTTGACTATTTTTGGGTTAAACTTCATACCTGGTCTTGTGGTTTCTTCACGCACTTGGTCCACTTGGCTCGACCATGATAGGTAGACCTAGTACAAGGTGGTAAGACTGGTTAGTTCGATACGGGTCTTACGACTCCACCACCCTTAAAAGAAATTTCGTCGTCAAAATTTAAACGTACAGATCTTACAACTCCCCCATCCTTAAAATAAATTTTGTCCTCAAAATTTGAATTAACTTTGGAGTCAATAGGTGGGAATTCTGTTTTCGCACTGCATCTTCCTTTTTCCATGTAATCTTCTCCACGTCTTGTCTTCGTCAGGTTATCTTCATATAATAATTATCCCAGCTTTGGAGATGTTGTACCTTCCAACCAGTAAACCAGGCTAGTACCATTTCAATATTAAATCTTCTATCTAATTCAGTGGATCAGTGGTCAATACCTTGAATATGGATCTTCAACGTACTTCTTCAATAGAGATACACGAAATACGTCATGCGCACTAGCCATGGACAGCAGTAACGCTAATTGATATACAACTTTTCTACATCTCTTCAAAATTTATAAGGTCCAAAACATATATAGGATACAACTTTCCCTTCTTGTCGAATCGTTTCAAACCATACACAAGTGATATCTTCAAGAACACTTTGTCACTTATGGCGAACTCGAGGTCTTGGTGTCTCTCCTGACAATCATGAGCTGTCTTTGACTTTTTCTTTGATCTTATCTGCCACTCGACAGGTTTCTTCAATAGACTCAGGTCTTAAAATTCTTCATTCGCCAACTTTATTCCAAAATAGAGGAGTTTGACATTCTACAGTACCATGCTTTATAGGTGACATTTACATGGTAGCTTGGTAGCAACTTTCATTCACGGTTACTTCTCAATTCAAGCTCCTTGAAATCAATTTTCCAAGCTCGGGGCATATCTCTTAGGATCTGTATAGTCCGCCCCAACTGTCCGTCAGTTTAAGGTAAAATACGATACTAAACTTCAACTTTGTCCCCATTGTTTTCTGTAGATTCTCCCAAAACTTCAAGATAAAACATGAGCCTCTGACCGACACTAGGCTCTCAGGCATACCATTCAATCTGGTAATATTATCCACATATAGCTTAATTAACCGCTCCAAAGCATACCGAGGTCGTATAGCAATGGAATGAGCTATCTTCCTAAGGCGATCAACAATCACCCAAACTGCATCAATCGATCTAGGAGTCAGTGGCAAATCAGTGACATAGTTCCTTGTAATGCAGTTTCACTTATAGACTAGCTCCGATAGTTGTTGTAGTAAGCCATGTTGGTTTTTGTCTTTCAGCCTTTACTTGTTAATAATCCAGTCACTGAAATATACATCTAGCCACAACTACTTCCATTCTCTTCCACCAAAATAATCTCTTTATGTTTTGATATATTTTGTACTTCTAGGATGTACCCAATACGTAATAGAATGGCTCTTAACATTATCTTGTATCTATGATGTAAGACCCGTATCGAACTAACCCAGTCTTACCACCTTGAACCAGGTCTACCCATCATGGTCGAGTCAAATGGATCAAGTGCGTAAGGGAGATCGCGATCCTAGGTATTAAACTAACCCAAAAAACACTAAAATAAGGGGGAGGGTCGCATACCCAGCAAGGCAGGGTCGGACCCCCCCAGTATAAAAGTCAGACCCTGAGTTTTTAACCAGGGGTCGGACATTTTAGAACCAGGCATCGACGGGATCTTCGACCCCCACATCGACCCCCAGTCTGTCGACAGAAATCGTGAATTGGGAACTTTTCAAATTTCAATGGGATTATTTTCTAATCTCAATGGGACTTATTTTGGGAGTTTCTACTCTATAAATAGGATGTCCCTAAACCTCTTTCACTCCTTTTAGAACCCTAATTGGATTGAGAGAAAGAGAAGAGAAGGAGAAGAGAAAGAGAAGAGAAGAAAAGTGGAGAAGAAGATCAAAGAGAAGGCTTCAGAGATACAAGCCGAATTCTCAGGTATGGATACTATCTCCATGTAATTCTACAGACCTTAGAATAGATAGTGAAGAGGATGTGATCTAGGAGAAACCTAAATCATCCATCCATGGTTAGGTTTTCATGGAAAACCATGGGAGAGATCATAAAAACCATGTAGGTGAATAAACTATGATTCTAAGCCATAGAACATGTATGTAATGGATTGTAGAAGCAAGCCATAGGACCCAAACACGAAGGAATGGACTGTAGGATGAAAATTTGACTAAACCCATGGGGGGTCAATGGCCAATCGACCCTACCAGACCCTAACATCGACCCCCAGTGTTCGGGAAGTCCAGACTATGGGTGGTTGCACCCAGGGTCGATGGAAGGTCCGACCCTGGCATCGACCCCCAGTTAACAACATGCTTTTAAAATCAGAATTAATTCTAATTAAATTCTATCGACTTGATTAGGTTTTCTAGTGATATAATATTGATATTTAGTTGATTCTTAAAGCTTGAAAGAGGATCTACGATCAAGCAAAGTTGAGGGAACAAGACCTAAACTAATTGGTTAAATAATAAACTATTTTATTTTTGAGTCCAATGCCATGATTGATTCTATACGTGTATGCTTGTTATGTGCATTCAATATGTCATCCAATATTTCTATTATTACTGTTCATGCATATTTAAATTATTATTTATAACATGATGATGATGGCGATGATAGAAATAGGCATGTGGATGTATGTGTGTGGTTGGTGTGGTTGATGCGAGCGAGTATCAGGGGGGGTGTCATAGGCCGGGCCTCAGCACTCTAGCTCTATCTCTAACTCAAGTCTTGTCCACTGAAATCGTCGTATCGCCATTACCTTAGCAGAACTATTACGTCGTAGGGTATGAGGGGAGGTAGTCTCGGATCGTGTAGTCTCTGACTCTGTCGGAGGGCCTTAGCCCTATCTCTATGGACGTATTGAGGGATGCTGGGGTGAGGCCTTGGATATACTGATTGGTATTAGGATTGGTTAGTTACGAGCCCTGTTTGCGTGCCCTCACCAGCAGGGGCTTACATGTTGGTATGGGCAACTGGTACAACAATAAACGTAACCTTTGCGTGTACATTGTCCATGGTGGGTGCATGTGGGACGACAATAAACGTTACCTTTGGGCGGCTTCACACACTCGTGTATAGAGGTGCGGCATCAATAAACGTAACCTTTGGCCACCTATCCTTTCTATAGCACATTGTAAACTTATTTACCAGACCAAATATATGGATTGAATGCATGCATATATTATTCATATATTTGTTGCATTGTTTTGTTTGCTCACTGAGCCATGATGTGTGCTCACCCTCTCGACATCGAATATTTTTAGTTGATGATGCAGGTACTACGGTCGAAGATTATATGAGTGCTCCGATGTACGTGCATGTTGCTGCAATGAAAGCCGAAGACTTATTGGATACGCATGACTCTTTATGCAAGTGCAACTCATGCGTATTCGATTAGATTTTCATTTAAATTATTAAAGGAATGTAATTGATATTTAATTATTTATGTCTCTGTTGATACAACAATAACTTGATATTTTAATTATGATTATTATAGTTAGAGTTCTCAGTTCATTTACTATAAGACTTCCGCTATTGTGTATTTATTCTGATTATGGTTGTGGATGTGTATGGTTTTTATTTTTAATAGACACAGTCTATTAGAGATCCTGGTTGAACTGTTGGTTATTTAGCGGTTCATCACACCGTTCTGAATGGTGCAAAATTGGGGTGTGACAACTTGGTATCAGAGCATCTTACGCCTTGTCTGTGAAACCTGTATACTTCCACAAAAGGTCGTGAACTGAGATAGGATAAAAATTTAAAAGATGTAATAATAACAGACTATAAGCATCTGTGTTGTTTGAGACTAAACTGAAAGAGAATAATGCATCTATTAAATGAGAAATAATTTTTTTTATACAACCAAAGGAAAAACAAACATTTATATATATATATATATATATATATGTATATATGATTAAAGCAGAGTACAGTCCACAGTCTGGACAGTTACTCTGAAGTACAAAAAGAAAGATAAAAGAAATACATCAAGAAGCTGGAGGTGATGGGGGCGGCGGTGCCTCACGGTCTCTATCATAGTCCTCAGCGTAGACTCTAGTCAACCAAGCTATCTGAGTCTGGGTCGTTTGGAGACTAGCTGTGAGATCAGCCACCCGCTGGTCAGTCACACGCTGAGCATCCCTAAGCTCTCCCACCCACTGATCCGACATGTGCTGAGCAGCTAGAAGCTCTCCCACCCACTGGTTCGACACGCACTGAGCAACCAGAAGCTCTCCCACCCGCTGATCGGACAAGCGCTGAGCCTCTAGAAGCTCACCCATCCTCAAGTCAGACATATGCTGAGCCTCTCGTATCTCGTACAATATCCCCATCATGTCATCAGAAGGAGCATACGAAGGACCAACTGTATGCGAAGGACCAGCTGAAGAAGACGGACCAGCTCCAGTAGCATAAGTAGGTGATGGAGGAGGTATGAAATCTACATCCATGTATATTCGATCGTCATCATCCCCATGAACCCCTGCTCCAGCGGCTGCTGCTGCTGCCTCAGCATCAGCCATCTCCACTCAAGTGCGAGGGCGCACCATCGCGTTCCTCTCCTCATCACTGACCTGGGCATCCCGCATGCCCATCTTGTAAATAGCCTCCCAATCTAGAGGCGATGAGAAGGATTTTTCCTGAATCTACTCATCCAACAAATCAATCCCCAGGCGGGTAAGCAAGGTAGTGATCATGCGTCCATAAGGAAGGTTACCAGTATGACTGGGCAACGTGGCACTGATCATCATCCGCATGATGATATAGGGAAGGCAGACGGGCTGCTTAGTGCATATGTAGTACAGCAGATACTGGGTCAACTGGGAGACCCTCTCGTAATGTCCACTCTGTGGTATCAGATTATGCTGAATGATCTTGCAGTATACCCGTGGATCTGAACGCAGATAACTCGCTTTCATCTCCCAGCGATCAGGTCTGATGAGCTGACGATCTATCTCAGCCCTCATCTGTAAAGAAAAGAACTGGGGCTCTCCAGGAGCACAGAACACCAAGGGGCCATCATAGGAAATGCCCAACAAGTCGACTAGCTGTCGATAATGAAATGAAACATCAACCCCCTTGACGTAGCTGGTGATCCGAAGCTCACCACCTCTCTCAACATCGTTGTAATCCCCCACCACTTGGAGATTACAATAAAACTGGCGTACCAAGTCAGGACGGATACAGGCATCATAGGTGATGATAGGGAGCCATCCCATATCGCTAAAGGCCCCCTCCACATTGAACAAGGCTAAGCTAGCCAAGTCCACTTTGCGGCCTCCCTCTACTTTCTTGCGAGCGTAGTGGGCATACTGCGTCTCGGCTTCATTGGAACGGAAGCGAAGACGGTCGCGAACCCTGGGTACCTTGGTACGAGCCATAGTATTTGCAAATAAGAAAGAAAAATAAATAATGGCTTAGTAGAGAGGAAAACCCCAAAATTTTGACATAATAACGATGTAAATTGGTCCAAAGCCTCACTTTTCCCGAACACGTGGGCAGGAGGACTTAAATAGATCCTAAACTATCCTGTGAGACTCATACAGTCAAAAATTTTAGCTAATAAGATTGAATTGGAAGAAATTTCAAGAAATTTGAAATCTCGACAAAATTAGGGCAAAAAGAGTAAATTTCAAGTTTCTCGATAACCAACCGATGAAACTCAAATATTTTTGAGGGCTTTCATTCCTCGAGTCACCAACAACAAAAGCCCCCAAAAAAAATTGAAATTTTACGATTGAAAAAAGTTTAATTTGAAAAATATGAGATATACGAGCAAAAACCTAGGTAAAGAAACCTAAAAACATGAAAATGTAGAAGACATACCTGTAGCGGAGGTGTAGACGACGAAACAAGAAGTGCAAACCACCGACGGATCAGAGTTGTCACTCTAGCAACTCAGAGGTACGAGACGAGTTGAAACGTAGAATAAAAAAATGGGAAATGGACTTTGAATCGGAACTTAAAAATCTGATTTTTAGTCCGGGGGTCGAAAAAATTCGATTAAAACAATCGACCCACCCCTCAACCCCCGCATCGACCCTCGGCTCTCGGGAATCTGACAGAGAACCAGGGGTCGCACCCTGGGTCGGACATCCTCCGACCCCCCCATCGACCCCCGGCTTTCGGGAAGAATGGGTGATTTCCCAGGGTCGCATACTGAGGGTCGGACACCCATCGACCCCCACCATCGACCCTGCAGTGAAAACACAGCATTTTTGACAGAATGATCTGAAAAATTTTAAATTTTCAATTGTTAATGGTTTTAAAATATGATAATGAAGTATTTAATGATTGTCTCTCATGTTCAATGATTTTCAGGCAATCCCACTATCAGATTAATTAATGGCAGGACGCAGAGTAACCAGACAGAGCCGTAACTCTATTCCACCACCACCACCTGTGGGGGAGAATAGCCAGACACACCTGAAAACACAGGGGAACACGAACACGGCACCGTCCGTCATAAATGGGCAGACAAATCCTACAAATCTGCCAGCTCCACCTACAGACTTGGCCACAGTCGTAATGAACTTGGCCCAACAACTGCAGCAAATGCAACAGGCACAAGCTACTATACAAGCTGCCATAGACATAACTCTTCCAGCTGTACAGACACCTCCAATGCCAGTAGGACAGGCAAGCACAACACCAGGGGGGAGTAACACAGTACCCCACGTACCTCAGACTCCTATCATGTAGGCTCAAGTACAAAATCCTGAGATAGCTCCAGGTGGATATCAATACCAACCACCTATGTATAGAGCATATGTTCCATAGCAACTAGACCACTCCAGACTGGTAGAGCGTTTTCTGAAACTGAAGCCCAGAGAATTTAATGGTCAGCAGATCCTTTATGGCCGACACACTAGGTTGACGAAATGGAAAGAAACTTTATGATGATGACATTAAATGAAGAAGAAAAAGTGTTGTGTGCCACCTTTATGCTGAAAGGAGATGCACACCATTGGTGGAGGTCTACCAGGACATATTTACTTAAAAAACACGCCCAACTAACTTGGGATATTTATAAATAGGCAGAAGTACTTTTCGAGATGTTTCAGAGATTCTATGGAAAGAGAGTTCCTGAGTTTATATTAAGGGCAGATGATCGTGGATGCGTATCAACAACGTTATGAAGAGCTGTTCTTCTTTGCACCCACCAGTATGCAAGAGGAAAACACCAAGACCCGAAGGTTCGTCATGGGACTCAGGGGAAGCATCCGCGAGCATGTTCTGGACATGAAAAGAAAATCTATAATGAAGCGACAAAAATAGCTCGAGTTATAGAATCGAGCCAGAAGGAGAGTTATTTCATGCAAAACAGAGGTATAAAAAGGCTAGCTGGAAATTCTTATAACGGAGGAAATAACAAGACATTCAAACCCTTCCGTACTCAAGGCTTTAATGCTGCAGCCAAGACTAGCCCCGCAGCTCCACAGCAACCAAAGCCAATTACTGAAGGGATAAAATGTTTTAACTACAACCAAGTGGGACATATACCAAGGGAATGTCCTAAGCCCAAGAAACAGCTACATCAAGGACGAGTTTACGCGGTTACATCTGAGGATGCTGTCGCATCGCCTGATGTGGTCACAGGTATGACTTAAATTTTTTTTTTAGTTAGTTGTATTACATTGTATGAGCATGTAGACTAAACCAAAACAAATCACATGTATCGTACCTATTAATGGCATTCTCGCCAGAGTACTCTTTGATTCAGGAGCTACTCATTCCTTTATATCTGTGACATTTGGAAAGAAGTTAAATCTACTCCTTAAATCCTTAGACTGCAAACTACTTGTACGATCACCTATGGGATTAGAAGTGAAGTTAGAAAAAGGTTATGGACCATTTCCAGTTCTTATTGATGAAAAGACCTTAGATGCAACCTTGATCCAACTTGAGATGGCAGACTTTGACGTCATCTTGGGAATGGACTGGTTAGTTCGGCATTCTACAAATCTATTATGTGCCAAAAAGAAGCTGACATTTAAAGACAAAGAAGGAGCAGAGTTCAATTTTTCGGGAACCAAACTTCCCCGTAAACGAAAGCTCATACTCTATGCGCTAAAGGCTAAGAAGTGCCTTGAGAAAGGAGCAGTCGGGTATTTAGTATCTGTGGTCGACCTTGCCAAAGAAGCACCACGGATGGAGGATATTGATGTCGTGCGTGACTTTCCAGACGTATTTCCTGAAGAACTACCAGGATTACCACCCGACCGAGCCACAGAGTTTGTTATAGATCTTATACCTGGAGCCGCACCAGTATCGAAAGCACCTTATCGAATGGCTCCTACTGAACTAAAGGAATTGAAAGTACAACTACAAGAACTGCTAGACAAGGGTTACATTTGCCCTAGCATATCACCATGGGGAGCGCCAGTATTATTTGTGAAGAAGAAGGACGGTTGCGTTCGATTGTGTATAGACTATCGAGAACTGAATAAACTGAAAATCAAGAATTGGTATCCATTGCCTCGGATCGATGACCTATTCGATCAGTTGCAAGGTGCCAATGTGTTCTCCAAGATCGATCTTCGGTCAGGCTACCATCAGCTGAAGATTAAGGACAGTGATATTCCTAAGACAGCATTCAAGACCAGATATGAACATTATAAATTCTTAGTTTTGTCTTTTGGATTGACAAACGCACCAGTAACTTTTATGGAACTTATGAATCGGGTTTTCCATGACATGTTGGATACGTCGGTTATTGTATTCATTGATGATATATTGGTCTACTCCAAAGATGATATTAAGAATCTAAACGCCGCTTTGCAGCGACTACGGAAGGAGAAGCTCTATGCCAAAATTTCAAAGTGTGAGTTTTGGCTAAAGGAAGTCGCATTTCTAGGCTACGTGGTATCCGCTGAAGGAATTAAAGTGGATCCCAGCAAGATCGAGGCTATTGTAAAGTGGGAAGCACCGAAGAGCGTTGCAGAAATTAGAAGTTTTCTGGGTCTAGCTGGTTATTATCGACGATTTGTGGAAGACTATTCCCGAATTGCTATACCACTTACCAGTTTGACTAAGAAGGGAGAGAAGTTTGTTTGGACAGATAAATGTGAGAAGAGTTTTCAAACCTTGAAGGCTAGATTGATATCAGCTCCAATCTTGACCATCCCAATTCCAGGACAACCATTTATCTTGTACACCGATGCGTCAGGACTGGGGTTAGGATGTGTACTTATGCAAGGAGAACAAGTAATTGCTTATGCCTCAAGACAACTGAAGACACATGAGAAGAACTATCCCACTCATGATTTGGAACTAGCGGCAGTAGTACATATTGTCAAAATATGGAGACATTATCTGTACAGGGAGAAGTTTCAGATTAAATCAGACCATAAAAGTTTTACTTATCTCTTTAATCAGAAGGAGATGAATATGAGACAAAGAAGATGGCTGAAACTATTGAAAGACTATGACTGTGATATCTAGTATCATCCGGGGAAGCTAATGTAGTAGCCGATGCGTTGAGTAGAAAGGCAATGATAAAATCTCAGGGGGAGGTTAGCACAACTGCTGCAATGTGTACTACCAGAAAGGTATTCAAGCACGGTAATGAGCAGTTTGTGATAGATGCACTAGGTGGATCAGCCAACCAAGGGTTTATTCATCGGTTTTCAAATATGTTCGCCGCATTGAAGATTATACCGGATATAATTGATGAAGTAAAGACAGCTATCAAATCAGACCCTTACCTAAGAACGGTACAAGAGGACATCGAAAAAGGTAGGACTAACCCTGAGTTCACCTTGGACGAAGAAAAGGTACTGATGTACAAAGGAATAATATGTGTACCCGAAACAGAAAGGTTGGACATTAGACACCGATTGATGAAAGAAGCCCATACCACCATCTATTCGATACATCCTGAAAGTACAAAAATGTATCATGACCTCAAGAAATTATATTGGTGGAGGGGAATGAAAGCAGATGTAGCTAAGTTCGTGTCTCAATGCCTAAATTGTCAGAAAGTAAAAGCTGAACGACAAAGACCGAAAAGACTGTTACAGCCGTTATCGAAACAGCATGGAAATGGGACTGCATCACTATGGACTTCGTCACAAGATTACCATTGATTCCTCGAGTAGTTGACGCGGTTTGGGTGATTGTAGACCGCCTGACTAAAACAGCTTGCTTTATACCTATATGACCTTAGTATACACTGTTGAGGTTAGCTAAGCTGTATGTGGATAACATTGTACGATTACACGGTGTACCTAAAAGCATTGTGTCCGATAGAGATCCACGATTTACTTCAAAGTTCTGGAAAGGATTGCAAAATGCTATGGGTACAACATTGAATTTTAGTACCGTATTCCATGCGCAGACAGACGGACAGTCAGAGCGTACAATTCAGATTCTAGAAGATATGCTTCGAGCTTGTGTAATTGATTTTAAAGGATCATGGGATGAAAAGTTACCACTGTTTGAGTTCGCTTATAATAATAGCTATCAGGCTACTATACAGATGTCACCCTATGAAGCACTGTATGGCAGAAAGTGTCGAACTCCTTTGTTTTGGAATGAAGTTGGGGAACGTAGTATTGTTGGACCAGAATTTGTTGAAGAGACTTGTCGAGTGGTCGACATTATCAAAAAAAGAGTGAGAACAACTCAAAATCATCAGAAGCTATATGCAGATACTCGACGCCGAGACCTTGAATTCGTCGTGGGTGATAAAGTATTCTTAAAAGTATCGCCTATGCGAGGATTGAAACGGTTCGAACAGAAAGGGAAATTAAGTCCAAGATATGTCGGGCCATATGAGATTCTAACTAAGCGTGGAAAAGTGGCGTACCAGTTAGCACTACCACCATCTATGTCAAGTGTGCATGACGTATTTCATATTTTCTTATTGAAGAAGTATGTCAAGGACCCAACGTACATTCTGACAGTAGATCTACCTGATTTGACTGATGATTTGACATTTGTAGTAGCACCAACTGAAATCACTAGTCAAAAGGTTCAATGACTACGCAACCGTGATATCTATTATGTTAAGGTCACTTAGAGAAGTAGAGATATGGAAGAAATCACATGGGAAGAAGAGAATGCTATGCGAAAGCAATATCCTCATTTATTTGACTCGGAAGGTATGTACAGTTTCGAGGATGAAATTTTTATAAGTAGGGGGGAGTTGTAAGACCCGTATCGAACTAAACCGATCTTACCACCTTAAACCAGGTCTACCCATCATGGTCGAGCCAAATGGATCAAGTGCATGAGGGAGATCGCGATCCCAGGTATTAAACTGACCTAAAAACACTAAAATAAGGGGGAGGGTCGCATACCCAGCAAGGCAGGGTCGGACCCCCCAGTATAAAAGTCAGACCCTGAGTTTTTAACCGGGGGTCATACATTTTAGAACCAGGGGTCGACGGGATCTCCGACCCCCTCATCGACCCCCAGTCTGCCGACAGAAACCGTGAATTGGGAACTTTCCAAATTTCAATGGGATTCTTTTCTAATCTCAATGGGACTTATTTTGGGAGTTTCTACTCTATAAATAGGACGTCCCTAAGCCTCTTTCACTCCTTTTAGAATCCTAATTAGATTGAGAGAAAGAGAAGAGAAGGAGAAGAGAAAGTAAAGAGAAGGAAAGTGGAGAAGAAGATCAAAGAGAAGGCTTCAGAGAAACAAGCCTAATTCTCAGGTATGGATACTATCTCCATGTAATTCTACATACCTTAGAATAGATAGTGAAGAGGATGTGATCTAGGAGAAACCTAAATCATCCATCCATGGTTAGGTTTTCATGGGAAACCATGGGGGAGATCATAAAAACCATGTAGGTGAATAAACTATGGTTCTAAGCCATAGAACATGTATGTAATGGATTGTAGAAGCAAGCCATAGGACCTAAACACGAAGGAATGGACTGTAGGATGAAAATTCGACTAAACCCACGGGGGGTCGCATGGGGGGTCGATGGCCAATCGACCCTACCAGACCTTAACATTGACCCCCAGTGTTCGGGAAGTCCAGACTGTGGGTGGTCGCACCCAGGGTCGATGGAAGGTCTGACCCTGGCGTCGACCCCCAGTTAACAGCATGCTTTTTAAAATCAAAATTAATTATAATTAAATTCTATCGACTTGATTAGGTTTTCTAGTGATATAATATTGATATTTAGTTGATTCTTAAAGCTTGAAAGAGGATCTACGATCAAGCAAAGGTGAGGGAACAAGACCTAAACTAATTGGTTAAATAATAAACTATTTTATTCTTGAGTCCAATGCCATGAATGATTCTATGCGTGTATGCTTGTTATGTGCATTCAACATGTCATCCAATATTTCTATTATTACTGTTCATGCATATTTAAATTATTGTTTATAACATGTTGATGATGACGATGATAGGAATAGGCATGTGGATGTATGTGTGTGGTTGGTGTGCTTGATGCGAGCGAGTATCAGGGGGGGTGTCATAGGCCGGGCCTCAGCACTCTAGCTCTATCTCTAACTCAAGTTTTATCCACTGACATCGTCGTATCGCCATTACCTTAGCAGAACTATTACGTCGTAGGGTATGAGGGGAGGTGGTCTCGGACCGTGTAGTCTCTGACTCTGTCGGGGGGCCCTTAGTCCTATCTCTATGGACGTATTGAGGGATGCTGGGGTGAGGCCTTAGATACACTGATTGGCATTAGGATTGGTTAGTTGCGAACCCAATTTGCGAGCCCTCGCCAGAAGGGGCTTAGTGTTGGTATGGGCAACTGGTACAACAATAAACGTAACCTTTGCGTGTACATTGTCCATGGTGGGTGCATGTGGGACGATAATAAACGTTACCTTTGGACGGCTTCACACACTCGTATATAGAGGTGCGGCATCAATAAACGTAACCTTTGGCCACCTATCCTTTCTATAGCACATTGCAAACTTATTTACCAGACCAAAGATATGAATTAAATGCATGCATATGTTTGTTGCATTGTTTTGTTTGCTCACTGAGCCATGATGTGTGCTCACCCTCTCGACATCGAATATTTTTAGTTGATGATGCAGGTACTACGGTTGAAGATTATATGAGTGCTCCGGTGTATGCACATGTTGCTGTAATGGAAGCCGAAGACTTAGTGGATATGCATGACTCTTCATGCGAGTGCAGCTTATGCGTATTCGATTAGATTTTCATTTGAATTATTAAAGGAATATAATTGATATTTTATTATTTATGTCTCAGTTGATACAACAATAACTTGATATTTTAATTATGATTATTACAGTTAAAGTTCTCAGTTCATTTACTATAAGACTTCCACTATTGTGTATTTATTCTGATTATGGTTGTGGATGTGTATGGTTTTTATTTTTAATGGACACAACCTATTAGAGATCCTGGTTGAACCATTGGTTATTTAGCGATTCATCACACCGTTCTAAATGGTGCAGAATTGGGGTGTAACATATGATTAGCATTTTCACTTTCGGGTATGCATAATCATCCTGTGTATCTCAGGACCTTTTTTGCTTCCGAAGTAAGTCAGGGTTAAGTTTTTTTTCTTTCTCTAAATCTTCTTGCACCATTCTTATATACGGATCTAACAAAATTGCTACTTTTATTTCATCCATCAATTCAGAGATGATCTTTAATGCCATAAGCGCAGCCGACGAACTATTGCTTCATAAATTCATCCATACGTTCTCGCACAATTGGATCATCACGAGTTTCTATTATATGTAACTATTCTTCCAATCTGAATTTGCTGCTATGAAACATAAGGCAATGGTCCTCCTTTTGGCTTCATTATTCCTTTTTGCTTAAGGCCTTAGGTACTACATTAGTCTTGCTCAAGTGACACTGAATATCACATTCTTAATCCTTCAGGAGTTCCAACCATCTCCTTAGCTTCATGTTTAGCTCTTTCCGGTGAAGAGATAAATAAAACTATTGTGTTCCCATTTAATCTAAATTTTTTCTCCATATAGATAATGTCACAAAGTCTCGATTGCATAATTCATCATCGATAATTTCAGGTCAGGATTAGGGTAACTCTTCTCATGCTCTTTCGGTTATCTTGTAACATATGCAATCGCGTGTTTACCTTGCATCAACCCGCATCCTAGATCCAATCTGAAAGCTTCGATGTATAGGGTAAAATGTTTCCCTAGTACTGGAACGATCAAGATGGGAGTTGATATCAACCTTACTTTAGAATCTGGAAACATTATTTACACTTGTCAATCCAAATAAATTCATCTGCCGTCCTAGTTAGCTTGGTAAGAGATTTTGCGATCTTAGAGTGGTCCTCTACAAATCGTCTGTAATAACCAGCTAAACCCAAGAAATTTCTGATCTTCGTAATATTCTTTAGGTGTTTCTCACCATATGATTACTTCCATCTTAATAGGATCTACTTTAATCCTTTTTTTTTATGCTACATGATCCAAGAAGATCACTTTGTTTATTCAAGTATAATATTTCTTGTACTTGGCATAAAGCTTCTCCCTTCTCAGCTGTTGTGAAGCTGTTCTAAGATCCATTGTATGAGTTGCTTCATTCTTGGAATAAACCAAAATATCATCTATGAAAACTATGACCAATGTGTCCAATATGTCATAAAACACCCAGTTCATCAGCTCCATAAAAGATGTAAGGGCATTGGTTAATCCAAACGTCATATTCACCTGAATTTGAAAATCTGGCTCGCTCCTGGCTACCTGAAGAGCAACCTTCGCCCGCTTAGAAGTGGATTCGAACCACTGACACAAGGATTTTCAGTCCTTTGCTCTAACTTGGGAGCTCATAATGTCCAATTTCGATTCTAAAAGCTATCTTCGAGATATCACTGTCCAAATCCTTCAGCTGATGATATCTTGACTGAAGATCAATCTTAGAAAATACCTTTGCTCCTTGCAACTGCTTAAACAAGTCATCGATCTGAGGTAGTAGATATTGATTCTTGATCGTGAGCTTGTTTAGTTTCCAATAGTCTATACATAATCTGACACTACCGTCCTTCTTCTTCACGAATTCCATTGGCGCTCCCCGTGATGTAATACTTAGCCGATTAGAACCCTTGTCTAATAACTCCCGTAGTTGAGTCTCAATCCCTTCAACTCCATAGGAGCTACTATATAGGTTCCTTTGACACAAGTATCATCCTTGGTAACAAGTCGATGGCGAACTCGATCGCATGATGAGATGGTAACCCAGGTAAGTCTTCTGGAAACACATCAAAAAATTTATCCATCACATCAATATCTTCCATCTGTGGTGCTTCTTTGGTAACGTATACCACAGATACCATATATCCAACTCCTTTATCTTCAAAGCATCTCTTTGCCTTTAGCATAGAGAGGATCAGCTTTCACTTCTTAGGCAACATGCTTCCAATAAAACTAAATTATATTTCATCTTTATTCTTGAGTGATAACCTCTTCTATGCACGTAACAACTTTGTAGAGTCTTGAGATAACCAGTTTATTCTCAAGATGACGTCAAAGTCTGTCATCTCAAGTCGAATTAGGTTGCATCCAAATTCTATCCATCCATATGATTCAGACATTGCTCATAACACTCATCTAATGTAACATCTAGTCTGAAAGGGCTTAAGCTAGCAAAATCCGGTATAAAAGGTCTTAAGAGCACATCTAGCTCCTTAATCTATTATTATTTTTCAAGGACTAACGCCAATAATCTCATATCCCAAGTCTACTTCTAAGCATTAAGGTATATGCTTATAATTTCATTAATTCAGCCAAACTCTTTTGGTCTTTTCTTAATCAACTCAATAGAAATTGGGCATAACTCAGTATTACTTGTACTAATCTAAATACTATCAATGCCATGATTTTTGACTTTATCCTTGTATCCACCCTTAGATATGCTTCTTTAGAATTCTTCTGCCTTGTCAAAATTCATACTGATATAGCCATCTTTAACTCTACTTGAGTGCTATCTATTTCTTTAGTGGCTACTCTTGATAATTCTCATTTTTTACTCATACACTCTTTTATAGACATGACTCATATCCATCTATTCATCAATCTCAAAATAGATTCTCCATTACTTCATCAGAGGTCTCTTGGCTATAGAATTAATATGAATTTAATCATCTTTCTTCCATAATTCTTTATTAACTAAACATCTTATCAATGGATGTCAAAAAATATAATAATCAAAATGTTTATCCAAAAGAAATTCATTTTCTTCTTTCGAATTTAGGGTAATGACGTACACTTGCTTTATCTAATGAACTCAGGATTAAAGGATCAGGAGTAAATCTATGGTAATCCAACCGGCATCAAAAGATCATTAAGTTGCACGGTGGTCCAACTATATAGAAATAGAGGTTTTACAGTTCTTAACCTCATGGTTACAGGTTCTATCGAGTATATAATGCCAATGGTCGAGGCACTACAGGAGTAAATCTGGAGAAAGTTTTGGTACATCAATAAATCAGGTATAAATCAAAAAGATGTACGCTCAACATGATTAAACATTTAACTGTTCATTCAGTTCATATCTCTGTTCATGTTGTCGATCATGAGAGTGGCTCAGATTGGTATAATTAGGACTAATATTAAAGAATAATATCTATAACTCCAATTGACATGTTGGATCAAGAAGGTATCCTGTCAAGGTATGAGAATTTAAAATTAGGTATGTGCATCCTCTATAATCATAAGAGTAAATCAATAATGCACCGCATCCTATATAACCTATCTAGTTATATGGCTACAATATCTTTAGAAAATATTCTTCAATCCTTGTTGGATCATTCTGCCATGATGTAGCTATCCCATATATCGGTGGCTGATAAGGGTCACCACCTTGATACACTACTTGTTGTGTACCAAGCTTCTGCACTGGGGTATACATTACTGGGACTTGCTGTATGGTAGGCACTGTATTATAGCTAACAGGTGCTGGGTGTATAGTATTGCTACCAATTGGTACCGTACTTGGTTTGACCCAGAGGTGTTGATGTAGCATTGGCAACTTAGGTAGTGATTCACATAGCAACTTGCATAGTCGGTCTCATCTGTTGTTGCTCGTGTATTTTGTCTGGCTAAATTTATTACAATCGTGGCCAAGGTACTTGGTAGTCCAGGTGATTGGTTGGAGTGGGCTGGTTGTTCACCTCCTTTGATTTGCTTCAATCTGATTATCATTATTTAACATCTTTTCAGATGAGTTTTCACTACCCATTCTCGACCCTGATAATGGTGGGGTTGAATTGCAACATCTTCTTAATGCTCAACGGGCAATGGATCAGCTTGTGGTGGATCTTACTCTGAGTCTCCACGTCACCCAGGAGTATAGCTTTATCTTCTTTTATAGTTACTCTCATTTTTGGTGTATAGCTATTGTTTTCCTATCTCTGTCGCATTCAACCCGAGATCTTTCCCTTTTCCTCTACAGGGATTTAGGCGTTACTAGCCATTTTCTTCTTCCTCTGTCATATATCGAGTTTCACATCTTGTGAGTACCAACTCGGTATTTTAATTTTTTTCTGCTTTACAGATGTTTCCTTCTTGTTATTGTACTATATCCTTTGTATACTCAGGCAACTATCCTACTTGTAGACCGTACCATATGTTATTTATTTATCGGGATACATTTTGATTCTCTTTTTCTTTAGTCTCTATATATATACATATGGTTCCACCTCTTATATGTACATTATTGTCTTGTTTAAGTTATGTCTCAACCAACACAAGTGCTTATGGTGTGTTTGTATTAAAGCTTTTAATTTATCCTAACTTAGTTCATGGACTCCAGTGTAAGTATTCAAGTTTGATGGGCAAGGCCTGAGAGCTCTGATACCAAGTTGTCACACTCCAATTCTGCACCAACCAGAAAGGTGTGATGAACCATCAATAAACCAACGGTTCAACCAGGATCTGGAATAGGCTATCCCCACCATGTTAAACCAAAACACATTCCACATTAATCAGAGATAATAAAGTAAATAGCGGAAGTCTTACAGATAATGAACTGAGGTTTAATCATGATAAATAATTAATATTCCATTTATCTCCAAGTAACCAAAACATAATTTAATACATATTATAAATATTCAAATACGAAAATTAAAAACTAAGCGTATCCACAGTTGAAATGTTCACTTAACGAATCACAATAGTCCTCCACAGCTTGCTCCTCATAGCCGCCACATGTTCATATGTTGGCGTGTTGACATAATCTTCAACCGTAATACCTGCAACATCAGAAACTAAAAGATTTGCGTGCGCGAGGGTCAACTCTCCAACTTAAGCACAGTGAGTAAACAAAAAAACAATGCAAAAAACATATGCATGCATTCAATTCATATCTTTGGTCTGGTTCATAAGTTTGCAATGTGCAATAGAAAAGATAGGTGGCCACCGCACCTCTATACACGAATGTGTGGAACTGCCCAATGGATCAAACACCATTGCCGCCCCCACATGCACCCACCATGGAATAGAGATAGAGCTAAAGTGCTTAGGACCACACCGCATCACACTTCCCCTGATGCTCTACCCATACCAACACATAAGCCCCTGTTGGCGAGTGCTTACAAACTGGGCTCGCAACTAACCAATCCTAATGTCAAGCAGTGTATCCAAGGCCTCACCCCAGCATCCCTCAATACGTCCATAGAGATAGAGCTAAGGCCCCCCGGTAGAGTCAGAGACTACACGTTCCGAGACCACCTCCCCTGATGCCCTACGATGTAATAGTTCTACTAAGGTAATGGCGATATGACGATGTTAGTGGACAAGACTTGAGTAAAGATAGAGCTAGAGTCTGGTGACCAGGATGAACTACAGTGTCACGTCCTCCCCCTGATGCTCCACTCGTATCAAGTACACTAACCACACACATACATTCACATGCCTATTCCTAGCATCATCTTCATCATCATGTTATAATAAACGAAATTAAATATGCATGAACAGTAATAACAGGAATAGTGGATGACATATGATATGCACATTACAATCATACAAGCATAGAATCATTCATAGTATTGGACTCAATAAACGAAAATAGTTTATTATTAGCTAATTAGTTTAGGTCTTGTTCCCTCACCTTTGATTGCTAGTAGATCCTCGTTCAAGCTTTATAATTCGCTTTTAAACCACTGAAAGGACCTAACAAGTCAATAGATTTTAATTAGAATTAGTTCCAACATGTTTAAACTAACAGAACCTGTAGGGTCACAGGTAGGGTAGCACCTAGGGTAGCAGTTTCTGCGACCCCAGGGTGTAGGGTCGCAGGTAGGGTCGGATACCATTCGACCCTACGTGCGACCACACCCTCCCTGGGACTTCCCGAGGGCATGTGGTCGATCATATGGTCTCGTAGGGTCGGATATCATTCGGCCCTACATGCGACCACACGTGTTCTAAGTCGACCTTTCATTCTAAAGTCCATCCCTTCATGTTTGGATCCTTTAGCTTACTTTCATGGTCCATTCTATGATTGTTCTATGGCTCAAGACTACAATTTATACACCATTCATTGTCCATAATGATTTTCTCCATGGAATCTCTTGGAACTTGTCCATGGATGGATGATTTGGGTTTCTCTTAATCCTATGTTCTTCATAACTATTCTAGGCTCTCTTATTCAGGTAGGGAATTAGGTTCATACCTTAATTCAGAGGTTTCTCTGAACTTCCTCCTCTTCCTTAGTCTTCTTCTTCAAGTTTCCTTCCCTTTTTATCTTCCTTCTCTTTCTCTTTCTCTCTCTTTCAATTAGGGTTCTAAAGGAGTGAAAAAGGCTAAGAGACATCCTATTTATAGAGAAAAACCCTCCATAATAAGTCCCAATGAGTTTAGGAAAGACCCCCTTTGAATTAGGAAGGTTTCCTAATTTCTGGATTCTATCTGCTATCGTAGGGTCGCATGTAGGGTCGCAGAATCCGTTGACCCTACGTTTTTCTAGTCATGCGACCCCACGACTAAAAAGTCATGGGTTGGACTCTTTTGAGGTGGGGTCGACCACACCTATTTAGGCATGCGACTCTACCCTCATATTTGATTATTTTTGGGTTAGACTTCATACCTGGTTTTGTGGTTTCTTCACGTACTTGGTCCACTTGGCTCGACCATGATAGGTTGACATGGTACAAGGTGGTAAGACCTGTTAGTTCGATACGGGTCTTACAATAACAATTATTGGATGACATGTGAGATGCATAAACAAACATACAATCATGGGATCAGATCAAAATAACAGAAAGTAAAGGTAGCTTGTTATTAACCAATTAGTTTAGGTCTTGTTCCCTCACCTATGAGTGATGTTTGTTCCTCTTCTAAGATCTAGAAACTATCTTGAATTTGTGGAAAACCTAAATAATTAATGAACTTAAATTAGGGTTTCATTCCATTGAGTTTTGGTACTCGGACTCACTGTCCGGTCTCCAATACATGTCTTCCGGAAATTGTCCGGTTGAGTCACCAGTCTTGTATTGGTCGACCGATGAGTCCACCGAATAAACCTTGTCATACTTTCTAAGAGTCATCAGTCGCCTCACCAGTCTACTATATAATCGACTGGTCAAGGGACCAGACAACTCCTGAGTCATACCCTAGGTTTATCTTTCAGTTCGAATTCCTTCTGAGTCGATCCTTTGGCTCAACAATGGGATCCATCCTAGGGTCATTCTATGGCCTTTAATTCCTTAAGGTTAATCCTTCAAAGCCTTTAATTCCTTAAGGTTAAATCCTTTAAAGAACCCTAACATCTAGCATTAACATAGATTTATGTAACAATCCTTCGAATCAGAATTACAATATTGGATCTGATCTAACACAGTGGGATCTCAAATCCAAACCTAGACTAAACTTTTACAGAGATAAAGGGACTTACCATTGGCTCCTCAATGTAGTTGGTTGGGATTCGACGGTAATTCTCCTTATTACAGAGCTTCGCCTCCTTTCTTCAAGTTTCATTCCTCTCCAAGGTTTCTTCTCCTCATTCTCCTCTCTTTCTCTCAATTTCTAGGGTTTAAGATTGATCAAAAGAGTGAGAGAGAGTAAAGGGACATCCTCTATATAGAGAGAAAGTCTCCATATAGAGTCATCTTTCAATTAAGGGAGTGACCTTCTTAAATTAGGAAACTTTCCTAATCACGGAGTCTATTTCTGGGCTTGACTGGTTGACTCATCAGTCATAAAATATGAGGACCAGACAGCCTAAAACTATCGATCGGACAACCTACGAATGATTAATTTCTTACCTGGCTTTGTGGTCCATCTTTTAGCTCGTTCATCCTGAGCTGGTTATGATAGGAAGACCTAGCACGACACGATTAGACGGGGTTAGTGGAGTGCCAGTCTTACACTCCCCCCTTTAAAAATAAATTTTGTCCTTGAAATTTGGACATACCTTCCGAGTCGAACAGGTGAGGGTATTGTTTTCGCATGGCATTTTCTTCTTCCTATGTCACTTTTTTCACATCTTGGTTTTTCCAGGTAACCTTAACATAATAAATATCTCGGTTGTGAAGAAGTTGAACCTTTCGACTAGTGATCTATGCTAGCACCACTTTGAAAGTTAGGTCCTCTGTCAAATCCGGTGGATCCACAGTCAAAACATGTGTTGGATCTCTGATGTATGTCTTCAATAGTGAAACATGGAATACATCATGTACAACAGACATAAATGGCGGTAGCACGAGTTAATATGCTACTTTTCTATGTTTTTCCAAAATCTCATAAGGTCTAATGTATCTAGGACACAATTTACCCTTCTTATCGGAATGCTTTAATGCACACATAGGTGACCTTGTCACCTAAAGCAAACTCAAGGTCTCGGCATCGGTTGTCCGCATACTACTTCTGACGACCTTGTGCTGTCTTAACCCTTTCCTTAATTATGTCTACCACTTGACAGGTCTCTTCCATAAACTTTGGTCCTACAATTCTTCTTTCACCGACTTCATTCCATAACAGAGGAGTTCGACACTTCCTACCATACAACGCCTCATAAGGTGACATCTATATAGTGGTCTGATAACTGTTGTAGGCGAACTCGATCAATGACAACTTCTCATCCTAAGCTCCTTTAAAATCGATAGCATAGGCTTGGAGCATATCCTTTAAAATTTGAATGGTCCGCTCCGACTGTCCATCAGTCTGAGGGTGAAAGGCGATACTTAATTTTAACTTCATTCCCATTATTTTTTGTAAATCCCCCCAGAACTTCGAGGTAAAGCATAGGTCTCGGTCTGACACTATGCTCTCAAGTACACCATGCAATTTGACAATGTTATCCACATACAACTTGGCTAGTCGTTCCAAGGTATACTGAGGTTGTATAGCAATGAAACGAGCTGTCTTGGTGAGATGATCAACAATTACCCAAAGTACCTCAACTGATCTAGGAATCAGTGGTAAACCAGTGATGAAGTCCATTGTGATGTGGTCCCATTTCCATGCTGGCTCAGGTAATGGTTGTAGTAAGTCTGTTGGTCTCTGTCTTTGAGCCTTTACTTGCTAGCAATTCAGACACTGGAACACGTGCCTAGCCACATCAGCTTTCATTCCTCTCTACTAATATAACCTCTTCAGGCCATGGTATATTTTAGTACTTCCAGGATGTACCAAATATGGCATGGAGTGGGCTTCTAATATTATTCTATCTCTAAGGTTTGAGTCTTCACTTTTAGGTATACACAATCATCCTCGGTATCTCAGTACCTTATCTGCATCCAAAGTAAAATCAGAATTGGGCTTACACTTTTCCAAATCTTCTTGTACTGTTCTCAGATATGGGTCTGATACAATTGCTTCCTTTACTCCGTCCGTCAAATCAGGTAGAATCTTTAATGTGGTTAAACATAAGTGAAAACTTGTGAATCAAACCTTGCTTTATCGGATCATCATGTGTTTCTATTATATTCTTCTCTTTATCCTAATCCAGAAATGTTGTTGCGGAACATAAGGCGGTGTTTGTACTTGGTCCTCCTTCTGGCTTTATTATTCCTTTTCTACTCAAAGTGTCAGCTACTACTTAGCCTTGCCTAGGTGATATTGAGTATCACAGTCATAATCCTTCAGAAGTTCCAACCATCTTCTCTGCCTCATGTTCAACTCTTTTTGAGTGAAGAGATAAGTAAGACTCTTGTGATCTGACTTAATCTAAAATTTTTCATCGTACAAGTAATGTCTCCATCTCTTGATTACATGAATCACCGCCGCTAGTTCCAAATCATGTGTAGGTTAATTCTTCTCATGTTTCTTCAGTTGTCTTGAAACATAGGTAATCACTTACTCACCTTGCATCAACATACATCCCAAACCTAACTCGAAAGCATCTATGTATAGGGTAAATGGCTGCCCTGGTACCGTAATGGTTAAGATGGGAGTCGATATCAGCCTAGCTTTCAATGTTTGGAAACACTCTTCGCACTTGTTGGCCCAAACAAACTTTTCTCCCTTCTTGGTTAGCTTTGGTAAGAGGTACAGTAATTCTGGAGTAATCCTCCATGAATTGTTTATAATAACTAGCTAACTCCAAGAAACTTCTAATCTCTGCAACATTTTTAGGCTCTTCCCACCCTACAATTGTTTCTATCTTATTGGAATCCACTTTTATGCCTTCTGATGATACTACGTGACATAAGAAGGCAACCTCGTTTAACCAGAACTCACACTTCTTGAATTTGGCATAATGCTTCTCCTTTTTCAGCCGTTGTGAGGCTTCTCTAAGATCCATCGCATGATGCTCTTCATCCTTGGAATAGACCAGAATATCGTATATAAAAACTATAACCAAAGTGTCCAATGTGTCATGGAACACTCGATTCATAAGCTCCATAAACGATGCAGGGACATTGGTCAACTTGAAAGACATAACCAAGAACTCAGTGTCTGTACCTGGTTGTGAAAGCTATCTTTGATATGTCGCTATCCTTAATCTTTAATTGATGAAATCTTGATCGAAGATTGATTTTAAAGAACACCTTTGTACCTTGCAACTAATCGAATAAGTCATCTATCCGAGGTAGTGGGTATCGATTCTTGATCGTGAGCTTGTTCAACTCTCGGTAGTCTATGCACAGTTGAACACTACCATCTTTCTTCTTTACAAACTACACTGGTGCTCCCCATGATGAAATACTTGGTCGGATAAAACCCTTGTCGAATAATTCCTGTAGCTGAATCTTCAATTCTTTCAATTCGGTAACAACCATCCGGTAAGGTGCCTTAGACACAGGTGTCGACCCTGGCAATAAGTCAATGATGAACTCAGTTACTCAATCAAGTGGGCAACCTGGGTAAGTCTTCAGGAAACACATCCAAAAATTTTCATACAACATCAATATCTTCCATCCATGGCGCTTCTTTGGTAACATCTACCACAAATACTAGATATCCGACTCCACCCTTCTCAAGGCAACTCTTTGCCTTATGTGAAGAGAGAATAAGCTTCCATTTACAAGGAAGTTTAGTTCCAACAAAACCAAAATCTGCACTGTCCTTGCCCTTGAATGACAACTTCTTCTCAGTGTAGAGTAGACTTGCGAAATACTAAGACAACCAATCCATCCCTAAAATGACATCAAAGTCTGCCATCTCGAGCTGAACTAGGTTTGCATCCAAATTCAGTCCATTAATAAAGATTGGACACGGTCCATAATACTCATCTAACAAAACCTCTAGTCTTGATGGTGATCGTACTAACAGCTTGAGGTTTAAAGGTCTGAGGAGCACGTTCAATTTCTTTCCAAAAGAGAGACACGAAAGAATAGGTAGCCCTAGAGTCAAAGAGAACTCTGGCGGGTACACCAACTATGGTTACGATTCTTGTAGTTTTATCTAGGTTTAGTCTACATGCTCACACAAAGTATTGTAATAAACAAAGGTTAAGTCATACCTGTGACCACATCAGGTGATGCGGTTGCGTCTTCAGAAGTCACATCATACACCTTCCCTTGCTGTAACTGCTTCTTAGGCTTATGGAAGTTCTTTGCATAATGCCCCATTTGGTCACAGTTGAAGCATTTGATATTAGCAGTCACTTGTCCTGGTTGAAGTAGAACCGTTTGGGTAGTCTGGGCTACTCCATTAGAGTTCTGTGGCCGAAAAGGTTTGAAAGTCTTTGAGTTTTCTTCACTGAACGAATTTCCATTTGGCCTTTTCAAACCATGGTTCTGAGCGAGGTAGCTCTCTTTCTGGCTAGACTCCAGTACTAGAGCAATCTACATGGCTTCATTATAAATCTTCTTTTCCAATCTCAACACATGTTCTCGAATACTTCCCCTTAGTCTCATAACAAACTTTCAGGTCTTAGTATCCTGCTCTTGCATACTAATAGGAGCAAAGAAGAATAACTCTTCATAACGTTGTTGATAAGCATTAACAGACATCTGACCTTGGTACAAACTCAAGAATTCTTTCTCCATCTGGTCTCTGAAGCTTCTGGAAAAATATTTCTTGAAGAAAGCTTCCTTAAATACGGCCCAAGTCAACTGAGGGTACTTAGTCAATAAGTAGGTGTGAGTAGACTTCCACCAATGATTTGCATCCTCCCTCAGCATGAAAGTAGCACACAATACCTTATCTTCTTCAGTAATAGTCATCATTAGAAAGTTCTTCTCCATCTCGTCAATCTAGTGAGCTGGCCATAATGGATTTGACATCTTCCTTGAGAACGTCTGAGGCTTCATCTTCAGGAAACGCTCCACATGTCTTGAATGATCCTGTTGCCCACACGCTTCATACGTTGGTGGTGGATACTGATAACCACCATGGTACACGCCTTGTTGTGCTCCAAGGTTCTGCATAGGTGTATGCATCACTGGGTTCTGCTATGCTATGGGCACAACATTATTGCCAACGGGTCCTGGAGGCACAATATTACTATGAAGCGGTACCGTACTGGTCTATCTCGAAGGTGTTGGTGTAGCATTGGTAGCTGGAGCAGCGATTCTCATGGAAACTTGCATAGCCAGTAACATTTGTTGTTGTTCTTGCATTTTTCAGGTCAAATTCGTCACAACCGTGGCAAAGTTATCTGGCGATCATGGTAAGTTGGTTGGATTGGCCTGATTGTTAGCCCCTTGTGGCACAACATTTTGATTCTCATTATTTTCAGTTTGCTCTTTAGGATTTTCATTCACATTTCCTACTCCAAGTGGTGGTGGGGTTGGGCTCCCCCCTCTTTTACTGTTTCTGCGAGTACGGCATGTCATTTTAGACTGTCGACTGTCGTAGTTTTTGCATAGTCAATAGGTGTGAGACAAAATACAACATATGGTAGTTTATAGGGTTAGTCCCACAGTATATGAAAATCCTCATCAAATAGAACCAAACAGAGTCATACAGCTCAAAAGAAATTTGTCTGGTCGTCCTTGACCCGTCGTGCATTGAGCAACCAATGAGTGATCATGACAAATCGTGGGAACATTCCTGAGAGCCTACGGTCGACTCATCAGTCTACTGACCGGTCGACTTTTAAGTCGAATTTTTCTACCGATCAATCCAAAATCCGAGTTTTAAACATGATTCGAGTCAATTTTCTTCACTTTTCTCTTTTGTCTTCTTCTGAGCTCCAACTCAACTCGCTGCCGGTGAGTTGCTACAGTACCTACCAGACAATTTGAAGCTCTTTTTGGTCGATGACTTCCATTCCATCTTTAGAGGTAAGTTCTCAATTCCTTCCTTCTCTTTGGATAGTTTCTCTTAGGTTTTTATCGTTTTCTTCAAATTACAAATTTTCCAACAGTAAAGCTTCATTTTGATTGCTTAGAATTATAGTTGGGCTCTCTATGATCGAAAGCCCTCTATCTATTAGAGGTTCCATCGGTTGGTTTGGGAGAAATCCCAAAAAAAATTAATTTTTTGCCCTAGAATTGGGGTTTTTCCCCAAAATTTTGAATTCCTTGAAATTCCTTCAATTAACTGATGAATTGGACATTGTTTTTTATGTGTTTGTATGTTTCCCAATTATTGTAAGTCTTCTAGTCCATGAAATTGGGCAAAAATGAGGCTTTAAATCATTTTACGTCGTTATGCTACCGAATTTTTCTAAAATTCTTGACTAATAAGCTTTTTTTTTTTTTCAATCTTGCAATCAATATGCCTCAAACCAAGAACCTTAGACCATACAACGCCCTAATCTTCCATTCTGCCGAAGCTGAGGGGCAATATCCTTGGTTTCGAAGCAAGAAGGTGGAGGTCAGCCGATTCGTAAAGCTACTGGACCTTGCTAGGTTCAAGGTGGAAGTAGCATTCAATGAAATAGAGTGGCCACCTCTGACCTAGTACGAAGAGTCAACACGTCGAGACTTGGTTAAGCAATTTTACTGCAACCTGCAACTAGAGGGTGATCTATAAGACTTTGACAGGGATAGAGAGTTGAGGATCACCAGCTGAGTGAAAGGTGTACAGATCTCATTTGACACACATCAGCTGGCGGGGGTTTTGAATATTTCAAACGTTGGCGAGTTGGTCTATTGCACACCGAAAGAGCATAAATTTATGAGGGAAGACCTGCGCCTAGAAGTGAGGAACCAGATCATACAGGATGGGCGTCGGGAAATGAAAGCAATCAATCTTTGCCCTAAGCTTCGAGTCTACTGTAAGATTATACAACACAACCTCATACCTCAGAGTGGATACTACAATGAGGTATCACAGCTCACCCGTTACCTCCTCTACTGTATCTGCACCAGACAGTTGGTCTACCTTCCATACATCATCGTACGCACCATGTACCGAGCCACGACACCCCACCTGAAGGGCAACTTACCCTACAGTCTTCTGATCACCACCCTTCTCGATCACCTTCATGTAAACATGGAGGGTGAGAGAATGTATGAGGAGATGATATCAGCAGACCTAGACTGGGATGCCATCACCAAGATGGACATGCACGAGGTGGAAGCCAGTGATGAGGAGCGGAATGCACTGGACTGTCCTCTGGGTCAAGTGACAGCAGTAGATACAACAACAACAACATTTGAGGCTACTGTAATCGAGGGTGGTGGGGATGATGACCATATATATATGGATGTAGATGACATCCCCCTCCTACGCTTTAGCGTACCACTATAGCTAGTCCTTTTCAGTCTACTTCCATAGCTGGCCCTTCTCAGTCATTGTCTGAGCAGATTCTGACCCAGCTCCAAGACACCTGAACAACCCAGTAGACTTTACTTGAGGCATAGTGAGCAACAGATGGATGAGTGCCGAACCTCACTGAGAGTCATTGTCACACCCCAATTCTGGCCGAACCAGAAGTGCGAGTGAACCGTCACTGAACCAACGGTTCACACCAGGATCTCAATAAGATCATGTCCACTCATACAAACCATTGCACATAATCATAATCAGAATATAATAAAATACAGCAGAAGTCTTAAATAGAATGAACTGAGTGATCTATTGATAAATTTAATAAAATATCCAACTATTTAAATACCGAAACTTAACTAAATATCTTTACATCAATTGTATCTTCAACCAAAAATAATTAAAATAAATTAAATCAACTCCTAGAGGCATACGCAGAAAGGGCACTCGCATGAAGCGTCATGCTCGTCCTCTCTTGCTTGCACTTCCAAAGCAGCAACACCTCCATACGCCGGAGCATCCATATAGTCCTCCATAGTATAACCTGCATCAACATCTAAATATAATGTGTACACAAGGGTGAGCTCATAACTTAGCTCAGTAAGGCAATCAGACAATGCAACAAACATATGCATGAGTAACATTCACATCATGGTCAGGTTTTAAATTTACAATGTCCTATAGAAAGGATTGGCGGCCACCGCACTTCTATTCATGAGTGTGTGAAGCTGCCCAATGGATCAAACACCACTATCGTCCCACATGTACCCTATCATAGAATAGAGATAGAGCTAAGGCGTCCGGATCAAACACCGCCAACACCTCCCCTGATACTCTACCCATACCAATACGTAAGCCCTTATTGGCGAGGGCTTGCAAACTGGGCTCGCAACTAACCAATCCTATATGTCATCATAGTAGGCCCTATCCCAGCACAGCTCCCTATGGCATAGAGATAGAGCTAGAGTCTAGTGGCCAGGCCGGAGACCACAGTGTCACTTTCTCCCCATGATACCCTACCCGCACCAAGCATGCTAAGACAGAATGATACGAAAGGTACTAGTGTGAGGAATGATCCCAGACCTCCAGTCCTTCCCATTCCACACACCAACGAAAACAATCACATGCCTAATAGTTACATCCTAGAATAGCAAGTATGTATGAACAATAATAATAACTGAAAGTAAAAGATGACATGCGAGTATGCACAAACATCATACCAAAGAATCATGGTTATTAGCAACGATTTACTGTTTATTAAATTATTAGGGTTTAGGTCCTATTCCCTTACTTGACGCTTGATTGATAGTTTGCTCCACGTTACAAGGTCCAAACGTGCTATCACAAGGTCCTACACAACGTTAGGTTTAATTAGAATAGTTTTTCCTTAGGTTTACGTTGGTCAGAAAACCAACTAGGTCAAAAACACTCTTCACAGAATAGACCGGTCACAGGTACTGGTCGCAGCACTGTGGGGAAAACCTGCAACCGGTATGGTCGATCGATCCCCACAGATCAGTCCCCGGTAGGTACCGGTCGCAGTACCGGTCGCATAGAGTGCGATCGATATGTCTCTGGAAGACCATACGCTTGGTTCTCGCCTTCTGGCGATCACCCTTACTGATCCTAGGGTTTCTCCTACACATTTTAGGTATGAATACTGAGTTATAGTTGTTTCCAACTCCATTCAAGTCCTAACCTCGATGATCTTCGACTTAGAACTTGAATCTAGGGTTTACCACTAATTTACGGTTTGTCGGTAAAAACAGGGTTTAGATCAATACCTTGCTTTGCATGGTATTGATCCAATTATAACTAACCATCTTAGAATACTTAATGTAGAGGAAGGTTTAAGCACTTACCGGTGACTCGGTAATGTGTTCTTCATCGAACGGCAATGATGGCTCTTCCTTCTCCTTCTTTAATCTCTTTCTCCTCTCTAGGGTTTGTGAGGATTAATGAAAGAGGTTTTAGGAGGTTTAAGGGTCCTTATATAGGCTAGAGTTAGGTTTAGGAAGCCTCCTAACATTAGGAAGTCCTTCAGTTTGAAATTTGGAAAGTGGGACCCTCAGAGATCCATTTTCGGATCCATACTGCGCAGGCCACACCGGTCGACCATCTACCGATACCATAGACCGGTACGATTGACCGGTATGAAGTTTTTCATACTTGAATTGGTCCGATTGGTTCGATTTCATACCTGGTTGTCATCCGCTCGTCCCTTCCGGTCCAATGATGATTGGAAGACCTGTTACAACATGAACTAAAGGTTTAGATTGGGTTCATGGAGTGCGGGTCTTACAACTCCCCCACCCTTAAAAGAAATTTTGTCCCTGAAATTGGCATGTAGGTTTCACAACTCCCCTACCCTTAAAATAAATTTCGGCCTTGAAATTTGAACGTACCTTGGTCGTCGAAAAGGTTAGGGTATTCCTTTATTTTTGCGTTCTCTTCCTCCCAAATAATTTCTTCCACATCTTGGCTTTTCCAATGCACTTTCACATAGTGGATATCCTTGTTTCGGAGATGTTGTACTTTTTGGCTTGTGAGCATCACATGTACTACTTCAAATGTCAAGTCCTCTGTCAAGTCTGGTGGGTCTGCTGTCAAGATATGGGATGGATCCCTGACCTACTTCTTTAATAAAGACACATGAAATACATCATGAAAGCTTGACATGGATGGTGGTAGAGCTAGTTGATATGCCACATTGCTACGTCTGGTCAAAATCTCGTATGGTCCCATATACCTGGAGCATAGCTTCCCCTTCTTACCAAACCATTTCAGACCTTGTTTAGGTGATATCTTCAAGAATACTTTATCACCTACTGCAAACTCCAGATCTCGACGTCGGTTATCTGCATAGTGCTTTTGTCGAACTTTAGCTGTCTTTACTCTTTCCTTGATTTGATCAATCACTCGACAAGTTTCTTCGATGAACTCCGGTCCTATAATCCTTCTCTCTCCCACCTCATTCCATAACAGAGGTGTACGACATTTCTTCCCATAGAGTGCCTCATATGGAGCCATCTGGATCATAGCCTGGTAACTGTTGTTATAAGCAAATTCGATGAGCGATAGCTTCTTGTCCCAAGCTCCTTTGAAATCTAGAGCACACGCTCTGAGCATATCTTCTAAGATTTGAATAGTTCTTTCTGACTGGCCGTCTGTTTGAGGATGAAAAGCTGTACTAAACTTCAACTTGGTTCCCATGGCTTTCTGTAATCCTTCCCAGAACTTTGATGTAAAACGGGGATCTCTATCAGATACTATACTTTCTGGGACGCCATGAAGTCTGACTATATTATCCACATATAGCTTGGCCAGCTTCTCCATGGTATACTGAGGTTTGATAGCGATGAATGAATCGAGCTGTCTTGGTAAGTCGATCGACTATAACCCATACTGCATCCACTGACCTTGGTGTCAAGGGTAGGCCGATGACGAAATCCATTGTGATACAATCCCACTTCCATGCTGGCTCCGATAGTGGTTGTAACAAACCTGCGGGTTTCTACCTTTCTACTTTAACTTGCTAGCAATTCAGACATTGAAATGCGAATCGAGCTACATCCGCTTTCATACCCCTCTACCAATATAATCTTCTCAAATCATGGTACATCTTAGTGCTTCCTGGATGTACCGAATATGGGGTGTAATGAGCTTCTGTCACAACTCTATCTCTGATATTTGAGTTCTCACTCTCAGGTATACATAATCGTCCACGATACTTGAGTACCTTGTCACAATCCAAGGTAAAGTTAGGATCGCTTTTACCCTTCTCTAGATCTTCTTGCACAGTCTTGAGGTGTGGATCCTATAGGATTGCTACTTTGACCTCATCTATTAGATCCGATGAGATTTTCAAGGCTGCGAACATCAATGTGAACTTATGAATTAAGCCCTGTTCCACTGGATCTCCTGTAGTTTCTAATATATACTCTTCATCATTCTCTATTGAGCTTGAGGCTGCAGCACACAATGCAACATTTGTACTAGGTCCTGCTTCAGGCTTCAATGCCCACTTTCTGCTTAAGGCATCAGCCACAACGTTTGCCTTACTCGGATGGTACTGGATATCACAATCATAATCTTTTAATAATTCTAGCCATCTCCTCTGTCTCATATTTAGGTCCTTCTGAGTAAAAAGGTAAGTTAAACTCTTGTGATACGACTTAATCTAAAACTTTTCACCGTAAAGGAAGTGTCTCCAAGTCTTGATTGCGTGAATAACTGTTGCTAATTCCAGATCATGCGTAGGATAGTTCTTCTCATGCTCTTTCAACTGTCTTGATGCGTAGGCAATCACCTGTTCTCCTTGCATCAACACACATCCAAGACCTAACCCTGAGGCATCCGTATATAGGGTAAACGGCAAGCCTGGTGCTGGGATGGTCGAGATAGGTGCAGAGACTAGTCTTGACTTCAAAGTCTGAAAGCACTTCTCACACTCATCCGTCCATATGAACTTTTCCCCTTTCTTGGTTAGTCTGGTAAGTGGAACGGCGATCCTTGAGTAGTCTTCCACAAATCTTCTATAGTAACCAGCAAATCCAAGGAAACTACGAATCTCCGTAACTGATTTCGGTGCATCCCATCCTACTATAGTTGCTATCTTGCTTGGATCTACCTTGATACCATCTGTAGATACTACGTGACCCAAGAAGGCCACTTCTTTCAGCCAAAATTCACACTTCTTGAACTTGGCGTAAAGCTTCTCCCTTCTCAGCCGTTGTAGGGCTGCTCCCAAATGTGATGCATGAGCCTCCCTGTCCTTTGAGTAGACCAAAATGTCGTCAATGAATATGATGACTGAAGTGTCCAACATGTCATGAAACACTCGGTTCATCAGTTTCATGAACGATGCTGGAGCGTTAGTCAATCCGAATGACATTACAAGGAACTCATAATGTCCATACCTTGTCCTGAAAGCAGTCTTTTGAATATCTGTGGCCTTGACCTTCAATTGGTGATACCCTGATCTAAGATCAATCTTTGAAAAAACCTTTGCACCCAATAACTGATCGAACAGGTCATCGATCCTAGGCAAAGGATATCGATTCTTGATGGTTAACTTATCAGCTCTCGGTAGTCGATACATAGCCGTACACTACCGTCCTTCTTCTTAACAAACAATACAGGTGCTCCCCAAGGTGATATGCTTGGTCGTATGAAGCCCTTATCTAGTAGTCTTGTAATTGGGTCTTCAACTCCTTTAATTCGGTAGGGCCATCTTGTACGGTGCCTTAGACACCGGCGTCGAACCTGGCATAAGGTCTATCATGAACTCTGTAGCCCTGTCTGGAGGTAAACCTGGTAGATATTCTGGAAATACATCTGGAAACTCTCGTACCACATCTAGATCTTCCATCTTTGGCACCTCTGCAGTGATGTCGACTACAGACACTAAGTATCCCACTCCTCCCTTCTCTAAGCATCTCTTAGCTTTTAGGGCAGAGAGGATCAGCTTCCGCTTCCTAGGTAACTTGGTCCCAGTGAAGCTAAACTCTTTCCCCTTATCATCTTTAAGCATAAGTTTTCTTTCACCACATAATAAGCTAGCTGAATGATGGCCTAGCCAATCCATTCCCAAGATGACGTCAAAGTCTGCCATCTCGAGTTGAACCAGATTTGCTTCGAGCTTTTGGCCCTCAATACTAACTATACTAGGCCCATAGTATTCATTCAACGCTACTTCGACTCCCAACGGAGAGCGAACTATCAAGCTTGGGTTTAAAAACTTGACAGGTAATTCCATTCGCTTCCCAAAAGAAATAGAAATGAAGGAGTGCATGGCCCCAGAGTTAAAGAGTACTCTAGCGGGTACACCAGCTATATTTACAGTCCCTGAAATTTAATTATCCCTTAGTTCTACATGCTCAAACATAACAAAACAGTAAGCCCAAATAGGAAGGGATAGAATCATACCAGTAACCACATCAGGTGATGCGGCTGCCTCTTCAGTGGTGACTGTGAATACCTTTCCTTGCTGCGGCAGTTTCTTCTTAGGTAGAGTATAGGTCTTCACATAATGACCCAATTGCTGACAGTTGAAACATTTAACATTTGGGTTCTGTCCAGCAAACTGTGACGGTGGTGGTTCAATAGTGTTCCTTGCAGGCACCGCAACTGACTGAGCCTTGTATGGGCGGAATGGTCTAGTATTGCCTCTACCTGAAGTCTCAGTAGCAGGCCTCTTCAGTCCCCTATTTTGAGCAAAGAAGTGGTCTCTTTGGTTGGATTCAATTACCCTGGCAACCTGCACAGCCTCATTATATATCTTCTTCTCCAAACCCAAGATGTGCTCTCGGGATACTTCCTCGCAATCCCATGGTGAACCTACGGGTCTTGGTTTCTTCTTCTTGCATGCTTGCCGGAGCGAAGAAGAATAGCTCTTCATATCTCTACTGGTAAGCATAAACCGTCGACTGGGATTGTTGCAGGTTCAGGAATTCCTTCTCCATTTGATCAAGGAAGCTCTTTCGAAAATACTTATCGAAGAAGGCTCCCTTGAATATTTCCCAATCGATCTGAGTGTGTTTTACCTCTAAGTATGTCCGGGTAGAATTCCACCAGGCATTTGCATCTTCCTTGAGCATGTGCATAGCAAACAACACCTTTTCATCCTCCGTACAAGTCATCAGACAAAAGTTCTTTTCTATTTCAGCAACCCACTGTGTAGGCCACAGTGGTTTCCCTGGTTTCCCTGTGAAAGTAGGGGGTTTCAGTTTCAAGAACCTATCCACCGCTCTGTAGGGATATATCCCCTAGATTCAGGTGTACCCTCTGTAGGGATATATCCTGGTGGCCTGAACATCTTCAGCATCTCGTTCAGGAATATCTTCTGCTGAGCTTCCATCTAATAAACCAGATTCGTCACAATAGTCTCAGAGTTAGTGTGAGGAGGGCCTGGAAAATTTGTTGGTGCTATGGGGATCTGCCCTTCTCCACCTTCAGAGTTCAGGTTTTGCTAATCGACAGTTCCTGTTTCCACATTATCCTCGTCTGGGCGCACCATGGAGTGGTGACGCTTTCGTGAGCCTCTACGACCATTTCCGCCTGCCATCTCAGATTAGCTTGTTTGGATCTGAGAAGAAGACATAACACATGACGTACAATCGAATAGTCATAATAGTGTTAGTCTTTAACAAATGCAAGGCAGAAAATTCTAAAGGAAACTTAAATTGGAAATTTTAAAATTTTTTTTCCAAACTTTTCTGGCTTCGTATAGTTGTCTGATCGCAACATACCGGTCATGGCACTGTATAAGGTAGTGCGACCGGTACGTCCAAGTGGACAAACCCTCATATTTACCGAGGGGTACTGGTCGATGTACCGGTCGTAACCCTATGGAAAATGGAGCGACCGGTATAGTCGACCAGTCAGAATTTTCTCCTGACCGAGGGATACCGGTCGACTTTACCAGGGGGTACCAGTCGACCGGTATGGGCAAAACCGTCGATCGGTATGCCCAGAATGCTCTTTAAAATCGGAAAAAGTGAGATTTTTCTCACTTTTCCTTTCTTCTTCCTCTCCGGTGGCGATTCCTCTCTGGCATGCTGAGTTGCTACAGTCCGACCGGTGGTCTTAGAAGCTATTTTCTTCCAATCAAGACCTAGAACATCGCCTCCAAGTAAGTTCATTCCTTCCATTTATCATTTTTACATCGTTTCTCCATGGTTTCAAGCCCAAAAACTAGGTTTTTCTTAGTTTAGGAGATTCTAACCGTAGGAACTCTTTTCCTTCGGCTTAGAAAGGGTTTAAGGACCTCTATGAGCAAAAGCCCTCAACCAATTTGAGGTTCCACCAAATGGTTTTAAAAAAAAAATCAGATTTTTAGGTTTATGCCCTAGGTTTTGATAAAAATCGAATTTTTCTTGTAATTTTTCAAATTCCTTGATTGTTTGATGGATGTTTGGTTTCCATGAGGTGTTTGAGGGTTACGTAAGTCCTCCTCCCCAGGTTTTGGGTGTGTTCAAGGCTTTTGCTTAAATTACTGTCGTTATGCTGTCAAAATTTCAAAAATTTCTAACCAATTTCTCCTTGCTTTGTCTTTGTTTTGTAGCTCATCATGTCTCAACGCAGAGGTGTAGGTAAACGTTCATTTGGTCTTCGCATGTGTAAGACCCGTATCGAGCTAACCCGGTCTTACCAACTTGAACCAGGTCTACCCATCATGGTCGAGCCAAATGGACCAAGTGCGTGAAGGAGATAACGATCCCAGGTATTAAACTGACCGAAAAACACTAAAATAGGGGGGAGGGTCACACACCCAGCTAGGAAGGGTTAGACCCCCCCAATATAAAAGTCAGACCCTGAGTTTCTAACTGGGGGTCGGACAATTTAGAACCAGGGGTCGACAGGAACTCCGACCCCCTCATTGACCCCCAGTCTGCCGACAGAAACCGTGATTTGGAAACTTTTCAAATTTCAATGAGATTCTTTCCTAATCTCAATGGGACTTTTTTTGGAGTTTCTACTCAATAAATAGGACGTCCCTAAGCCTCTTTCACTCCTTTTAGAACCCTAATTGGATTGAGAGAAAGAGAAGAGAGGGAGAAGAGAAGGAAAGTGGAGAAGAAGACCAAAGAGAAGGCTTCAGAGAAACAAGTCTATTTGAACAGGTATGGATACTATCTCCATGAATTTCTCAAGACCTTAGAGTAAATAGTGAAGAGGGTATGATCTAGGAGAAACCCAAATCATCCATCCATGGTTAGGTTTCAATGGAAACCATAGAGGAGATCATTAAAACCATGTAGGTGAATAAACTATAGTTCTAAATCATAGAACATGTATGGAATGGATTATAGAAGCAAGCCATAAGACTCAATCACGAAAGAATGGACTGTAGGATGAAAATCTTGACTAAACCCATAGGGAGTCACACGTGGGGTCGATGGAGAATCGACCCTACCAGACCCTAGCATCGACCCCCAGTATTCGGGAAGTCCAGAAAAGGGGTGGTCGCACCCAGGGTTGATGGAACATCCGACCCTAGCATTGACCCTACTACAGGGGGTCACAGAAAACTACTACCCCAACTGCGACCTGTCCTGCGACCCCTAGTTAAAAGTAAGTTTTAAAAATTAGAATTAATTCTAATTAAATTCTATTGACTTGATTAGGTCTTCTAGTGATACAATAGTGATATTAAGTTGATTCTTAAAGCTTGAAAGAGGATCTACAATCAAGCAAAGGTGAGGGAACAAGACCTAAACTAATTGATTAATAATAAATTGTTTTATTTCTTGAGTCCAATGCCATGATTGATTCTATGCTTGTATGCTTGTCATGTGCATTTAACATGTCATCAAATATTTCTATTATTACTGTTCATGCATATTTACATTTAGTGTTTATAACATGATGATGATGATAGGAATAGGCATGTGAATGTATGTGTGTGGTTAGTGTGCTTAATGCGAGCGAGTATCAGGGGGGGGTGTCATAGGCTGGGCCTCAGCACTCTAGCTCTATCTCTAACTCAACTCTTGTCCACTGACATCGTCGTATCGCCATTACCTTAGCGAAACTATTACGTCGCAGTGTATGAGGGGAGGTGGTCTCGGACTGTGTAGTCTCTGACTCTACCGGGGGCCTTAGCCCTATCTCTATGGATGTATTGAGGGATGCTGGGGTGAGGCCTTGGATACACTGTTTAGCATTAGGATTGGTTAGTTGCGAGCCCAGTTTGCGAGCCCTCGCTAGCAGGGGCTTACGTGTTGGTATGGGTAGAGTATCAGGGGAAGTGTCATAGGTCGGGCCTCAGCACTTTAGCTCTATCTCTATTCCATGGTAGGGTGGATGGGGACGACAATAAACGTTAACCTTTGGATGGGCCTTCACACCCTGTGCATAGAGGCGAGGCGGCCACCGAACCTTTCTATAGCGCATTGCAAACTTATTTACCAGACCACAGATATGAATTGAATGCATGCATATGTTTGTTGCATTGTTTTGTTTGCTCACTGAGCCATGATGTGTGCTCACCCTTTCGACGTCAAATATTTTTAGTTGATGATGCAGGTACCACTGTCGAAGATTATATGAATGCTCCTGTGTACGGGCACGTGGCAGCAATGGAAGCTGAAAACTTAGTGGAAACGCATGATCCCTCATGCGAGTGCAATGCATGCATTTTCGATTAGATTTTTCATTTGAATTTATTAAGAAAATGTAATTGATATTTTATTTACTTATGTCTCATTTGATACAGCATAAATTGATACTTTATCTATGATTATCACAATTAGATTCCTCAGTTCATTTACTATAAGACTTTCGCTATTGTGTATTTATTCTGATTATAATTGTGGATGTGTATGATTTTATTTTCAACGGACACAACCTATTAGAGATCCTGGTTGAACCGTTGGTTTATTAGCGGTTCATCACACCATTCTGAATAGTGCGGAATTGGGGTGTGACAACTTGGTATCAGAGCATCTGAGGCCCTGTTTATGAAACCAGTATACTTCTACAAAAGTTCGTGAACTGAGATAGGATAAAATTTAAAAAGATGTAATAATAACACACCATAAGCATCTGTGTTGTTTGAGACCAAACTGAAAGTGAATAATGCATCTATTAAATGAGAAACAGATTTATATACAACCAAAAGAAGAACAAACGTTTATATATATGACTAAAGCAGAGTACAGTCTAGAAGCTGGACAGTTACTCTGAAGTACAAAAGAAAGATAAAAGAAATACATCAAGAAGCTGGAGGAGATGGGGGAGCAGTGCCCCACAGTCTCTATCATAGTCCTCAGCGTAGACCCTAGCCATCCAAGCTATCTGAGTCTAGGTCGTCTGGAGACTAGCTGTGAGAGCAGCCACACGCTGGTCGGTCGCGCGCTGAGCATCCCTAAGCTCTCCCACCCGCTGATCGGACAAGCGCTGAGCCTCTAGAAGCTCTCCCATCCTCAAATCAGACATGCACTGAGCCTCTCGTATCTCATGCAATATCCCCATCATGTCATCAAAAGGTGCATACGAAGGACCAGCTACATGTGAAGGACCAGCTGAAGAAGAATGACCAGCTCCTATAGCATGAGTAGGTGATGGAGGAGGTATCGCATCCACATCCATGTACAGACGATTGTCATCATCCCCACGAACCCCTGCTCCAGTGGTTGCTGCTGCTGCTGCCTCAGCGTTAGCCATCTCCACTCGAGTGTGAGGGCGCACCATTACGTTCCTCTCCTCATCGCTGACCTGGGCATCCCACATGCCCATCTTACAGATGACCTCCCAATCCAGAGGTGATGAGAAGGATTTCTCCTGAATCTTCTCATCCAGCAAGTCAACACCCAGGCGGGTAAGCAGCGTGGTAATCATGCGTCCATAAGGCAGGTTGCCAGTATGACTGGGCAACGTACCACTGATCATCGTCCGCATGATGATGTAAGGAAGGCATACCGGCTGCCTAGTACAGATACAGTACAGCAAAAACTGAGTCAACTGGGAGACCCTCTTGAAATGTCCACTGTGCGGTATCAGGTTGTGCTGAATAATCTTGCAGTACACCCACGGATCGGAACGTAGGTAACTCGCTTTCATCTCCTAGCGATCCTCTCTGATGAGCTGACGGTCTATCTCAACCCTCATCTGTAATGAAAATAACTGGGGCTCTCCAGGGGCACATAATACGAAGGAGCCATCATATGAGATACCCAACAAGTCCGCTAGCTGCCGATAGTCAAAGGAAATCTCAACTCCCTTGACATAGCTAGTGATCCTGAGCTCACTACCCCTCTCAATGTCGTTGTAATCCCCCACCACTTGGAGATTACAATAAAACTTTCGTACCAAGTCAGGACAGGTACAAACGTCATAGGTGATGACAGGAAGCCAACCCATGTCACCAAAAGCCCTCTCTACGTCGAACAAGGCCAGGCTAGCCAAGTCCACCTTGCGGCCTCCCTCTACTTTCTTGCGAGCGTAGTGGGCATACTGCGTCTCGGCTTCATGGGAACGGAAGCGAAGACGGTTGCGAACACTAGGTACCTTGGTACGAGCCATAGTATCTACAAATAACAAAGAAAAATAGATATTGGGTTAGTAAAGATGAAAAACCCAAAATTTCGACATTATAATGACGTAAATTGGTCAAAAGCCTCACTTTTCACCCATACACATGGGCAGGAGGACTTACATAGATCCTAAACTATCCTGTAAGACTCATACAGTTGGAAATTTTAGCTAATGAGATGGAATTGGAAGAAATTTCAAGAAATTCAAAATCTCGACAAATTAGGGCAAAACGGGTAAATTTTGAGTTTCTCGTTAACCAACCAATGAAACTCAAATATTTTTGAGGGCTTTCGTTCCTTGAGTCACCAACAACAAAATCCCCCCAATAAAAATCAAATTTTTAAGATTGGAAAAAGTTTAATTTGAAGAAAACGAGATATACAAACAAAAACCTAGGTAAGGAAACCTAAAAACATGAAAACGTAGAAGATATACCTGTAGAGGAGGTGTAGACGTCGAAACAAGAAGCACAAACCACCAATGGATCGGAGTTGTCACTGTAGCAACTCAGAGGGACGAGATGAGTCGGAGCGGAGGAGAAAGAATGGGAAATGGACTCAGAATCAGAACTTAAAAATCTGATTTTTAGTCCGGGGGTCGGAGAATTCGACCAAAACCATCGACCCACCCATCGACCCCCTCATCGACCCGCGGCTCTCGGTAATCTGACAGAGAACCAGGGGTCGAACCTAGAGTCGGACATCCATCGACCCCCATATCGACCCCCGGCTCTTGGGAAGAATCAGTGATTCCCCAGGGTCGATCCTAGGGTCGGATAACCATCGACCCCCACCATCGACCCTGCATTAAAAAGACAATAATTTTTTACAGAATGATCTGAAAAGTTTGAAAATACCATTTGTTAGTGGTTTTAAAATATGAGAATGAAGTATATAATGATTCCTCACGTGTTCTATGATTTTCAGGCATTCCCACTATCAGATTAGATAATGGCTGGACGCAGAGTAACCAGACAAAGCCGTAACTCTATCCCACCACCACCACCTGTGGGGGAAGATAGCCAGACACACCCAAAAATACAGGGGAATACAAACACGGCATCATCCATCATTAATGGGCAGACAAATCCTATAAATCTGCCAGCTCCACCTACAGACCTGGCTATAGTCGTATTGAACTTAGCCCAACAACTGCAGCAAATGCAACAGGCACATGCTACTATACAAGCTGCCATAGGCATAACTTCTCCAGCTGCACAGACACCACCAATGCCAGCAGGACCGGCAAGCACGGTACCAGGGGGAAATAACACAATACCCCACGCACCTCAGACTTCCATCATGCAGGCTCAAGTATAAAATCCTGAGGTAGCTCAAGGTGGATATCAATACCAACCACCTATGTATGGGGCGTATGTCCCGCAAGAACTAGACCACTCCAAACTGGTGGAGCATTTTCTGAAACTGAAGCCCAAAGAATTTAATGGCAAGCCAGCAGATCCTTTATGGCCGGCACACTGGGTTGACGAAATGGAAAGAAATTTTATGATGATGACAGTAAATGAAGAAGAAAAAGTGTTGTATGCCACCTTTATGCTGAAAGGAGATGCACACCATTGGTGGAGGTCTACCAGGACATATTTATTAATAAAGCACGCCTAACTGACTTGGGATATTTATAAGGAGGCATTATTTGAGAATTACTTTCCTAGAAGTTTCAGAGATTCTATGGAAAGAGAGTTCCTGAGTTTATATCAGGGGCAGATGACCGTGGATGCATATCAACAGCGTTATGAGGAGCTGTTCTTCTTCACACCCGCCAGTATGCAAGAGAAAAACACCAAGACCCGAAGGTTCGTCATGGGATTTAGGGGAAGCATCTGCGAGCATGTTTTGAGACATTAAAAGAAAATCTATAATGAAGTGGCACAAATTGCTCGAGTTATAGAATCGAGCCAAAAGGAGAGTTATTTCATGCAAAACAGAGGTATAAAAAGGCCAGCTAGAAATTCTTATAACGGAGGGAATAACAAGACATTCAAACCCTTCCATGCTCAAGGCTTTACCGCTGCAACCAAGACTACTCCCGTAGCTCAACAGCAACAAAAGCCAATTACTGAAAGGATAAAATGTTATAACTGCAATCAAGTGGCACATATGGCAAGGGAATGTCCTAAGCCCAAGAAGCAGCTACATCAAGGACGAGTTTACGTGGTTACATCTGAGGATGCTGTCGCATCGCCTAATGTGGTCATAGGTATGACCTAAAATTTTTTTTAAGTTGTATTGCATTGTACGAGCATGTGGACTAAGTTAAAATAAATCATAGGTATCGTACCTATAAATGGCATACCTGCCAGAGTACTCTTTGACTCAGGAGCTACTCATTCTTTTATATCTGTGTCATTTGGAAAGAAGCTGAATTTATCCATCAAAACATTAGATTACAAACTACTTGTACGATCACCGATGGGATTAGAAGTGGAATTAGAAAAAGGTTATGGGCCATGTCCAGTTCTCATTGACGAGAAAACCTTAGATGCAACCTTGATTCAACTCGAGATGGCAGACTTTGACGTCATCTTGGGAATGGACTGGTTGGTTCGGCATTCTGCAAACCTATTATGTGCCGAAAAGAAGCAGACATTTAAAGACAAGGAAGGAGCAGAGTTCAGTTTTGCAGGAACCAAACTTCCCCATAAATGAAAGCTCATACTCTCTGCGCTGAAGGCTAAGAAGTGCCTTGAGAAAGGAGCAGTCGGGTATTTAGTATCTGTGTTCGACCTTACCAAGGAAGCACCACGAATGGAAGATATTGATGTCATGCGTGACTTTCCAGACGTATTTCCTGCAGAACTACCAGGATTACCACCCGACCGAGCTACAGAGTTTGTTATAGATCTTATACCTGGAGCCACACCAGTATCGAAAGCACCTTATCGAATGGCTCCTACTGAACTGAAGGAATTGAAAGTACAACTACAATAACTGCTGGACAAGGGGTACATTCGTCCTAGCATATCACCATGGGGAGCGCCAGTATTATTCGTAAAGAAGAAGGACGATAGTGTTCGATTGTGTATAGACTACCAAGAACTGAATAAACTGACAATCAAGAATCGGTATCTATTGCCTCGGATCGATGACTTGTTCCATCAGTTGCAAGGTGCCAAAGTGTTCTCCAAGATCGATCTTCGGTCAGGCTACCATCAGTTGAACATTAAGGATGGTGATATTCTTAAGACAGCATTCAGGACCAGATATGGACATTATGAATTTTTGGTCATGTCTTTCGGATTGACGAACGCACCAGCAACCTTTATGGAACTTATGAATCGGGTATTCCACGATATGTTGGATACGTCGGTTATTGTATTCATCGATGATATATTGGTCTACTCCAAAGACGAGGAAACTCATGTTAAGAATCTAAACGCAACTCTGCAGCGACTACGGAAGGAGAAGCTCTACGCCAAATTTTCAAAGTGTGAGTTTTGGCTAAAGGAAGTCACATTTCTAGGCCATGTTGTATCCGCTAAAGGAATTAAAGTGGATCCTAGCAAGATCGAAGCTATCGTGAAGTGGGAAGCACCAAAGAGCGTTGCAGAAATTAGAAGCTTTCTGGATCTAGCTGGGTATTATCAACGATTTGTGGAAGACTATTCACGAATTTCCATACCTCTCACCAGTTTGACTAAGAAGGGTAAAAAGTTTGTTTGGACTGAGAAATGCAAGAAGAGTTTTCAAACATTGAAGGCTAGATTGATATCCGCTCCGATCTTGACTATTTCGATTCCAGGACAGCCATTTATCTTGTACACTGATGCGTCAGGATTGGGATTAGGATGTGTACTTATGCAAGGAGAACAAGTAATTGCCTATGCCTCAAGACAGTTGAAGACACATGAGAAGAACTATCCCACTCATGATTTGGAACTAGCGGCAGTAGTACATGCTGTCAAGATATGGAGACATTACATGTACGAGGAGAAGTTTCAGATTATATCAGACCATAAAAGTCTTACTTATCTATTTAATCAGAAGGAGTTGAATATGAGACAAAGAAGATGACTGGAATTATTGAAAGACTATGACTGTGATATCCAGTATCATCTGGGGAAAGCTAATGTAGTAGCCGATGCGTTGAGTAGAAAGGAAATGATAAAATCTCAGGGAGAGGTTAGCACAACTGCCACAATGTGTACTACCGGGAGGGTATTCAACCATGGTAATGAGCAATTTGTGATAGATGCACTAGATGGATCAGCCAACTAAGGGTTTATTCATTGGTTTTCAAATATATTCGTCGCATTGAAGATTATACCGGATATAATTGATGAAGTAAAGACAGTTATCAAATCAGATCCTTATCTAAGAACGGTACAAGAGGACATTGAAAAAGGTAGGACTATCCCTGAGTTCACCTTGGACGAAGAAAAGGTACTGAAGTACAAAGGAAGAATATGTGTACCTGAAACAGAAAGCTTGGACATTAGACACCGATTGATGAAAGAAGCCCATACCACCATCTATTTGACACATCCTGGAAGTACAAAAATGTATCATGATATAAAGAAATTATATTGGTGGAGAGGAATGAAAGTAGATGTAGCTAAGTTCGTGTCTCAATGCCTAAATTGTCAAAAAGTAAAGGCTGAACGACAAAGACCGGCAGGACTGTTACAGCCATTACCGGAACCAGCATGGAAATGGGATTGCATCACTATGGACTTCGTCACAGGATTACCATTGACTCCTCGAGTAGTTGACGCAGTTTGGGTGATTGTAGACCGCCTGACTAAAATGGCTCACTTTGTACCTATACGACCTCAGTATACACTGGAGAGGTTAGCTAAGTTGTATGTGGATAACATTGTGAGATTACACGGTGTACCTGAAAGCATTGTGTCTGATAGAGATCCACGATTTACTTTAAAGTTTTGGGAAAGATTGCAAAAGGCTATGGGTACAACATTGAAGTTTAGTACTACATTCCACCCACAGACAGATGGACAGTCAGAGCGTACAATTCAGATTCTAGAAGATATGCTTCGAGCATGTGTAATTGATTTTAAAGGATCATGGGATGAAAAGTTACCACTGATTGAGTTCGCTTATAACAATAGCTATCAGGCTACTATACAGATGTCACCCTATGAAGCACTGTATGGCAGGAAGTGTTGAACTCTTTTGTTTTGGAATGAAGTTGGGGAACGTAGTATTGTTGGATCGGAATTTGTTGAAGAGACTTGTCGAGTGGTCGACATTATCAAGGAAAGAGTAAGAACAGCTCAAAATCGTCAGAAACAATATGCAGATACTTGACGTCGAGACCTTGAATTCGTCGTGGGTGATAAAGTATTCTTAAAAGTATCGCCTATACGAGGTTTGAAACGGTTCGGACAGAAAGGGAAACTAAGTCCAAGATATGTCGGGCCATATGAGATTCTAGCCAAACGTGGAAAAGTGGTTTACCAGTTAGCACTACCACCATCTATGTCAAGTGTGCATAACGTATTTCATATCTCCATATTGAAGAAGTATGTCAGAGACCCAACGCACGTATTGACAGTAGATCTACCTGATTTGACTGAGGATTTGACATTTGAAGTAGCACAAACTGAAATCACTAGTCGAAAGGTTCAACGACTATGCAACCGTGATATCTATTATGTTAAGGTCACCTCGAGAAGTAGAGATATGGAAGAAATCACATGGGAAGAAGAGAATGCTATGCGAAAGCAATACCCTCATCTATTTGACTCGGAAGGTATGAACAATTTCGAGGACAAAATTTTTATAAGTAGGGGGAGTTGTAAGACCCGTATCGAACTAACCCGGTCTTACCACCTTGAACCAGGTCTACATGGTCGAGCCAAATGGACCAAGTGCGTGAAGGAGATAACGATCCCAGGTATTAAACTGACCCAAAAATACTAAAATAGGGGAGAGGGTCGCACACCCGGCTAGGCAGGGTTGAACCCCCCCAATATAAAAGTCAGACCCTGAGTTTCTAACCGAGGGTCGGACAATTTAGAACCAGGGGTCGACGGGATCTCCGACCCCCTCATCGACCCCCAGTCTGTCGACAGAAACCGTGATTTGGAAACTTTCTAAATTTCAATGGGATTCTTTCCTAATCTCAATGTGACTTGTTTTTGGAGTTTCTACTCTATAAATAGGACGTCCCTAAGCCTCTTTTACTCCTTTTAGAACCCTAATTGGATTGAGAGAAAGAGAAGAGAAAGAGAAGAGAAGGAGACGAGAAGGAGAAGAGAAGGAAAGTGGAGAAGAAGACCAAAGAGAAGGCTTCAGAGAAACAAGTCTATTTCTCAGGTATGGATACTATCTCCATGAATTTCTCAAGACCTTAGAGTAAATAGTGAAGAGGGTATAATCTAGGAGAAACCCAAATCATCCAACCATGGTTAGATTTCAATGGAAACCATGGAGGAGATCATTAAAACCATATAGGTGAATAAATTATAGTTCTAAATCATAGAACATGTATGGAATGGATTATAGAAGCAAACCATAAGACCCAAACACGAAAGAATGGACTGTAGGATGAAAATCTCGACTAAACCCACGGAGGGTCGCACGTGGGGTCGATGGAGAATCGACCCTACCAGACCCTAGAATCGACCCCCAGTATTTGGGAAGTCCAGAAAAGGGGTGGTCGCACCCAGGGTCGATGGAACATCCGACCCTGGCATCGACCCTACTACAAAGGGTCGTAGAAAATTGCTACCCTATCTACGACCCCCAGTTAATAGTAAGTTTTAAAAATTGGAATTAATTCTAATTATATTTTATCGACTTGATTAGGTCTTCTAGTGATATAATAGTGATATTAAGTTGATTCTTAAAGCTTGAAAGAGGGTCTACAGTCAAGCAAAGGTGAGGGAACAAGACCTAAACTAATTGGCTAATAATAAACTGTTTTATTTCTTGAGTCCAATGCCCTGATTGATTCTATGCGTGTATGCTTGTCATGTGCATTTAACATGTCATCCAATATTTCTATTATTACTGTTCATGCATATTTACATTTATTGTTTATAACATGATGATGATGATGATGATAAGAATAGGCATGTGAATGTATGTGTGTGGCTAGTGTGCTTGATGCGAGCGAGTATCAGGGGGGGTGTCATAGGCTGGGCCTCAGCACTCTAGCTCTATCTCTAACTCAAGTCTTGTCCACTGACATCATCGTATCACCATTACCTTAGCGAAACTATTACGTCGTAGTGTATGAGGGGAGGTGGTCTCGGACCGTGTAGTCTCTGACTCTGTCGGGGGGCCTTAGCCCTATCTCTATGGACGTATTAAGGGATGCTGGGGTGAGGCCTTGGATACACTGTTTGGCATTAGGATTGGTTAGTTGCGAGTCCAGTTTGCGAGCCCTCGCTAGCAGGGGCTTACGTGTTGGTATGGGTAGAGTATCAGGGGAAGTGTCATAGGCCGGGCCTCAGCACTTTAGCTCTATCTCTATTCCATGGAAGGGTGGATGGGGACGACAATAAATGTTAACCTTTGGATGGGCCTTCACACCCTGTGCATAGAGGCGAGGCGGCCACCGAACCTTTCTATAGCGCATTGCAAACTTATTTACCAAACCACATATATGAATTGAATGGATGCATATGTTTGTTGCATTGTTTTGTTTGTTCACTGAGCCATGATGTGTGCTCACCCTTTCGACGTCGAATATTTTTAGTTGATGATGCAGGTACCACTGTCGAAGATTATATGAATGCTCTTGTGTACGGACACGTCGCGGCAATGGAAGCTGAAGACTTAGTGGAAACGCATGATCCCTCATGCGAGTGCAATGCATGCATTTTCGATTAGATTTTTCATTTGAATTTATTAAGGAAATATAATTGATATTTTATTTACTAATGTCTCTGTTGATATAGCATAAATTGATACTTTATCTATGATTTTCACAATTAGATTCCTTAGTTCATTTACTATAAGACTTTCGCTATTGTGTATTTATTCTGATTATGTTTGTGGATGTCTATGGTTTTATTTTCAACGAACACAGCCTATTAGAGATCCTGGTTGAACCGTTGGTTTATTAGCGGTTCATCACACCATTCTGAATAATACGAAATTAGGGTGTGACAGCATGAATCGTCTGCATCCTCCTGTTCCACAGCTCTATGAGCGGTGGTTTCATTTCGAGGTGGCGCAAGCCCGCTTTCTTGACGAGAAGAATATTGAGTCAGGGCGACGGGTGAACCTGGAGCAGTTGTAGCGGTTTGATGTGGAAGCAGCTTTTGGTAGACTTGGGTGGTTACCCGTTATTACGTACACTGTGACCACTCGCCCCAACCTAGTCAAACATTTCTATGCCAACTTGGAGATAAAGGGAAATGTCAATTACTACAGTCAAGGCAGGGAACTCCGCCTTACCAGTCTCGTCAAGGGCGTCTCCATCTCCTTTAACACTCACTAGCTTGTCAATCTCCTAGGGATTCCCAATGATGGTGACTTGGTCTACTCTGCCCCTAAGATGAAGGGCTTTCTCACTGAGGATCTGTGCCAGGAAATTTCGGAGCAGATACTTAACCCTAGAGCACCTATGAAGGCTGTTAGCTTGAGACCTGTGCCTCGTGTATATTGTTGCATCATCCAGCACAATATCGTGCCTCAGAGCGACCATTACAGTGAGTTATCTCAGCTCACTCAGTGTTTGACCTATTATGTCTGCACTGGGGAGCGGGTCTGTCTCCCCTACATCATTATCAGGACCATGCGTCAGGCTACTATATCCGATCAGGCCAGTAACCTTCCATATGGCCGACTCATCACCACTCTTCTGCAGCGATTACGAGTGGACATGAGGGGTGAGACTACGGTTGAGGACACTATGACCTCAGATGACCTCAGACATTGACTGGGATGCCATTCTCCGGATGAGGATGGACAACCTGCCGATCAGTGATGAGGAGTTAGAGGCTCATCCTCGCCCACTCAGGAGGGTAGCAGTCGCGGCAGCAGCAGCAGCCAATGCGGCTCATACAGAAGAGGCAGGGGAAGATGATGAGGGTGACGATGATCAGATGGAGGATGTTCCAGCACCAGCACCACAGCCCACGCATGCAGCGGGACCATTTCAGCCTCCTCCTGATACCGTGATGGATATGTTCACAGAGATCTGAGATGCCCAGTGGGAGATGAGCCGTGACCTATGACGCCTTACTCGCAACCTCAGAGTCACCCAGGAGCAGGTGCATTGGCTCAGGGTAGCCTACGAGCGTGATTATGACATCGCTGACCCCATTCTTCCTATGCCCCCAACCCCATGATAGACCTCTTATTTTTTTCTCTCTCTCGGCATGGTTTATATAACAGGGTAACTGTCCGGCTTGTGGACTGTACCCTGTAGCACAAATAACTTATCACTTTTTGGATGATTATGATTATTTTTACTCTTGATATAGTTTTCTTTTCAATTTAGTGGAAGTTTATGATTTTTCTCACCTGTCATTCAGGTTCCTATCTCGAGCATGACTGTTTAATAATTTCACCTTTAGTATAGTACATTATGCTCTCTCGTATTTAGTCTCAAGCATCAAACAAGTGCTTAAGGTGGATTTTTTATTAAAGTTTTTAATTCTTCCTATCTCAGTTCATCGACTTAGTTAAGTGCAAATATGGTCTGTTGGACAGAGCCTAAGGGCTCTGATACCAAATTGTCACACCCCAATTCTGGCCAAATCAGAAGTATGAGTGAACCGTCACTGAACCAATGGTTCACACCAGGATCTCAATAAGACCATGTCCACTCATACAAACCATTACACATAACCATAATCAGAATATATAATAAAATACAACGGAAGTCTTAAATAGAATGAACTGAGTGATCTATTGATAAATTTAATAAAATATCTAATTATTTAAATATCGAAACTTAATTAAATATCTTTACATCAATTGTATCTTCAACCAAAAATAATTAAAATAAATTAAATTAACTCCTAGAGGTACACGCAGAAAGGGTACTCGCATGAAGCGTCATGCTCGTCCTCTCCTGCTTGCACTTCCAAAGCAGCAACACCTCCATACGCCGGAGCATCCATATAGTCCTCCATAATATAACCTGCATCAACATCTAAAAATAATGTGTACACAAGGGTGAGCTCATAACTTAGCTCAGTAAGGCAATCAGACAATGCAACAAACATATGCATGAGTAACATTCACATCATGGTCTGGTTTTAAGTTTGCAATGTGCTATAGAAAGGATTGGCGGCCACCGCACCTCTATACACGAGTGTGTGAAGCCGCCCAATGGATCAAACACCACTGTCATCCCACATGCACCCTATCATGGAATAGAGATAGAGCTAAGGCGTCCGGATAAAACACCGCCAACACCTCCCCTGATACTCTACCCATACCAACACGTAAGCCCCTATTGGTGAGGGCTTGCAAACTAGGCTCGCAACTAACCAATCCTATATGTCATCACAGTAGGCCCTATCCCAGCACAGCTCCCTACGGCATAAAGATAGTGCTAGAGTCTAGTGGCTAGGCCGGAGACCATAGTGTCACTTTCTCCCCATGATATCCTACCCGCACCAAGCATGCTAATACAGAACGATACGAAAGGTGCTAGTGTGAGGAATGATCCCAGACCTCCAGTCCTTCCCATTCCACACACCAACGAAAATAATCACATGCCTAACAGTCACATCCTAGCATAGCGAGTATGCATGAACAATAATAATAACTGAAAGTAAAAGATGACATGTGAGTATGCACAAACATCATACCATAGAATCATGGTTACTAGCAACGATTTACTGTTTATTAAATTATTAGGGTTTAGGTCCGATTCCCTTACCTGACGCTTGATTGATAGTTTGCTCAGCATCACAAGGTCCAAACATGCTATCACAAGGTCCTACACAACGTTAGGTTTAATTAGAATAATTTTTCCTTAGGTTTACATTGGTCGAAAAACCAACTGGGACAAAAATACTCTTCACAGAGCAAACCGGTCACAGGTACCGGTGGCAGCACTGTGGGAAAACCTACGACTGGTATGGTCGACTGGTCCCCACAGACCAGTCCCCGGGAGGTACCGGTCGTAGTACCGGTCGCATAGAGTGCGACCGGTATGGTCGATCGGTATGTCTTCGGAAGACCATACGCTTGGTTCTCACCTTCCGTCAGTCACCCTCTATTGATCCTAGGGTTTCTCCTACACATTCTAGGTCTAAATACTGAGTTAGAGTTGTTTCCAACTCCATTCAAGTCCTCACCCCGATGAACTTCGACTTAGAACTTGAATCTAGGGTTTACCACTAATTTAGGGTTTGTCGACAAAAACAGGGTTTAGATCAATACCTTGCTTTGCATGGTATTTATCCAATTATAACTAACCATCTTAGAATACTTAATGTAGAGGAAGGTTTAAGCACTTACTGGTGACTCGGTAATGTGTTCTTCGTCGAACGGCAATGGCGGCTCTTCCCTCTCCTTCCTAGCTTCTTCTCCTTCTTCAATCTCTTTCTCCTCTCTAGGGTTTGTGAGGATCAATGAAAGAGGTTTTAGGAGGTTTAAGGGTCCTTATATAGGCTGGAGTTAGGTTTAGGAAGCCTCCTAACATTAGGAAAGTCCTTCGGTTTGAAATTTGGAAAGTGGGACCCGTAGAGATCCTTTTTTGGATCCATGCTGCGCAGGCCATACCAATCGACCATCGACTGGTACCATAGACTGGTACCATTGACCGGTATGAAGTTTTTCATACTTGAATTGGTCCGATTGGTCCGATTTCATACCTGGTTGTCATCCGCTCGCCCTTCCGGTCCACTGATGATTGGGAGACCTGTTACAACATGAACTAAAGGTTTAGATCGAGTTCGTAGAGTGCGGGTCTTACAGTCTTCGTACTACTCAAGAGCAGGTAGCTTGGCTCTGGAGGATCTACGTAGAGGATTACGATAGAGACAGAGAGTCACCACCTCCTCCACCAGCTCAGGAATAGATTTTTATTTTCAACTACAGATACATTTGTTTTTTATGATTATATTTGCAGAGTAACTATCTGGATTGTGGACCGTACTTTATTTTTTTAATTTGGATACACATTATTCTCCTTTTTTATTATCCAAGAGTGAGTTATTTCTCTTGGTGATTGGTAACCTCTAGTTGTGACTAGAGATGGTTGTATTGTGTTTCCATTATTATTATAGTGAAGATTACCTGGACTAGGTCCCGTGGTTTTTCCCCTTTTACCTTGGAAGGATTTTCTACGTAAAAATTGTTGTGTTTCTTGTGTTTGTTTGACTCTATTTATTTCCCCTACTATATCTCTGTGCATATATTTGTGGTTTTATTATCCATTGGTTTGCATACAGGGGGGAAAAGCCTTGTGCTTTCCCTTACATTAAATTCTCTTACCATCCGTAGAGGATATTTTTAAGCCTTCATCAAAAAACATTATAGTTGATATATGTTTTTTTTTTCTGGTGTATTGAAATATCTAGAATAGACTAAACTAAGCATTCATAGACTTTAAGCATGACATATAAATTAGTTTTATAGAATGTTGGTAGTCCTTAAACAAGAAAACTAAACTCAGATGCAAATCCACGTGTAGGAATTTGTTAGGTGGCGAACAAACTAAATTAAGCATTCTATTTCATAGACTTTAAGCATAAAATATAACTTTGTTTTACAAAAAAATTGAAATTATATTTTTAGACTTTTAAAAAACATCAAGCTTTCAGAACAATTTTAGATTTTCAAGACAATCATATATCATAAATCACCAAAACAAATTTATAAATTCGCAGCATAAATGGAGAGCTTCAATATATATATATATATATATATATATATATATATATATATATATATATATATATATATATATATATGAGCTTCTATAACAAGAATAAAATTTCAGACTTTACATATTCAAAGGGCCTACACTCAAGAATCAAAATTGGAAACTTTAACAATGTCATTTTGGTATGCAATTAAAAAACTGATCAACTCAACCAAAGAACACAATTTAAAAACATCTCCTTCAAGAAACAAGGTGTAAAACAAGATTCCCAAATATCAATTCAACGGTAAAGTACACCTATTTAAGGTTTAATTTAAAGCTATGAAACATTATCATAGCTCAAAACTATTCTAAATTCCATCTTAGTTATGTTTTATTTCAAAAAAAATGAGTTTCCATTACAGAGGGGGAACAAAACGAGGCATATAATCTCCTAAAAATCACATGTTAGGTGAATTTCCTACACCATCAATAGGATGGCTACAGCTGGAAAGATGCGATCCACATCAGCACCTCCAAATGGGTCTAAGGGACATCTCCATAATTTCTACCATTAGATAAGGATAAAAGCGTCTCTTCACTAATTTAGAAGGCCATTTTTGTTATCACCATCAGAGATATGGGTAAAAACAACATTTATGAAAGAGCACTATTCACTATAAATACCGCGAATCCTGAGATTTTATTTCACAATATTTAATGCTCTTTCCTAGGGATTGTCTCTCTGACACCTCGGGCTGAGAATCTCTCACTTACACCACCAATTTTAAGTGGGATTGAATATCGGACCCATTGAATGATTCATAGATTCCTAACTTGGGCATTGGAGTGGACCCAAGGCCATAGGCCCACCTCCTCTTTGCCTTTTGTTTTGTCTTGCTGGTCCTGTCAGCATTCTAGGCCTCAGATACGGATTCTGAATGAAACATCATGCATCAAACGAATTTTTGCAAAATTACCATATATAACCCTTCTAATATGTTGTATGCAATGCTGTATTCAATCTCCTTTTTCCACCTGGTCTTTGTGACCTAAGTATCTTCCATGCGGTAGCATGGATGGGCTCAGATTTGTGAAAAAGTTAAACAATCTAGTAATAGTTAGCTACGTAGCAAAATGTTGCTTAAAAAATCCAGAATACCAAGGGGATGCATATTAGTATTGTTATTGTCGGATTTTAGTCTGCTCTTGATTGGGATACTTGTCACAAAGAGAAGAAGACAACTGAGTTGGGTGGGTTGGATAAGTCGGGGGCCACTTCGATGCTTAAGTTAGCTCAAGGGCGATAATCCGATGAACTCAAGTAATAATGGCTGAGTTCAAGGTAGGGAAGGGCTTTGGTAAAGAATTCAATAAGTAATAGTTTGGAAGTAAAAGTTTTGATCCAATTACCTTCGCAATGAGGGTATTTATTAAGCATAGAGGGACGATGACCATCTTGCAGGTTAGTACTTCTTTTGAAAATTGGCGATTTGGGATTCTAGGTTTTTTCACACTGGTGGGATGTTGCCCCTGATGAACCTGAGTCAACACTGAGAGGGGGTGGGGGGGGGTGAATCAGTGTTGAAATTTTTCTTAACTTTTTTACTGCTGCCCAGAACTAATGGAGAACCAATTTTTCACACATACACAAGCGTATGCGAATCTACCTAACCATTGACCACTCAGTGGCTAGGTCTACCAGATTTGTACATCCATCCTGCAAACCATTCCATGCACTTCACAATATATAGAAAAGTAAAACAATCAACACAGAGATTACGTGGTTTACCACCACAATGTGTAATGACTAGTCTACAGAGTAATGCCTAATGGATTCCGTATTTACTCAATACATTTCTTTTAGTCTTTTACCAGACAAGGATAATTAACAAGTGTTTTCTCCGCATAAAACTGAGAGGGCATAACAATGCCAAGATTCAGGTTATAACTGCCAGTGTTCAACACACGCTACATACACCATGCTTAACCCGTACCCACGGGAAGCAAATAGTATCAGTTTTTAGGCTTATAACAATGCCTTACAATTTTTCCCTACTAGCTAGGCATTCAACAACTTTCACCTATGCTAGCATACAATATATTGAAAGCTATAAATAGATAGGGAATTGAGAAAATCTCACAACCAATGTTTTCAAATGACTGGCAATATCTTTGAAGCTTTAATCTGCTCTTAGGAACCTTCAACAGTCTTCAATGATGGAAGAACTTGATTCAAAAGGCATATCTTACTTGCAAGGATCCATTCTCCTTTTCACAACTTCACAATCACCATTGATGTATAATAATGGTTCTATCAATCTCTCATAAGTATTCAAAACTCCATTACTAAGCAATAGAGAGCTTGATTGGTGATTGAATGCTCAACCCACACTCAACAAACCTTCAAAACCCTAGAAAAACCCTTTCCTCTTGTATTTCACCTTTTTTTCTTTATTTTCATGACTCCAAACACTGCCCAACGAATAGAGGATCCAAAAATATGGAAACTGCAACTTGAACCGTCTGATTTGGAGCTCAGATGGTCAAGTTATGGCGGTTTGAAGTTCGGCCAACAGAATTATTACAAATGGAATATTCGGAGTCCTTATGATGTACCCGTGAAGCATCGTGATAGTCACGCTGTTGAGTTGCCATTGGCGGTAGGTAGAATCAGCATCAATAGTCATTGGATCTGCAGGTTTAAGCAGGAAAACACCTTGGCAGTTGGATCCGCATATACCGCATCATTGAACATCGGAGAGACTAACGACCATTCGACCAGGATCAGGAGTGCCATTCCACAGTTTGCGTGCCACAAAGAATTAGAGCTCCCATTTCATGCAATGCAGAGCACAATAATAATATGCTTTCTGCCAGCCAGAAAGCCTGCGATGGAATCTTGACGCAACCGCCAATATACACCTGATCCCCCCTTTATCTGGGTCAACTGATCAGAATATGGGCTTTGTGGCTTGATTTGAACCAAGGATATTGAATCATTCCTTTTTAATCGGACCAAATTACCCCCGAACAAATGGGTTAATGGCCTCTGGAACCAAAAGGTTAGATCTAAACACATCTCGGAGAATTTCTTCTTGAGAGGTGCTTCTTTGTAAACCGAAATCGAGTTGGGCATGCTTCTCTCAAGGCATTTCTTCAAACATGTGGAGTGTACTAACTAGGCTTGCGGAAAAGAGCCATGCGCGCGCGGCAATGGGCAATGTGCTTTGCGGCTGTGCTGCTGTGCTATATGCATGCTGCTGCTATGGTTGTTGCCTGCCTATGGTGCCACGGCCATGCTAGCTGTGGCCATTGCCGCCTATGGCTAGCGGCTGTGTGATCCCTGCTGTTGCTGCTGCTGCTGTTGCTGGCCATGTGGTTGGCTGCCACTATGGTGCTGCAGCCCTCGGCCAAGCTGGCTGTCATGGTGGCATGCCACCTCAGCATGGTGGGTCCCACCCATCGATTTCTCTCTCCTCTTTCTCTCTCTTCTTTCTCCCTTCTTCTCTCTCTTCAATTAATGCTTCATAAGATGCCACAACATTGACATTATCTCTCATGCACAGACACTCTCTCTCCTCATTTCTCTGATTGTATGCACACTAACACTACCACATTAGCCAAGTTGCCAACAATGACTACAAAGGGCCAACAATCCCATGGTGGCAATCAGCTGCTGGTGGTGGGGAGGTCTGAAGACGGGGATGTGAGGTAACCTGATTCAGGTCAGGATGCTGTTGTTATTCCTTAGATGGATACGCAGATATTATGGCCGGAGAATTACAGTTCTAGTAGGATAGGAACTTCTACTAGGATTTGTGGCTTTCACCTAATGATGGAGGAAACTCTTAGATCTGCTCAGGGAAGGGCTGCGCTGGAACATCTTCCATCGGTTACTCTGAAAGAAGTGCGTCGGGATTCTCTGCATAGAGTTTTCAATGCACCAGTAGGTGAGGACTTACGAAGGTGTGAATTATTGCCTCCGGCTATAGTTTCTGAACGAGGAAGTATTGATGGAGATGCTGCTGTGGCCGGAAATATGATTCATCAAAATCAATCTAGGATTTTGATGTAGGTGGGAGGAGATGTTGTATCAAACCCAGCTAGGGTTTCTGTGACTGCAGGAGAAGAAAGTCGAAACTCAGCTAGGGTTTCTGTGATTGCGGATGCTACGATGCCGCAAAGACTGACTAGGGCTCCTGGTGCTGCAGAGGTTGTGGATCAGGGAATCACGGTGCCGCAAAGAGTGATTAGGGAGTCTGAGAATGCTGATGGTCTGGTTATTCGAAACTCATCAAGAGTTTTGATGGAGACAAGGGGAGTTGTTCGTTCAAACCCAACAAGGGTTTTGATGGACGCTGCAGGTAAGAATCGATCTAATCATGTAAGGTATTCGATGAGGGAGACGGAAGGTTTAATGGCACCGGATCCTATGATGATGGAAGCTGCACTTAGATGCGGGAGCAGCAGCACTCTGGCGATTCAAAATACTCAGGTGACTGTGGGGAATACAAGTGTAATGCATCGGAGAGCAGGTAGGAAAAGACAGCATTGGACCTGAAAGAAAAAAGCAAAGCACTAGAGGGTGCTGCTGTTACTGGTTGCGTTACAGGTGGCAGTATGAACAATGAGAATGCTACTGGTGGCGGTGCAGGTGTTAGTTCTATTACTGGTATAAACGGTGAGAGTGCTAATGCTAATGGTGGCGCCGCAGGTGTTGGTTCTAATGAAGGTGTGCCTAGGAACAGATCCAAGGAGACTATGGCATCTGCTAGATCCTTTGCAGATGTGGCAAGAGGTTTTCAATGTGATTCCATGGAAGGACTGTCTGAACCTACTACTGTTGCAGGTATACCTAGAGTTATGATACCTCAGGCTGCTTATGCCTGGGCAGTTAAAAAAATTTGAAACAGCCCTAATTGGTCGGGTTGGCTCTAGGGGATTGACTTTATCTATGATTGAAAAATCTGTAAAGCAGCAATGGGGGAATATTGGATTTGATATGATCTCTTTGGGAAGGGGTTTTTTCACTTTCAGATTTAACACCGAGAGGGAAAAGATATTTGTCTGGAAAAGAGGTGTAATAAGGATAGAAGGGAGAATTATGAGATTTCAAAACTGGGAACCTGACATTAATGTCATGACTCAGAGTATTTGTCGAAACCAACAATGGATACGTTTTCCTAACCTACCACATGATTATTGGGAGCAATTGATTCTTTACTCTATTGCTCAGACTATTGGGCGGCCAATAGAAATGGATCATAGGACTCAAAGTGAAACTCTAGATCGGTATGCTAGGGTTCGGGTTGAGGTAGAAAGAAATGCTCCTAGAGAAACTGAGATCCTTGTTGGGAAGATACATCGTTCCTCAAGGAAGGAACAATTTTTCAAATAGGAGGTAGTGTATGAGGATCCACCACCTAAGTGCACTCATTGTTTGAAATTTGGCCATACATTGGAGAATTGTAAACTGCTTTTGAACAAAGATGATGATGATGCGATTGTTGAAGAGAGGACAAGGCCTAATGTTGTTCATGAACCTGTTCCTACAGCTCAGCAGGTGCATGAAGCTGCTACAAATTCAGCTACTACGAACTTGGTTGTGCAACAGACATCTGTGACACAAAATGTAGAACAACCTACTGAGCCTGCAATGCTACCTGTCGAAAGGGAGGTTTGGGCTGACGCTACAGGTGATAATTGTGATAGTCATGAAGAAAGTGACGATGAGCAGCCTCGGTTTTAAACAGATGATATCCAACAATTAAATCTTGCTGATGTTGGTAACCCAATACCTGACATAAAGAATGTTACCATTGAGCCAACAACCCTACATGGTTCAAGAAGAGGTAGGGTTTTAAGGACTGATATGGGGATGGTTGTGGTTTCTTTTACTGAAGTGGAAACTGTTGATGCTATGCTTACAAATGAAACACAATTACAAATGAAACACAAGGTCTGAAAGAGACACCTTTTAGTCAAGTCAGACGAAGAAGAGGAAGATCTAGCAAGACTCAAGTAGCTATACAGGACTTGGGTAACAATGGAGGTAAGAAGAAAAAAAATGTTTCCAAATGAAGGTCTTATACTGGAACATTAGGGGTGTCTCAAACCCAAAATTGAGGCAGGAAAAATAAAATAAAAATTAAGGAGCATGCTCCTTCTATCATCTATTTGGTTGAGTCGATGGTTTGGCCTGAAAAATATCCAACTACTATGATGGATAGACTAGGATATTGTGTTGATTTTATTTCAAATACCAGAATAAATAAACCTCCTAATCTCTGGGTTATGTGGAAAAGAGATTTGAAAAAACCAACTGTGGTGATGATATCTCAACAGCAAATCACGGTTTCTACAGAACTCGATGGTATGGTTTGCCTACTGACTTTTGTGCATGCAAACAATTTCAAAGTAGGAAGAACAGCTCTTTGGTATGATATTGCATCATTGGGAAATCCAATGGCACCATGGCTTGTTTGTGGGGACTTTAATTATACATTATATTCCCACAAAAAAATTGAACCTAGGACTTTTAATTCTTCTATAGCAGATGAGTTTGCTGCTTATTTAGACTCTGTGTCATTAACACAAATACAGTCTACAGGGCTGAAGTATACATGGACAAACAGAAGATTAATAGGGAATGTGAAGGTATTGCTAGATAGAAGTGTCTGTAATGACCAGGGTCCGAGTAGATTTGAAGATTCCTTTCAAAGAGTTCGTCCTAGGACTGTTTCTAATCACTGTGCTTTATTGGTGGGGTGTTTATCCATTCCAAAGCCTCACAACATGCCTTTTCGACTGCAGAGATTCTGGTTGGATCATGAATGTTTTAAAAAAGTGGTGAGTGATGCTTAGAAGATTCAATTTTTAGGAATCCTTACTTTGTTCTTTTTAAAAAATTGAAGCACTTTAAATTGTTTTTAAAGAAATGGTCCAAGGGTACATTCCCAAGAATCAATGAAGAGGTTAAGATAGCACAGGTTGAATTGGAGGATGTCCAAGAGACAATTCAGATTGTGGGTTTGAATAGCTCTTTGCAGGATATGGAGAGCCTGGCATCTAGAAGGTATGAACAAGCACTTGCTTTACAAAATAATTTATGGAAGGAAAAATCACGTGTACAGTGGTTGCATGAGGGGGATAGAAATACTAAATTTTTTTCATACCTATGCAAATGCTAGAAGAAGGAAAAATGCTATCAGGTTTCTAAAATTGAGAATATGGATGATCTAAAAGAACATGTGATTAACTTCTACAAAAAATTGCATAGTAGTGTGGATTCTATCAAGCATGAAAAACTTTTGGATAATATTCCAAATTGGTTGCTAAGGAAAACTCGGAATTATTGGATGCTATGCCTACTACAGATGAAATAAGGAGAGCCTTATTTGATTTAAATTCAGAAAGTGCTCTTGGTCCAGATGGGTTCCCAGGAAAATTTTTCCAGTGTTGTAGGGAAATTATTAAAAATGACCTTGTGGCTGCTGTATACTCCTTCAGGTCTGGATATCTTCCCTATGGTTTAAATAATAACTTTATTACTCTTATTCCTAAATTTAGTGGTGCTTCAAGACTGATTGATTATAGACCTATTCGTGTGGGTAATTTTATTTATAAAAATTTTGTCAAAGGTTGTGTCCATGAGGTTAAGTGTTTTCTTGGAATCACTAGTGTCAAAAGAGTTAAAGGCAGGCTAATTCAAAACAATATTGGGCTAGCATCTAAGTTAATTACTTTGAAGTGGAGAAGATTTAAATAAGGAACTATGGCACATAAATTGGATGTACAAAAAGCCTTTGATACATTAGAGTGGAACTTTCTTTTTGATATATTGAATGCTTTTGGTTTTTTGAAAACATTCATTAATAGGTTGAAAATTCTTTTTAAATCAGCAAGAACGCTGTTATGTTGAATGGAGGATCGGTTGGATTCATTGAAACAAGTAGAGGATAATGCCAGGGAGATCTTCTTTCACCAATGCCTTTTGTGTTAGTAGAAGAAGTTCTATGTAGAGGACTGAAGAAGTTCTATGTAGAGGACTGAAGAATATGATACAGAAGGGAGACATTAAAGCCATTAACTTGTAGTTCTATGCTAAAGCAATATTCAGAATATTCAGGTAAGAAGATAAACCCATCAAAAAGTAAAAGTTTTTTCTATGGGGTGTCCAATGCCAAAAAGAATAGGATTCAATCCTGTTTAGGGGATTTAAATCCTCTCCTGTTGGTTAAACAACATGAGGAAGCCAAGCCATCGCTTGATGAGCGACAGCTGGCTACCCGTCATCCAATGGTCATGAGAATTAATTGGTAAACTAACTACGACAAACCCAAGACACCGAAGTAAACACTGAATTCAAAATCTGACCTTGTGTCGTTCAGTCTGGTCTATCCAATTTCTGCTTCATCCTTGCTGCAAACAAGAGAGAGAGAGAGAGAGAGAGAGAGAGAGAGAGAGAGAGAGAGAGAGAGTGTGAAGCTCGGCGGCAACCTCCCTCGCTCAACATTTTCTCCGTTTTTTCAATCATCTACGCTAGCCCTATGTTTTCGGAAAAAGATCGTCTCCAGTTCATCCAGCTGTCCAGTCGTAGACGAACGGACTGGATTTAAAGGACACGCCCCCAGTCTCCAGTTCTAGAAGGTATGAACAAGCACTTGCTTTACAAAATAATTTATGGAAGGAAAAATCACGTGTACAGTGGTTGCATGAGGGGGATAGATGTCACACCCCAATTCCACACCATTCGGAATAGTGTGATGAACCGTCAATAAACCAACGGTTCAACCAGGATCTCAAAATAGGCTATCCCACATATGATAAACCAAAACACATTCCACATTAATCAGAGGTAATAAAATAAATAGCGGAAGTCTTACAGATAATGAACTGAGAAATTCTAACTGTGATACTCATAAATAAAATATCTAATTATGTTGTTTCAACCGAGACATAAATAAAATATCAAATACATGTCTTTACTAAATCCAAATAAATAAAACAAAATCTAATCGAATACGCATGAGTTGCACTCGCAAGAGGAGTCATGCGTATCCACTATGTCTTCAGCTTCCATTGTCGCCACATGCCCGTACACAGGAGCATTCATGTAATCTTCAACGGTGGTACCTGCATCATCAACTAAAAGTATTCGAATTCGAAAGGGTGAGCACACATCACGGCTCAGTGAGCAAACAAAACAATGCAACAATACATATGCATGCAATCAATTCATATCTTTGGTCTGGTTTAAATTTTGCAATGTGCTATAGAAAGGATAGGTGGCCGCCGCACCTCTATACACGAGTGTGTGGAAACGCCCAATGAAAACGGCACTGTCGCCCCAGATGCACCCACCATGGATAATATACACCCCATGAAAACGGCATGGCTGTACCGGTTGCCCATACCAACACGTAAGCCCCTGTTGGCGAGGGCTTACAAACTGGGCTCGCAACTAACCAACCCTAATGTCAAACAATGTATCCAAGGCCTCACCCCAGCATCCCTCAATACATCCATAGAGATAGAGCTAGGGTCTGGTGACCAGGCTGAACCACAATGCCACGTCCCCCCCTGATGCCCTACGACATATTAGTTTCGCTAAGGTAATGGCGATACGACGATGTTAGTGGACAAGACTTGAGTAGAGATAGAGCTAGAGTCTGGTGACCAGGCTGAACCACAATGTCACGTCCTCCCCCTGATGCTCCACTCGCATCAAGCACACTAACACTTGCTTAGTGGACATGACTTGAATAGACCATGGCACAATATACACCCCATGAAGAACGGTCATGGCTGTACCGGTTGATACCATCCCTACCCGCACCATGTACACCAGCCAAACACAAACATTCACATGCCTATTCCTACCATCATCACATCACCATGTTATAATCAATAAATTTAAATATGCATGACAGTAATAATAGAAATATTGGATGACATGTTGAATGCACATTACAATCATACACGCATAACACAATCATGGTATTGGACTCAAGAAGTAAAAACAGTTTGTTATTAACCAATTAGTTTAGGTCTTGTTCCCTCACCTTAGCTTGTTAATAGATCCTCTTCCAAGCTTTAGAATGACCTTTATAATGTTATTATATTGCTAGAAGACCTAACAAAGTCGATTGAATTTAATTAGAATTAATTCCAAATTTAAAAACCATTCTGTTAACTGAGGGTCGGAGGTAGGGTCGGAGTCATGATCGACCCTGGGTGCGACCCTCCCCCTAATCTGAACTTCCCGAACACTGAGGGTCGATGCTAGGGTCGGATCTGCCATCGACCCTAGGTGCGACCCTCCATGGTTTGAGTCGAAAATATCAGATTTCTTTCTCTCTTTCATGGTTGGGTCCTATGGCTTACTTCCACAATCCATTCTATACATGTTCTATGGTTTAGAACTATACTTTATTCACATACATGGTTTTAATGATCTCCTCCATGGTTTCCATTGAAACGAAACCATGGATGGATGATTTGGGTTTCTTCTAAGTCATACCCTCTTCATAAACCATTCTAAAGTCTTAAATAAATCATGGGGAACGTATCCATACCTTAGTTTTGCTGAGATTCAGAGTTCCTCTGAATTTCCTTTTCTTCCTTAGCCTTTTCTTCAAGTTTTCCTTCTCTTCGTCTCTTCCTTCTCTTCTCTTTCTCTCAATCCAATTAGAGTTGTAAAAGGAGTGAAAGAGGCTTAGGGACGTCCTATTTATAGTGTAAAACCTCCAAAAATACGTTCCATTGAGTTTAGGAAAGGTTCCAATCGAAATTAGGAAGGTTTCTCAATTTTCGATTCGTACTGTTTTTTCCCGAATGCCGAGGGTCGATGGGAGGGTCGGAGAACTCATAGACCCTGCGACCCACGGTTGAGGTTCGATGGTGAGGGTCGATGGGAGGGTCGGACCTGCCTGTTAAAACATGCGACCCTACCCTCACTTTGATTGTTTTTGGGTAAATTTTTATATTGGGTCTTGGGTTTCTTCACACACTTGGTCCACTTGGCTCGACCATGATATGTAGACGGGTCCCGACACGAAATGTAAGGTTAGGCCGGGTTCGTGGCGTGCGGGTCTTCCAACTCCACCACCCTTAAAAGAAATTTCGTGCTTGAAATTTGAAAGTACGGATCTTAGAACTCCCCCATCCTTAAATGAATTTTGTCCTCAAAATTTAAACGAATCTTACAACTCCCCCATCCTTAAAATAAATTTTGTCCTCAAAATTTTTATTTTACTTCGAAGTCAATAGGTGGGAATTCTATTTCCGCATTGCATCTTCGTCCTCCTATGCACTCTTCTCCACGTATTGTCTTTGCCAGGTTACCTTCACATAATAATTATCCCAGCTTTGGAAACATTGTACCTTCCCAATAGTGAACTAGGCTGGTACCACTTCAATAGTTAAACATTCTATCTAATCCAGTGATTCCATGGTCAATACCTTTAATATGGATCTTTAATGTACTTCTTCAACAGTGACACACGAAATACATCATGCACACTAGACATGGACAGCGGTAACGCTAATTGATATGCAATTTTTCTACGTCTCCCCAAAGTTTATAAGATCCAACACATATATAAATTATGACTTTCCCTTCTTGTCTAATCATTTCAAACTACGCATAAATGATATCTTCAAGAACACTTTGTCACTTATGGCGAACTCAAGGTCTTGGTGTCTCTCTGACAACTTGAGCTATCCTGCCCCTTTCCTTTGATCTTGTCTGTCACTCGATAGTTTTCTTCCTTAGCCTTAGGTCTCAAAATTCTTCATTTACCGACTTTACTCCAAACCAGAGGGGTTTGACATTTCTACCGTACCATGCTATATGGGTGACATTTACATGATAGCTTGGTAGGATCTTCAATTCATGGTAACTTCTCAACTCCAACTCCTTGAAATCAATTCACAAGCTCGGGGCATATCTCTTAGGATCTGTATAGTCCGCCCCGACTATCCGTCGGTTTGAGGTAAAGTGTAGTACTAAACTTCAACTTTATCCCCATTATTTTTTGTACATCCTCCCAAAACTTCAAGATAAGGCATAAGCTTCTGACCGACACTAAGCTCTCATGCATACCATTCAATCTGAAAATATTATCCACATATAGCTTAGTTAACCGCTCCAAAGCATACCGAGGTCGTATAGCAATGGACTGAGCTATCTTCATAAGGCGATCAACAATCACCTAACCATGTCAACCGATTTGGGAGTCAGTGGCAAATCATTGACATAGTTCACAATACTGCAATTCCATTCCCAAAACAAAAGTCAGGGTTTGGGTTTCCTTTTCTAAGTCTGCTTACACTGTTCTTATATACAGACCTAACAAAATTACTACTTCTACTTCATCCATCAATTCAGAGATGATCTTTAATGCCACAAGCGCAACCGACGAACCATTGCTCCATAAGTTCATCCATAAATTCTCGCTTAATTGGATCATCACGAGTTTCTATTATATGTTACTCTCCTTCTAAATCTGAATCTATTGCTGCAAAACATAAGGTAGCATTTATACTGGGTCCTTCCTTGGGCTTCATAATTCCCATCTGCGATCGTATAAGCAGTTTGAAATCTAAAGACTTAAGGGGTATATTTAGTTTCTTTCCAAATGACACAGATATAAAATGATGAGTAGCTCCATAATCAAAAGACCACTCTGGCAGGAATTCCATTACTAGGTACGATACCTGTGATTTGTTTTAATTTAGTCTACATGCTCATGAAATGTAACATAAAATGACAGGTTCAGGTTATACCTGTGACCACATCAGACGATGCGACAGCATCCTTGGCTGAAACAGCATAAACTCTTCCTTGTTGTAGTTGTTTTCTAGGCTTAGTACACTCTCTTGAGACATGCCCTACTTGGTTGCAGTTAAAACACCTGATCCCCTCACCATTTTGCTTTGGTTGCCATGGGGTTGCTAAAATATTTTTGGTTGCAGCATTGAAGCCCTGGGTACGGAAGGGTTGGAATACCTTGGTGTTGCCTCCGTTGTAAAAATTTTCATTTGGTCTTTTGATTCCCCTATTTTGAGTAAAATAGCTCTCTTTCTGGCTCGACTCTATCACTCGAGCAATTTGTACAGCTTCATTGTAGATTTTCTTCTCCAGTCCCAAAACATGTTCGCGTATGCTTACCCTAAGTCCCATGATGAACCTTCGGGTTTTCGTATCCTCCTCTTGCATACTGACTGGTGCAAAGAAAAACAGCTCCTCATAACGCTGTTGATATGCGTCGACAGTCATCTGCCCCTGATATAAACTCAGGAACTCTCTCTCCATAGATCTCTAAAACTTCTAGGGAAGTATTTCTCAAATAATGCCTCTTTGTATATATCCCAGGTCAAGTGGGCATGTTTGGTTAATAGATATGTCCTGGTAGACTTCCACCAATGGTGTGCATCGTTCTTGAGCATAAATGTGGCACACAACACTTTCTCCTCCTCATTTACGGTCATCATCATAAAATTTCTTTCCATTTCGTCAATCCAGTGTGCAGGCCACAAAGGATCTGCTGGCTTACCATCGAATTCTTTGGGCTTCATCTTAAGAAAATGCCCGACCAGTCTGGAGCGGTCCAGCTGATACGGAGCATAGGCCCCATACATAGGTGGTTGGTACTGATAACCACCTTGAGCTATCTCAGGGTTTTGCACTGGAGCTTGCATGACTGGTGTTTGAGGTGCCTGGGGTACTGCATTATTTCCCCCTGGTATTGTGCTTGCATGTCCTGCTGGCATCTGTGTCGTATGTGCAGCTGGAAAAACCCCGCCTATGGCAACTTGCATATTAGTTTGCACCTGTTGTATTTGTTGCAGTTGTTGTGCCAAGTTCATTACGACTGTAACTAAATCTATAGGTGGGGCTGGCAAATTTGTAGGATTTTCCTGACCATTAGCTCCTGACGGTGCCACGTTTGGATTCTCTGGTACTTCAGGAATTTCATGACTGGTTTCATCTACCAATGGTGGTGGTGGGATTTGGTTACGTCCGCGTCTGTTCCCTCTTCGCCCAGCCATTTCCTATTCTGGTGGTGTAGTGTCTGAAAAGTCATAGAATACGTGAGGCAATCAATATATACTTCATTCTGATTTTGGATACACTAACCAATGGTATTTTTAAAATTTTCAGATCATTCAGTGAAAAATACTATCTTTTCTATGCAGGGTCGATGGTGGGGGTCGATGGGTATCCGACCCTCAGTATCCGACCCTGGGAAATCATCCATTTTTCCCGAGTATATAATGCCATTGGTTAAGGCACTACAAGAGTAAATCTGGAGAAGCTTTCATACATCAGTAAATCAGGTATAAATCAGGAGAAAGATTTCATACATCAATAAATCAGGTATAAATCAGAAGATGTACGCTCAACACGAATAAACATTTAACTATTTATTCAGTTCATATCACTGTTCATGTGGTCGATCATGAGAGTGGCTCAGATTGGTATAATCAGGACTAATACTAAAGAAACAATATCTGTAACTCCAATTGACAGGTTAAATCAAGAAGGTATCCTATCAAGACACGTGAATTTAAAATCTGGTATGTGCATCCTCTATAATCATAAGAGTAAATCAATAATGCACCGCATCCTATATAATCATATCCAGTTATATGGCCACAATTAGATTTGATCCTCTACTGAAAACGTTTAAGGCTTCGTCTTCAGAAAATATTCTTCAATCCTTGGTCAGATCATTGCAACTATCACATACATCGGTGGCTAGTAAGGTTAACCACCTTGATATACTACTTGTTGTGCACCAAACTTCTGCACTGGGGTATGCATTACTAGGACTTGCTGAGTGGTAGGCACTGTGTTATAGCTAACAGGTGTTGGGGTACAGTGATGCTACTAATTGATACCGTACTTGGTTTGACTCGGAAGTGTTGATGTGGCATCGACATCTTGGGTAGTAATTCACATAGCAACTTGCATAGTCAGTCTCATCTGTTGTTGCTCTTGTATTTTATTGGGCCAAGTTTATTACAACCATAACCAAGGTACTTAATAGTCCAGGTGGTTGGCTGGAGTGGTCTGGTTCTTCACCTCCTTTTATTTGCTCTAATCTGATTACCAACTCAGATGAGTTTTCATTATCCGTTCTCGACCTTGATAGTGGTGGGGTCAAGTTGCAACATCCTCTTCTTGCGTAGTGGCAATAGATCAGCTTGTAATGGATCTCACTCTGAGTCTCTACGTCCCCCAGGAGTATAGCTTTATTTTCTTTTATAGTTACTCTCATTTTTGGTGTATAGCTATTGTTCTCTTATCTCTGTCCTACATCGAGTTTCACATCTTGTGAGTACCAACTCGATATTCTAATTTTTCTGCTTTACAGAAGCTCCCTTCTTGCTACTGTACTATATCCTTGTATACTTGGAGAACTATCCAACTTATAGATAATACCCTATATTGTTTGTTTATTAGGATAATTTTTTGTCTTCTCTTTCCGTGTGAGTGTATATATATGGTTCCACCTTTTATATATACATTATCGTCTTGTTTAATTTCTGTCTCAATCAACACAGGTGCTTATGGTTTGTTTGTATTAAAACTTTTAATTTATCCTAACTCAGTTCATGGACTCTAGTGGAAGTATTCAGGTTTAATGGGTAAGGCCTACGAAAGCTCTGATACCAAGTTGTCACACCCCAATTCCGCACCATTCGGAATAGTGTGATGAACCGTCAATAAATCAACGGTTCAACCAGGATCTCAAAATAGACTATCCCACATATGATAAACCAAAACACATTCCACATTAATCAGAGGTAATAAAATAAATAGCGGAAGTCTTACAGATAATGAACTGAGAAATTCTAACTGTGATACTCATAAATAAAATATCTAATTATGTTGTTTCAACCGAGACATAAATAAAATATCGAATACATGTCTTTACTAAATCCAAATAAATAAAACAAAATCTAATCGAATACGCATGAGTTGCACTCGCAAGAGGAGTCATGTGTATCCACTATGTCTTCAACTTCCATTGTCGCCACATGCCTGTACACAGGAGCGTTCATGTAATCTTCAACGGTGGTACCTGCATCATCAACTAAAAGTATTCGAATTCGAAAGGGTGAGCACACATCATGGCTCAGTGAGCAAACAAAACATGCAACAATACATATGCATGCAATCAATTCATATCTTTGGTCTGGTTTAAAGTTTGCAATGTGCTATAGAAAGGATAGGTGGCCGCCGCACCTCTATACACGACTGTGTGGAAACACCCAATGAAAACGACACTGTCGCCCCACATGCACCCACCATGGACAATATACACCCCATGAAAACGGCATGGCTGTACCGGTTGCCCATACCAACACGTAAGCCCCTGTTGGCGAGGGCTTGCAAACTGGGCTCGCAACTAACCAACCCTAATGTCAAACAATGTATCCAAGGCCTCACCCCAGCATCCCTCAATACATCCATAGAGATAGAGCTAGGGTCTGGTGACCAGGCTGAACCACAATGCCACGTCCCCCCCCCCTGATGCCCTACGACATATTAGTTCCGCTAAGGTAATGGCGATACGACGATGTTAGTGGACAAGACTTGAGTAGAGATAGAGCTAGAGTCTGGTGACTAGGCTGAACCACAATGTCACGTCCTCCCCCTGATGCTCCACTCGCATCAAGCACACTAACACTTGCTTAGTGGACATGACTTGAATAGACCATGGCACAATATACACCCCATGAAGAACGGTCATGGCTGTACCGGTTGATACCATCCCTACCCGCACCATGTACACCAGCCAAACACAAACATTCACATGCCTATTCCTACCATCATCACATCACCATGTTATAATCAATAAATTTAAATATGCATGACAGTAATAATAGAAATATTGGATGACATGTTGAATGCACATTACAATCATACACGCATAACACAATCATGGTATTGGACTCAAGAAGTAAAAACAGTTTGTTATTAACCAATTAGTTTAGGTCTTGTTCCCTCACCTTAGCTTGTTAATAGATCCTCTTTCAAGTTTTAGAATGACCTTTATAATGTTATTATATTGCTAGAAGACCTAACAAAGTCGATTGAATTTAATTAGAATTAATTCCAAATTTAAAAACCATTCTGTTAACTGAGGGTCGGAGGTAGGGTCGGAGTCATGATCGACCCTGGGTGCGACCCTCCCCCTAATCTGAACTTCCCGAACACTGAGGGTCGATGCTAGGGTCGGATCTGCCATCGACCCTAGGTGCGACCCTCCATGGTTTGAGTCGAAAATATCAGATTTCTTTCTCTCTTTCATGGTTGGGTCCTATGGCTTACTTCCACAATCCATTCTATACATGTTTTATGGTTTAAAACTATACTTTATTCACATACATGGTTTTAATGATCTCCTCCATGGTTTTCATTGAAACGAAACCATGGATGGATGATTTGGGTTTCTTCTAAGTCATACCCTCTTCATAAACTATTCTAAAGTCTTAAATAAATCATGGAGAACGTATCCATACCTTAGTTTTGCTGAGATTCAGAGTTCCCCTGAATTTCCTCTTCTTCCTTAGCCTTTTCTTCAAGTTTTCCTTCTCTTCTTCTCTTCCTTCTCTTCTCTTTCTCTCAATCCAATTAGGGTTGTAAAAGGAGTGAAAGAGGCTTAGGGACGTCCTATTTATAGTGTAAAACCTCCCAAAATACGTCCCATTGAGTTTAGGAAAAGTTCCAATCGAAATTAGGAAGGCTTCTCAATTTTCGGTTCGTGCTGTTTTTTCCCGAATGCCGAGGGTCGATGGTCAGGGTCGACGGGAGGGTCGGACAACTCATAGACCCTGCGACCCACGATTGAGGGTCGATGGTGAGGGTCGATGGGAGGGTCGGACCTGCCTGTTAAAACATGCGACCCTACCCTCACTTTGACTGTTTTTGGGTAAATTTTCATATTGGGTCTTGGGTTTCTTTACACACTTGGTCCACTTGGCTCGACCATGATATGTAGACGAGTCCCGACACGAAATGTAAGGTTAGGCCGGGTTCGTGGCGTGCGGTTCTTACAATAGAAATACTAAATTTTTTTCATACCTATGCAAATGCTAGAAGAAGGAAAAATGCTATCAGGTTTCTAAAATTGAGAATATGGATTATCTAAAAGAACATGTGATTAACTTCTACAAAAAATTGCATAGTAGTGTGGATTCTATCAAGCATGAAAAACTTTTGGATAATATTCCAAATTGGTTGCTAAGGAAAACTCGGAATTATTGGATGCTATGCCTACTACAGATGAAGTAAGGAGAGCCTTATTTGATTTAAATTCAGAAAGTGCTCTTGGTCCAGATGGGTTCTCAGGAAAATTCTTCCAATGTTGTAGGGAAATTATTAAAAATGACCTTGTGGCTGCTGTATACTCCTTCTTCAGGTCTGGATATCTTCCCTATGGTTTAAATAATAACTTTATTACTCTTATTCCTAAATTTAGTGGTGCTTCAAGACTGATTGATTATAGACCTATTCATGTGGGTAATTTTATTTATAAAAATTTTGTCAAAGGTTGTGTCCATGAGGTTAAGTGTTTTCTTGGAATCACTAGTGTCAAAAGAACAAGGAGCCTTTATTAAAGGCAGGCTAATTCAAAACAATATTGGGCTAGCATCTAAGTTAATTACTTTGAAGTGGAGAAGATTTAAATAAGGAACTATGGCACTTAAATTGGATGTACAAAAAGCCTTTGATACATTAGAGTGGAACTTTCTTTTTGATATATTGAATGCTTTTGGTTTTTTGAAAACATTCATTAATAGGTTGACAATTCTTTTTAAATCAGAAAGAACGTCTGTTATGCTGAATGGAGGACCTGTTGGATTCATTGAAACAAGTAAAGGATTATGCCAGGGAGATCTTCTTTCACTAATGCCTTTTGTGTTAGTAGAAGAAGTTCTATGTAGAGGACTGAAGAATATGATATATGCTGAATGGAGGACCTGTTGGATTCATTGAAACATGTAAAGGATTATGCCAGGGTGATCTTCTTTCACCAATGCCTTTTGTGTTAGTAGAAGAAGTTCTATGTAGAGGACTGAAGAATATGATACAGAAGGGAGACATTAAAGCAATTAACTTGTAGCTCTATGCTAAAGCAATATTCAGAATATTCAGGTCAGAAGATAAACCCATCAAAAAGTAAAAGTTTTTTCTATGAGGTGTCCAATGCCAAAAAGAATAGGATTCAATCCTGTTTAGGGGATTTAAATCCTCTCCTGTTGGTTAAACAACGTGAGGAAGCCAAGCCATCGCTTGATGAGCGACAGCTGACTACCCGTCATCCAATGGTCATGAGAATTAATTGGTAAACTAACTACGATAAAACCAAGATACCAAAGTAAACACTGAATTCAAAATCCGACCTTGTGTCGTTCAGTCTGGTCTATCCAATTTCTGCTTCATCCTTTCTGCAAACACGAGAGAGAGAGAGAGAGAGAGAGAGAGAGAGAGAGAGAGAGAAGCTCGGCGGCAACCTCCCTCGCTCAACATTTTCTCCGTTTTTTCAATCATCTCCGCCAGCCCTATGTTTTCTCTCTTAGCTAACGTTTCAGACCTGTCAAAACTCAGACTGCAAACACAGGATTTGGATCCTGGAGGTGTCAACAGATTCATTAATTCACACCTAATTTCAGAGCCAGGTGATCAAATCCAACCTGATATAATTACTCCAATGTCAAGTCTATATTATCCAGATGATCCAACATAACTATGAAATCCAAACAAAAACCGTCTGGATATGTATGAATTCCATCAAGCAAACTTAAAATAATAAAATAGAATACATCAAGCAAACTTAAAATAATGATGAAAATTCGTAGTAGTTCTGTTTTGATTTTCTTTTTTCTTTTTTTTCTTTTTTTCTTTTTTTTTTTTTATGTTGGTTTCCACCATCTAAATTCCCCCACCAGAAAATGATATCCTATTCTTTCTCATTCTGATTTAGGTTTACATATCATGGCTCTTAGTTGGGAGCATCGCTGCTGCGAATTTAAGTTCACGTCTCGTGCTTCACTGTTCATCTTCCACTATCAATTTATTGATAATGATAATATCCTTTTTTTTCCCCTGCATTGCTACCAAAAACATCGCCAAAGAAACGAAGAAAAGAAAGAGATTTCTACCAGCGACGGTTCCAGCGGCACAAAGAGATAAGGTGAGAATAGTGAGGGCGTAGATTCATGGTTTCAAAGAAGAATCGTTGTTCAGGAGCCATTTGGTTTGTGCACAACTTTGCAGACCTTTCTTTTTTTAGCTCCTCCAGTCTTTCTGTAGTCGGCAACTTTCCCGGAGTCACACCAGCCCTCACCCTCGATTCCAGTCCCCTTTCTTCATCTCATCTCTTCCCGCGAAGTATTCGCCCCTCATTTCATCTCTTCTGGCAAAGTATTCGCCAGAGAACTTACCAACCACAGCTTCCAGAGCTGTCAATTCTTCGAGTCAATTCCCTCTGCTCACAACTGGGACAGAAAAGTCTATGTTTAGTTTGAAACGTTATCTTTGAGAGAAACAGAAGGCCGGTGGAGATGATTGAGAGTTGGATAGATGTTGAAGGAGGAAGGTTGCCGCGGATCTTCACTTTCTCTCTCCCCTGTTTGCAGAAGGATGGAAGCAGAAATGGGAAAGAAGAGTAAAAGGTGGGATTTTGAATTTAGTGTCTACTTCCGTGCATTGCGGTTTGTCGTGGTTAATGTACAACTAATTCGTATTACCAATGGATGATGGACTGCTAGCTGTCCCTCATCGAGCGATGGCTTGGCTTCCTCATGTGAACTATCAACATGACACGATTTTAATCCTTATTTAGGATTCACAGAAGGGAAGTTTCCAATCAAATATCTTGGTGTTGAAATCTTTGGTGGAAAGATTAAAAAACAATATTTCATGCCTTTATTGGACAAATTGAAAAACAAATGCTCAGTGTGGAATGGAAGGCTTTTGAGCATGGCTGGGAGAATGGAATTGGTGAAATCTGTTATTAGCAACACATTTATTCACTCCTTCTCTCCGTACAAATGGCCAATGAGTGTTATTCAATAACTAGAAGGTGGATGAACAATTTTATATGGAGTAGAGATCCTAATCGGAGAAAGTCTGTTGTAGTAAAATGGAAATACGTATGTAGACCTCAATCTAAAGGAGGATTGGGTATAAAAAGCCTTCAAGAGGTCAACAAAGCTCTCCTTTCTAAATTGACATGGAATGTGTTAATTGAGGATTCTCTATTTGCAGTTTTTATGAGATCAAATACAGATGGTTGGAATCTAACAATTGCTGAAATATTAGATATACCAACATCAAGAACAAAAGAGTTATCTACTAAGGTATCTGATTTTGTCAAAGATGAGGCATGGTCCTTCCCAGTGGTTATGTCTCTGGCTCTTCAAGAAGTACTACATAGATCAGCCAAATCAGGCCCATTTACAGGATGAAAGACAAGCCTATTTGGTCTCTGGAACCAAATGGAAGATTTTCTATATCCTCTGCTTGGAGGCATAACCGAATATCAAATGATAGTCCAGCCTGGTCCAAATATGTATGGAGCAAGAATATGGAGCCTAAAACATCGATATTTGGATGGAGATGGTGCAATAAAAAGCCTCCAACTAATGATGAAATCAAGAAAAGACAGGTATCTCTAACTTCTAGATGTCACTTATGTAGGAAGTCTGATGAAAGCCTTGATCACACTTTTTTGGAGTGCTCATTCTCCAAAAAAATATGGAGTCAAATTCTATCTAAATACAATTTGAGGTGGGAGGGATTTCAGACATCAGATCTTCTTTTCTCTTGGTGGAAAAGGAAGAAAAGAATTGTTCCAATGAAGGAGATATGGATGACACTGTTAATTGTTACATTGGAGAACATTTGGAGAGCCAAAAATATGAGATGCTATGATGGAATTAGGCTAACGCCTAGAAGGGTCTTATATGATATCCAGGTAAAAATTAAATCAGCTTCTGAGATCAAATCATGTGTAGTTAAAAAAGTTGAAGACCTCTACATTCAATACTTTTTCAGTCTTAAAACTAAACATGGTAATATCTCAGTTGTTCAACCAGTGAAATGGAGGAAACCAGCAACTAGATGGTGTAAGTTAAATATAGATGGGTACTCTTTGGGAAACCCTGGAGACTCAGGAGCTGGTGGTGTCTTTAGAACCGATGATGGTCATGTATTGTTTGCTTTCTCGATTTTTTTACAACAAAATACAAACTACCAAGTAGAATTATTAGCAGCAATGGAAGGTCTGAAGCATGTTGCAAGACTTGGTTTGAGAAAGTTATGGATAGAGTGTGACTTCAAAATAGTAGTGGACTGCTTACTAAAGAAGGATCCGCCATGGTTTGTGCTGCAACAATGGAGAGGGTTAATGGCAGATTTATCAAACACTCAAATTAGATTTACTCACTGTTTTCGAGAAGCAAATGTGGTAGCTGATACATTGGCAAAAAGAGGAGCAACTGAGCTGATTTCTGAGACATGGAATACATGTCCGAATTTTATACTAGTGATGAAGTATGGGATGCCTTTGAGTGTCAAAGATTTCGTTTTTAAATAACTGTACTTTCATCTAATGATAGGGCTCTGCTGATGGCAATGCCGAAGGTGGAATTATTACTATCATTTTGATTTTTTCTATTATTTTGTTTCTTAATACAATTTCTTTGCTGACCTTTAGCAAAAAAAAGGAGCATGGAGTGACCTTGGGATGTCTCCCTACAGTTACAAAGATCCTGGGACTCCTTCTAGGATCTCAGGGGGCCGTCGTGGTGGATGGGGAGTCTTTGTACACTTTCCTCCCTTGATTAGAGGGGTTTTGGTAGTGTAGATATAATATATGACCGTATGATGGAGATCCAACGACTTAATGGCCTGAATGATGGAGCTCCAATGACTAGATGGCCTGCAACCACCATTAGGTTACCTTACAAAGTAGTGAAGCACTTCTCGATCTCTTTTGGGAGGATGACACGTGGAAGTAACTATTTAGAGGTGGGTTACGGGATGGTTGTCCTATTAGGCTGATTTTTCGCACGTGTGTAACCATCTGCGAGCACTAAATTGTGCTTGATTCTGTATCTTTGAGATGTCAATATGTGTCAGCCTGGATACTGGGTCTGCGAGGTACCACATGTCTGTTTCTGATTGGCTGCGTTTTGCATGGTCATCATAGTTGTGTCACAGCCCATTTCTAGATATGGGCGTGATACCTGGGTCAACCCATGAGGTGATCCGAATCCACCCAGGATCAACAAACCACTGTGATATACCAAACCAAATCTATAGTCTACAAAAGCAATATCCAACAATAATCACGTAAATCAAATAAGAGTAATAATAGCATAAGCAGATTAATATGTAACAGATGCCATCTAGTGATATATTTAAAGTGTTGTTATGAACACATCCAAGTGTTCCTCAAAATATCATATCATATTATTCATATATTTACCCTGATGAAAAGAGTAAATCTGTATCAACTGATATAGATAGACTGTACACATCTATCAACAAAAAGAATCATGTAATCCGGAAAGGGGTAAGGGGATAGCTGCATTAGGTGTAGACGCAGTCCCTATAAGCGTAGCCCTCACCGTACTCGCCAGAGAAGTCTTCACCCGTAGAGGCATCACCCACAAGAAGGGACTCCATAAAATCAGCCACAGAGAAATCTCCTACATCAGAATCTGAAAAGACCTATAGATACAAGGGGTGAGCTCCTATCCCAGCTCAGTGAGAAATTGGGTATCACATGTCATGCACAAATGAATATGATGCTGTCTAGTACTAAGTCAAGTGTATTGGTTCTATAAGTGCCTTATTAAGATGTCCACCGTAACTTTCAGCCCTACCTATGGATCAACGACTTTTACCTCTCATGCACGGGCTAAGGTAGAAGTAGGATGCCCAAGTTTCTTTTGCCAAATTGCTTTTACAAGTGGCCCCCCTCATGTCACACCCCAATTTCGACTGAACTAGAAGTGTGAGTGAACCGTCACTGAACCAACGGTTCACACCAGGATCTCAATAAGACCGTGTCCACTCATACATGCACATAACCATAATCAGAATATAATTAAATACAACAGAAGTCTTAAATTAAATGAACTGAGTTCTCTATTGATAATTTAAATAAAATATCCAATTATTCAAAACACCAGAACGTAAATAATTATCCTTACATCACTTATAAATCCAACTGAAAATAAATAAAATAAACAATTCCAATATCCTAGAGGTACACGCGAAAAGGGCACTCGCATAAAGCATCTCCTGCTTGCACTTTCAGGGCAGCAGCTCTTCCATATACTGGAGCATCCACGTAGTCTTCGACAGTGTAACATGTATCAACATCTAAAAACATGTATATATACAAGGGTGACCTCACAACTTAGCTCAGTAAGACAATCAGACAATGCAACACACATCATGCATGAGTAACATTCACATTATGATCTGGTTTTAAGTTTACAATGTGTTATAGAAAGGATTGGCGACCACCGCACCTCTGTACACGAGTGTGTGAATCCACCCAATGGATCAAACACCACTGTTGTCCCACATGCACCCACCATGGAATAGAGATAGAGCTAAAGCGTTCGGATCAAACACCGCCAACACTTCCCCTAATGCCCTACCCATACCAATACGTAAGTCCCTATTGGTGAGGGGTTGCAAACTGGGCTCGCAACTAACCAATCATATATGTCATCATAGTAGGCCCTATCCCAGCACAGCTCCCTATGGCATAGAGATAGAGCTAGAGTCTAGTGGCCAGGCCAGAGACCACAGTGCCACTTCCTCCCCTGATACCCTATCCGCACCAAGCATGCTAAGACAGAAGCGACACGAAAAGGTGCTAGTGTGAGGAATGATCCCAGACCCCAGGCCCTTCTCACTCCACACACCAACGAAAACAATCACATGCCTAACAGTCACATCCTAGCATAATGAGTATGCATGAGTAATATAATAACTGAAAGTAAAGATGACATGCGAGTATGCACAAACACCATTCCACAAAATCATAATTACTAACAACGTTTTACTCTTATTAGGTTATTAGGGTTTAGGTCCGATTCCCTTACCTGACGCTTGATTGCTAACTTGCTCCGGGTCACAGAATCTAAACTCGCTATCACAAGGTCCTACACGATATTAGGGTTGAATTAGAATAATTTTCTTAGGGTTTACGTTGGTCGAAAAACCAACTGGGTCAAAAACACTCCTCACAGTGTATACCGATTACAGTATCGGTCACAAGCATCAGTGGCGGTATTGTGGGGAAAGGTGCAACAAGTATGGTCGATCGGTCCCCACAGACCAATATCTGATAGGTACCGGTCGCAGTACCCATCGCATATGGTGCGACCGGTATGCTCGATCGGTATGCCTCTGAAAAACCATTAATTCGGTGTTCGCCTTCCGTCAGTCACCCCCTATTGGTTCTAGGGTTTCTCCTATGCATTCTAGGGCTGAGCAACAAGTTAGAGTTGTTTCATATTCCATTCAAGTCTTAGTTTCGATGATCCTTAACGTAGAATGCAAATCTATGGTTCATCGACTGTATTGGGGTTTGACGGCAAATTTAAGGGTTTTAGATCAATACCTCGCCTTGCATGGTATTGATCAATTCATGATTAATCATCTATAATTCTTAACTTAGAGAGAAGTTCAAGCACCTACCGTTGGTTCACAACTATGGTGTTCTTCGTCCAACGGCAAACGATGCCTCCTCTCCCTCCTTCCTTAGCACTTTCTCCTCTCTAGGGTTTGTGAGGATCAATGAAAGAGTTCTAAGGAGGTTTAGGGGTCCTTAAATAGACTAGGATAGAGTTTAAGAAGTTTCTTTATGTTAGAAAAGTCCTTAGGCTCGATATTAGGAAAGTGGGACCCGCAAAGATCCGTTTCCCCATCTAAGTAGTCTGCCCGTGCAGACATACCGGTCGACCATGAAGATTGGAAGACCTATTATGACATGAATTAAAAGTTTAGATCGGGTTCATGGAGTGCGGGTCTTACAACTCTCCCACCCTTAAAAGAAGTTTCGTCTCCAAAATTTGCATGTAGGTTTCACACCTCAGACCTATGATCCAAGGAGTGCCACCTCCCAAAATAGACAGAGTCTATGCCAACACGTAACCCCCTATTGGCAAGGGACTAGAACCATGGGTAATGCAACCACCTAATGCCTAGCATATGCATAACATGAAAATAATAGGGTCGCATCCCAATAGAGAACCCTGGTCCCTAATCCCTTTGAGCCACCGTATCACTACTAAGATGCTAGCAATATAAAGAAGGGTCTGTGTGACCATGGGTCACTGGTCCCCTTGGTACCCACATGTCACACATACTAAACACATTATCATCTATCCAAAGCATACGTAGTTATTACTATGCAAATGCATGCTCAGATATATAGATATAATTATGGCATGTTGTCATAACACAACATAGCATAGACATACATAAATGTCCTAACTCTATAGACCTGACCCCTCACCTGTAGACACCAAAGGTGCTGCTGAACCTAAAAGCCAACAGTAGGCTTGGTTGCTATCCGCATCGATTTACCTATTCATTTTCATAAGTTTTATTATGTCAGTTAGGTAACTTCTAAACCTGCATGGATATATTTTAAATGTCTCAATGCGGGTCCCAAGATAGGCCAAAAACCCTACGGTTGGTCCTCGAAGGATCTAACTAGGAAAGTAGGCTTTTAGTAACCAAGGAGGCGGATGGTACTGACAGAAGGTGCTACCGATTTTACCTATAAGAGTCGCACCAAATTTTGGTCATAATTTAAAATTTTAACTTTGTAACAGGTCTTACCATGGCAAATGACTCAAACTACGTTGGACCGGACATATGAAACCCAACCAAGGTAATCTAGTTTAACTCTGACACTCAAAACTATAAATGCAGGACTTAAACTAGGGGTCTAGTACGTCGCACCTAGGTGCAATCTATCACGTGCCACACCCCCTGTTTCGAAATTGGTTTAGAAAACCAACTCGTTTGGACCTAGGGTTAGACCTGGTATTAGATTAGACCTTTTAGAGGAGATGTCCAGGTGCATTCTCAGTTTTGAAATAGGTAGAGAGGAGGGAATCCTCCAATCCACCTTGATTGGAGCCCCAAATTTACTCCAACGAGAATGGAGTATGGGATTTGGCCATACTCCATCCCTTCTCTTTTTCATTCTTTGCAGACCAAAAAGAGAAAAGAGAAAGGCTCTGCTACACCTAGAGAAGAAGGGAGAAAGGAGAAGGAAAAAGGAAACTCTGCAACCAAAGGAAACCACCATTGGAGGACACTGACACCAGAGATCAATAACTGGTATCAATTCTCTTCATCTCTTTGTTTCTAGTTGAGTTAAACTAAATCTGTAAAAACCTAAGGTATTTCTAAACGTGATTCTCATATCTTTAGTTCCTATAATAAGTATTGAAACCTATTCAAAGATCCAACTAGAATATGGATCCAAATCAGAGATGAATTGGGATCCCCAAAATATTGAAAAAAGGTATTCTAATGGGTTATTGATCGGATCTACGTCCTCCAAACCCAAATGATAAATCTATGGGGTTTATTATGATACCAGACCCAAGGAAACCGGCCCTGACATTGCTGGAAGTAAACTTGAGAAACACAACTCAGATCTAGTAATATCGATATGGTGGAAATTAGAAGCAATGCTAAAACCATGAGTTTGAATGAGAATTTTGAGCCCAAACTCACTGCCTATGCCTAAAATAATTTTAAAACCCACTGGAGGAAAACCGATGAGTCTTCACAACGTTTCAATGTGCGATTGATCAGGTGTCGCACGTCTATTGCTCAGTGACCATGCTGTCAGTCACGTACCGCATGGTAACTCAACCCCAAATGAAGGTCTTTCTCTGAGAGCATCTTTCTTAGAATTTTAGGAACCTGCCTATGTGTTCATATGCTTGGAAACATATGTCTACATAGGAGTAGTCCATCATTTTGAGCTAAAAATTAATGTTCATTTTCCATATGCTTGTTGTTTAGGAATTTTATGTGATGGAGACACTAGGCAGTAAGTATAAAGCATTCAATAATGACTGATAGACCTTTGGAAGGTATAAATAAATTGCTAGGCTATGCTTGGACAACCAATAGAGACAACTACTGAACTAATAAATTTAAATACTATTGTTAAGGCTGAAAGTACGAGAGGAGTATTGTAAAAGTTGCTCAAGGTTGAACTCTTAATTACTTTTGTTGTTGTCACATCAGGTAAGGGAATTGACCTTTGTCTGGTAGCTTAGTTATATCTTTTGTTGGATGATATAATGTGAGTGACAACATGCTTTGTGTTTGACAACATGCCATCCAATAAATTGTATTGTGTGTTCATGCATATGTATTTTTTTGTATGTGATCAGTGAAACCCGTAGTGGTTTAGAAGTGGGGTGGAATGGGACGCTTGCATCACTTCTTACTAACGTTGCTTTACATTTGACCATATATAACCTAGCCAAGTCATGATGTCCTAAGTGGGGATCAAACGGGGTTGGAAGCTTGGCGACGTTACGGTCCAGTAATTTTGATTAATAGGGGAACTTGGTTAGTTGAATTAAATTTATCCTAATAACTGTAACCCTGGTCAATAGGGTGTTATGTAATGGCATGGGTTCAATAAAAAGATGGTATGAACATAGTTATGATGCTCCCCACGCCAGACGTAGTGTGGATGGGATGGTGAGTCGACTAATGGGATTACCATCTCCTCAAGTGCCCGATGGATTGTGGACTTGGGATGAGTTGGGTGCAGGCAGCCGATGAAAAAATGGACTTACATTCTAATGACGGACCCATACTTGGAGAATGTTGTTGTGCTCCGTGTGTGGGACAGTATTGGTTCTAAATGGGGGATGACCCACGTAGACTGGAGACTCCGTATGTGGGTTGTCTTGAGCTGATGCTTATAGTTATATACTAGACTGTAGTTGTTAATTCATGCATCTTGTTTATGCATGTTTGATTTTCTTGCTAAGCTTGGTGGTTGAGCTTACCCTTGTGTACACAAATTCTTTTAGATGTAGGTATGATGGAAAATGACGTTATGGACATTAGTGACGATGACGTTCGCGACAAGATGTGCGAGTGTGACGACTATGTCTATGATAGACACTTGGATAATTAATGAATAATTTATTCAGTTTACTTTATTTGAAGTTTAGGGACGTGTTTCCCATTTGAATAATTTTATATTTGAAAGATTTATTTATTTACCTATTTATGCATACAATAGTTAGGGAATTTATTATTATTATAATCATTGAAAATATTTTGGCAAATAAAAGTTATTATTATTAAAACTTTCGCTATAGTCTCTGTGGAGACCTTTTTAAAATATGGTGGTGGATTTTTATTTACCATTTCTTTTGTGATGCTATTTTTAATGGAGAATGTTCCATGTCTCGTGATCCTTGAAGGGGATTTCCAATGCCCTAAACTAGGAGGTAGAGATCTCATCCATTCCATAGTATCGATACATCAGAAACGGGGTGTGACAAAAGTTAGTTGGTATCAGAGCAAGGATATGCAACACTTACCATTACGGTATAGCATACATATACACCATAAATCAATAAAACTGAAATAGGAAGCATAAACTATATTACTAAATAGGGGGTAAGAACCATGAATAAGCTGCATGAAAATAATAATAAGTAAGCTTAAGACATCATATATAAAAACAGAAGATAAACATCTGGTGATCCAAAGTGAATAATGTACTAATGATGGGTCAGCATCTACAAACCGAATCCTCACCCATCAATATCAAACAAAAAAGAAACCAATGTCCAAATGAAATGTATAAAATATTCGGTGAGATAACAGAGATAAGACGATATAACTAAGCATCTGACCCCTGAGAACCGTGGTCTGCCTGACGTCCAGGACTGTCTACAGACTAAGTAGCCCTGGCCAGAAGCCACTACTTGAAGACACTGCCGACGAGAACTCTCATGCCTAGCCATCGCTGTAGCCACAACGTCGTCAGTGATCCACATAACAATGCACGCAGAAGTCAGTGCTGACCGTAGAAAGGCAACCTCATCCCTCGTAGCCTCTTTTGGACCCTGAAGCTGGATGATACTCTGCTCTACTACAATCACCCTCTGCTCCACACCAGTGATGTTTTGTAACATCCTCTTTTTGTGAGCATCTAGCCTGGTCTGGAGGGAGCGCTGATGATCATCCAGTGCAGTCACCAAAGAGTGAGCATCGGCTAGAAAATCATGTAACTCAATGAACTCTGAAGCCCTAGCCTAAGGAACTGTCGTAGTTGGAACCTCATCACCACCTACGGGATGTGATGAACTCTCCTGCTCATCATCAATGGAATCAGCCTCATCCTTTGCAACTGGCACTGGTGGAGCCTCCTCACTAGTATCCACATGCATGGGAGAAGCATCCCCATACTAAGAACGGTTGGCTCATGAAGAGGAAGATATGATAACCCTCTGCTGAGCCCTCCTGGTAGGCTGACATTGATGAATAGGATGGGGTAGTGGACACCGCTCTAGCGCCTCATCACTGCGAACAATATCCTGAAGCCCGAGCTTGTGTAGTATGTCCCAACCAAAATCAGTATAAATCCCAGTCTCAATGTCAAGCTTCAAAGTGAGATCAAAACCCAAGTTAGCAAATAACTGGGTAAGTAAGCCACTGTAGGGAAGACTACCGGTCCATGTGTATAAAGCATAATATATAATGGTCCTCATAGTCAAATATGGAAGGCAAATCTGATAGAGAATGGTGAGACAATATGCTACGAACTCATAGAAGTGCACTATAGCATCCCTGTGTCCGCCTCTAGGCACCAAGTTATGCTGAGTAATGCGTTTGAAAACCCTAAAAATTGAATGACAGTTACGCTCGTGCAAATCCAGACCCAACATCATCTGCTCACGAATAAGTGCCAACTCCCACTCACCAATGATAGGGATTTTGGGCTCTACATAAACCCTCTCTCCCTCAGCAGATATACCCAAACTCTCTTCTATGCTGGAAATAGTAATAACAATAGGTCTACCTCTGACCCAACTGGAGATCTGTAAGGTAGAACCATCTACATTGTCCTCTATGCCTCTGTCCACCTGCAAGTTGCAATAAAAATGTCAAACCATGTCCACCCTAGTAGGCAAGTGGAAACGGATAGCAAGTAACCAACCCAAATCAGTGAAAGCTTGTCGAACATCAAATCTGCTCAGTTCATCCACAAGGACAAACCGACCTGGCTCTACTGATCTGCACTCAAAAGCAAGCCAAGCTATTGCAGCCTCTGCTGACCTGAAGTGAAATGGGTCATAAGCTGGTGTCACCTGTTCCTGTAACCTTGCTGCCCTACAATAAAAGACTTAGCACCGAAAGAACTAGGAATATCTTTGGCAGCGATAACGGGTGTGCTAAGTGTCCAGAGAGTGAAACCTATACAAGAAGAGTAAGAACGATTGATTAGAGGGTGAAAAAATGGTAACAATAAATAAACTTATATGCCAAGTGCTCAAACACTGACATAAAGTGTTATAACATATCTCAGACGATTAAACTCGGTTTTGGGAAACAACCGAAATGAGAAAACTCATGTATATGAACAAAGAATGTTCAAAAGAGTTTCAAATGCATTCTAATCATTGCTACAGAACCTATGATGTGTTAGAATCAAGTATGGAATTGAAGAAGTAAATGAACAAAGGCATTCCCAAATTCGGTTTTGAGAAAATGGGAAAAATCCCGATTTTGGCTATGGGCAAGTCTATAAATCGATGGAAACAAGTTAAACCCTGGGAAAAACCATGGCAAACATCTTCTAACATGATTATATGGCAAAGCCCCATCATTTTAAGCCATTAGATGGAGAAAACAATGAAAAATCAATAAGGATCCAAGTTAGGGTTCTCAAAAACGGGATTTGGTATGAAAAACTTACCATAGCAAGGTGTGGAATCGATTTCAAGATAAAAGGAAGCAAGAAATCAACGAAGAACACCTCTAAGGATGATTTCGAAGGTATGTACTTTCTCTTCTACTGCACCAAGCCTTGCAATAGTGAAAATGAGAAATAAAAGAATCGTGCCCTATTTTAATTCAAAAATCGCGACATGCGGTCAATCACGTGCCGCACGTCTCTCACCTGAAAAATGGTGTCGTCGATCATGTACTGCATGGCTCTCTTTCAGCTAGATTCGCTCCGTGTTGAATGTTTGATCTCTTGATTTATTTGCAATGTGTTCAAGCTATGAAATTGAGTTTTAGTCGTATTAGTTGCATTGTATGATGTAACCATAGACTTTCATATCATGAGCCAACTGACTACCTCTCAATTTCCAGGTTTGAGAAAAATTTCAGAATATGGCACCAAGTACTAGACGAAGGCACTGCAATCCCAACACCTCAGAAAGTAACGCCCCACTCGAAGGAGTAATGCAAGAACCTATACCTCTGCAGGAGATACATCCCGAGTCGAAACCTGTACCTCCGCCTGTACCGCCTGTACTGACAGTAGCCGATGTTACTGCTATCTTCGGTAACTTTGCTCGTAACATCAGTACTCAGCAACGACAACTCATGGCTGAACTCGTAACTGTACTTCATGGGAAAAACACTCCTCCGGTTATACCAGTGCCAACCGTTGCACCAGCACCTACTTCGGTACTTGTGCAGCCTCAGATGAACCCTATGCCAGCACCAATACCAAATGTAGTAGCACCAGTGAATCCATAGGCACCACCTGTGCTTGCTACTATCCCTTAAGTCGCTTTATAGATGGTAGTGCCACCTACCTTAACACTAATGGAAAAGATAGTGGAAGCATTCTAGAAGATGAAGCCTCCAAAATTCACAGGGGTAGACAATGAGCCTCTGCGTCCTGCCATATGGATGCATACAATCGAGAAAACTCTGAGGATGATGTCTTGCACAGATGAGCAGAAAGTACTCTCTGCTACGTTCATGTTCGAGGATGAACCGGACAACTGGTGGGAATCTACCCGGCCTATCCTGGAGGCCAAGTACGACAGTAACTCATGGGATAATTTCAAGGAAGCCCTTTTTGGCAATTATTTTCCTCAAAGTTACCGAGATCAAAAGGAAGCCGAATATCTAACATTCAGCCAAGTGCAAAGATCCATCACTAAATTTCAGAGGGACTTTGAGAAACTGTATTACTTTGTAACTCCAAACATGCGCAATGACACATAGAAAGCGAAGAGGTGTGCTGAAGATCTTAGAGGTGGGATTCGAGTTATTATTAAGGCTCAAGGCCATACCACTTACACTAATGTCATTTATACAGCCAAAGTGGTGGAAGATAGTCAAAGAGATGGCAACCTAGCCTACTGGAAAGACAAGCCCACAATCTTTGGTACCAAAAGGGCGAATACTTTCACAAACAGTCGCAACACTAAGAAGCCATACAGAGCTTCAGCTGTGAAGAAAGCAACCACTCAAACTTCTACGAGGAAGGCTGCTGCCCCTGTACCTTTTGATATAGCACTGGGCCTAGTGAAGTGCTATAACTTCCAACAGGAGGGACATATATCTAGAAACTGCCCTCAACCTCCAAAGCAAGGACTATAGTATGGCAAGGTCTTTGCAACAATGGCAGAAGAGGCTGAAAACTCTGCTAATGCTGTTATAGGTATGTCTCTCTCATAATAATTAAACTGTTGTACATGAACCGAGCATGTTCTTGAAGTATCAGTAAATTAATAAATTATGAACCATTAGGTACCGTGACTATATTTGACTCGCCAGCTCGAGTACTCTTCGAATCGGGTGTGACTCATTCTTTTGTGTCACCATCCTTTGCTGAGAAATTGGGAACCTCCCCACAACAGATGGAGTCACATTTGAAAGTCAGCACGCCATTGAGACCACAAGTAAAATTGAACTACTCCCATGGGCCTTGTAAAGTCTAGATTTGTGATAGACAAATGGAAGCAAACCTAATACTTCTAGACATGTCTGACTTTGATGAAATTCTGGGGATGGACTGGCCCGCCACACACAAGGCCAGTGTCCTGTGTGCTGAGAGAAAAGTCTCTTTCAAAGTTGATGGAGATCACCCAATCATGTTCACCGAAGACAAGCCAAAGAAGCAGTAGAAGCTTTTCATTTCAGCCTTGTAAGCAAGTAAGTTGTTAGATTAGGGATGTATTGCATATATTGCTTCTGTAGTAGATACTATTGTGGCAACACTTAAAGTGGAAGAACTACGGGTAGTAAACGAATTCCCTGAGGTATTTCCTAAAGATTTACCAGGTATGTCACCTGACAGAGCAACAGAATTTGTAATCGATCTGCTCCCAAGATCGACACCTGTATCCAAGGCACCCTACAAAATGGTGCCTATAGAGTTAAAGGAGCTCAAAGTACAATTACAAGAATTGTTAGATAAGGGTTTTATAAGACCAAGCATTTGACCTTGGGGAGCACCGATCTTGTTCGTTAAGAAGAAAGATGAAAGTGCCAAGTTGTGCATCGACTATAGAGAACTAAATAAACTTACAATTAAGAATAGATACCCGCTACCTAGGATCGATGATCTATTCAACCAATTGCAAGGAGCTTCAGTATTCTCAAAGATCGACTTATGATCCGGTTATCATTAACTGAAGATCAGAGAATCTGATATTCCAAAGACAACTTTCAGAACTCGATATGGTCATTATGAGTTCATGACAAATGCCCCGGCCTCATTCATGGAGTTAATGAACAGAGTATTCCATGATTATTTGGATCAATTCATCATAGTTTTCATTGATGACATTTTTGTATATTCTAAGACTCCTAAAGAATACGATGACCATTTGAGAAAAGTCCTTTAGCAACTTAAGGAGAAGAAATTGTATGTAAAGTTCAAGAAATGTGAGTTTTGGCTAAAGAAAGTGGTATTCTTCGGACATGTAGTCTCAGGAGAAGGGATAGTGGTGGACCCTAGCAGGGTACAAGCAGTGCTAGAATGGGAAGCCCTGAAGATAGTTACAAAAGTAAGAAGTTTCCTAGGTCTTGTAGGGTATTATCGACGATTCATCCAGGATTACTCTCGAATCGTAGTTCCACTTACCTAACTCATGAAGAAAGGACAGAAATTCGAATAGACAGCAAAATAAGTAGTGAGCTTCCAAACCTTAAAGGTGAAGCTCATAACAGCCCTAGTGTTGACAGTACCAGATGGAGATACTAGGTACACTGTGTATACTGATGCGTCCAATATAGGATTGGGTTGTGTCCTCATGCAACACGGATGAGTTGTCACTTATGCATCCCGACAATTGAAAGAGCATGAGAAAAATTATCACACTCATGACTTAAAATTAGCAGCTGTGGTTTATGCCTGAAAATATGAAGGCATTACCTATTTGGTGCAACTTTCAATATCATGTCAGATCATAAGAATTTAGTACATTTGTTCAATAAAAAAGAGATGAACATGAAACAACAATGGTGGTTGGAGTTACTCAAGGATTATGAATTAAACGTACAGTACCACCTGAGAAAAGCCAATGTAGTGGCTGACGCCTTGAGCAAAAAGGTTGTCTACGCCAACTACAAAACTAGGCAAATGGATGTGGAAGAAGCATACAGCAGTTCATGTGGTGATTTCCCAATACCAAGCAATACCTAGTGAGTTCACCATGAAAGCCTTACTTGAAGAATTTGTCACATCTACCTTTGACCTCTTTAGTGCGTTGAGCATCAAGCCAACCTTGCCAGAAAACACAAAGGAAGAATTGCCAAAGTATGTGTACTTATGGAAAGTTATGATGGAATTGGAAAAAGGTAACTCCATCCCTGATTTTTCTAAGGGAGACGACGGATTGTTTTATTTTTGGGGAAGATTGTGCATACCCGAAAGTGAAGAGAACATCAAGGAAACCATCATGATAGATGCCCATACTACTCCTTACACAATGCATCCAGGTAGCACCAAGATGTATCAAAACCTTAAGAAAAACTTCTGGTGGAGAGAATTGAAGGCTGATATAGCCAATTTTGTGTATAAATTTCTGACCTACCAACAAGTAAAGGTTGATAAACAAAGACTACAGGAAAGTTACAATCGTTACCTGTCCTGAAATGAAAATGGGAACATGTAATAATGGATTTCGTCACAGGTTTACCATTAACAGCTAGAACTGTAGATTTTGTTTGGGTAATCGTCGATTGTCTCACAAAGACTGCAAGATTCGTTGCCATCCACCCACAGTATTCCATGGACCGGTTAGTCAGACTATACATTGACCACATTATTAGGCTACTTGGAGTACCGACCAGTATAGTATCAGACAGAGACCCACGATTTACCTTGCGCTTCTGGGAAGGATTATAGAGTGCGATGGGTACTCAATTGAGGTTCAATATAGCATATCATCCACAAATTGATGGTCAATCAGGAAGGACAAATCAAATATTAGAAGATATGCTCAGGGCATGTGCACTGGATTTTAAAACCAAGTGCAACGAGAACTTAGCACTTATGGAGTTTGCCTACAATAATAGCTACAAACCACCATTGGTATGGCCCCATATGAAGCATTGTATAAAGAAAATACAGAACCCCATTGTACTTAAACGAAATTAGCGAAAGAAAAATTGCTGGATCTGACATTGAACAAGAAACCTGTGAGAAAGTGGACTTGATTCGAGTAAGAATTAAAGCAGCTCAAACTCGACAAAAGAGTTATGCTGATGTACGACGAAAAAAATTAGAGTTCAAAGTTTGGGATAAGGTATTAAGGGTCTCTCCTTTCAGAGCGGTGAAGAGATTCGACAAGAAGGAAAAACTGAGTCCTCAGTTCATTGGACCCTACAAAATCCTCAGGAGAAGTGGAGCAGTAGCTTATCAGTTGGCACTGCCTTCTTCACTCTTACGTGTTCACAATGTGTTCCATGTGTCTATGTTGAAAAAGTACATCACTGACCCAAGATATGTTGCCAACCGAGCCACCACAACTAAAGGATGATTTATCATACAAAGTCGAACCTTCAAGAATTACAGACCGAAAGATGCAGGAACTCAGGAACAGAAGTATTCCTTTTGTCAAAGTGATGTGGAAGAGTCACAATGAAGAAGAAGCTTCTTGGGAAAAGGAAGACGACATGCGGGAACAATATCCGCATTTGTTTCATGAAGAAGGTATGTCAAATTTTGAGGACAAAATTTTTCGTAGGGGGTGGTGTTGTAAGACCCTCACCCAAAATTTTGGTCCTAATTTAAAATTTTGACTTTGTAACAAGTCTTACCATGGCAAACGACTCAAACCAAGGTGGACCGTACCTATGAAACCCAACCAAGGTAATCTTGTTTAACTCTGGCACTCAAAACTATAAATGCAGGACTTAAACTAAGGGTCCGGCACGTCGTACCTAGGTGCGGTCTATCACGTGCCGCACCCCCTGTTTCGAAATTGGTTTAGAAAACCAACTCATTGGAACCTAGGGTCATACTTGGTATCAAATTAGACCTTTTAGAGGAGATGTCAAGGTGCATTCTCAGCTTTGAAATAGGTAGAGAGGAGGGAATCCTCCAATCCACCTTGATTGGAGCCCCAAATTTACTCTAACAAGAATGAAGTATAGGATTTAGCCATACTCCATCCCTTTTCTTCTTCATTCTTTGTAAGCCAAAAAGAGAAAAGAGAGCAGCTCTACTACACTTGGAGAAGAAGGGAGAAAAGAGAAGGAGAAAGAAATCTGTGCAACCAAAGGAAACCACCATTAGAGGACACCGACACCAGAGATCAATTACTGGTATCGATTCTCTTCATCTCCTTGTTTCTAATTGAGTTAAACTAAATCTATAAGAACCCAAGGTATTTCTAAATTTGATTCTCAGATCTTTAGTTCCTGTAATAAGTATTGAAACCTATTCAAAGATCCAACCTATTCTTTGCGCTCCTCTGACTAAAAAAGTACCACCCGGTCATAGAGCGGGACTCGGTCAGACTGGCCAACTGGAAGAGTGACCGAAACAAGTTCACGGTCGGAGTCTCTCCTAGTCGGCGGACAAACAAGATGAAGGCATATATGCATCGCCACCCATTCGGAGCTAGTTGGGAGGGGGTGATGCGGTAGACTTGGAGAATTTCTACTACTAGAGGGTGAAGGGGAAACCAGAGCCCAGACTTTAAGGTGTGCTCGTACACGCAGATCTCCGACTTATTCTCAGTACAAGCCCGTTCATCGGAGGAAGGGAGTCGAACCTGGACGTCCATCATCGGCTCTACGAGCTGGTATGCCCGGCAGATCAATGACAAAGCCGGTTCGTCCTAATCTTACTCGGCACTCTCCATGCAGGGAGTGCGTCGATAGAAGGGACGGATGGTCGGCCACCTCTCTGACGAGAAGCCCGTCGAGCTGGCAGGATGACCACGCTCGTCGGCCTCAAAGGAACTCTCCTCAAGTTCCTCCTCTAGATCCAGATCGGAAGCCACAAGGACGGCTTCTGGAGATTTTTGGACGATGGCCTCTGCTCCGTTACCTGCCGACTCTGAGGTCCCGGACTCGAACTCCCGGCTAATGGAATCTCAAATCCGTCCAGAAGGTTCAGGAGCAGCAGAGAATCCCTCCATTGAGAAGGATGACCTTTCGGAGGAAGAGGTCCGGGATTGAACCATTATCTCACTCACTTTCACTCTACCGGAGGGTGTAAAACTATTGGACGAATGAGAGCTACTAAGCATGAAATGGCAATAAAAAGGAAGGAAAAGAAGATGACTTACTATTGGAAGAAATGGGACTCCGAATGCACGAAGGAAGCTTGAAGACTCGAAGAACCAGGAAGATCTGACTGCTCTGAGGAAACTCCGATCGTGACTCAACCAAATGGTCGAATGAATGAATCGAAGGAGTATTTATAGGCATTGCGACTGTGAACCGTCTCTTCGGGTTCCTACCACGTGGCTCAACGCCATTGGTCGTCGTCTACAGTCTGACGTCACGCGCAATGATGGCGCTCCTTCTCGAGATGATCAGATCGATTACAGCCATCTGATGCATTCGACCGTTCGAAGACGAGCGGCTTTTGATACCACTCTTTCTCGAGGCGCATCGCCTCCTAGTGGCCGTCGGATCAACACCTCGAGCCCCATGCATCCATCAATCGTGCAGACGGTTGGTGACAACCGTCTTCCACTCAGAAGTGAAGTCCGATCTTAAGGGGAGACACTCAGAAGCAGCTAATACGGCCAACGATTTTGCAATCGGCCTCATACGACGCACGTTCTCGACACTGTTTAATCTTGTTGCACTATCGAATTCATTTTATCCGACAGCGCAAGGGGCATCTGTTAGGTGGGAAAAATCCCATCCATTTAAAATCTTACACGTGTCAAGCTTCACCTTTGGGGCCAACCGCTCGGAGTATCTTGCACTCGGCTTATGAGGCATTTGGTATCTTACGCCCGGCCTCTCATGCGCCCGGTATGTCGCATTCGTCCTATGCGTTATCATCATCTATGGTAGCGCTCGGAGTCATAGTCCTACCCGGCTACGTTTCCCACTCGGTAGTCAGAGTCCTAATGTGATTATGCTACGTCCGAGGAGTCCTTCTCCCAGTCGGATACGACGTCGACTATCCCGGTCGGCGATTACTCACACGTTGACATGTGTCAGTCCCAGAGCTGACCGACCTAGCTTCCTTGGCTAAGGTCTCTTACTCCTACTCGGAGTCTACCACACGGGTGTCCCTTAGAGCGACACATGGCAATCCTATTGGCAGTCTACTCCCCTGAGTCTTGGTACCTCCATGCTTCTTCCCAATCTATAAGTAGAGGGCAATCCCTCAAGGTAATCTCTTACGCACAAGTTACTAGTTACTAATTCACAGTCTCTCTCTCATTCATCATTCTCGCACGCTCAAACTCTCTCATCATCCCACACTCTTTAAACTGGAGATAGATTTCTGCTATCTCTTGACTGTTTACATTGGGAATCTGACTTAGGCATCGGAGTGTACCCGGGACTTAGGCGCCCAACTCCCTTGTCTCAGCTTTGTGATTGCAGGTTACTCGGATCGTAGACCGGCGGGAGATTTCCAACCGTAACAGTTTGGCACCCACCGTGGGGCCTCTTTTGACTGAGTTTGAAGATTAGCGCGCGAGCACTCTGGTTTCAATGGCTCACAGAAGAACTCGAGCACAGGCATCTCTTGTACCTTCGGAGCCGTCTGTGCAGGTTCAGGTAGGCAGCAGTGGAAGTACGATGAGGACGAACCGTGCGCCCACGCCTGTACCAGCACCAATACCACCGCCGGTACCAGCATCGGCTCCAACTCATACGTCAACGGCGATGGCGCCACCACCACCCCCTCAGTACGTTACTCGTCAGTAGTTTGATGAGTTGAGACAACAAATCGAACAGCTGGCTAGAGTCTTAAGGGGCGCTCGAGCAAGCAGTTCGGCAGCTGGAGGAGAAAATTCTCATCCGGTATCGAATGCGCCCCCTGAAGCCCCGCCAGCGGTCCATCCGCAGCCAGCGCCGACGGCTTCTACTAGAACCTTGCCGAGCAATCCCCCCATGGGAGATCGAGCGCCCGCACGGAGTGTAGCGGGGTCAGCCACTCGACATCCCCGATGAATCAGCACCAGGCGCCGACAGCGCCACCTCCGGTGAGGGGCGCGAGGTCCTTCCTCGACGCCTTCCGCCAAGAGAGGGTTAATGTAGAGACACCAACGATGGTTGCGCCACCTCCGGATACGCCTCAGTCCGAGGTCGAGCGGCGTTTACTGGAGCTAACTACTCGGCTTCAGCAGGTGGAGTAGAACTGGGTAGCTCCACCAAGGACGGCCTATACTGCCATTACGGCACTCTCGGACGAGATCATGAGGGTACCCCCTCCTGACAACTTCAAGATGCCGGTTCTGGACTCGTACCATGGGAGTACCGACCCCGAGCAGCATCTGGATGCGTTCGTCTCTACGACGCTATTCTATCCGCTGAGCGACAGCCTCATCTGTAGGGCATTTCCTTCAATGCTCAGAGGCGTCGCTCGTACTTGATTCAACAAAATCCCCCCGAAGAGTATTACATCGTTCGAACAGCTGTCGAACAAATTCTTGACGCACTTCCAAGCCAGCCGAGTGCGCAAGAAGACTTCATACCATCTGTCAACGGTCAAGCAGCAGAAGGATGAATCCCTGCGGGACTTCATCAAGCGCTTCAATACCGAGGTGCTTGAGATCAAGGACGTCGAGCCCGCAGTGCACATGTCCAGCCTGCAGGTCGGGGTGACTGATAGAGAGCTTTGTTGGTCCTTTACCAAAAAGCCATCGAAAAACCTGGACGACCTACTCGCCAGGTGTGAGAAGTACGCCTCTGCAGACGAGACGATGAAGGCCCAGAAAAATAACACGGTAAACAATCTGAAGGCCGATCCTAAGCCTGCAGACAAGAAGAGGTCTGAGTCGGCCGACCAGGCGCCGAACTCAATCGACCCCAAGAAGCAGAAGTCCGGTAAGGATCAAACCTACCGGCATTCATACAAGACATTCGAGTATTATACTCTACTCAATACTTCGATGACGGAGATTCTCGAAGTGATCAAGAACGATTGGAACCTCCGACCTCCGCCAAAATCCCTCGGCGATGGGAGGAATAAAGATCGCTCCCGATACTGTCGCTTCCATCGCAACTATAGCCACGAAACAGAGGAGTGCAAGTACCTCAAAGGAGAGATTGAGGACCTCATCCGACGAGGCTACTATGGCAATTTTGTTTAGAACGCTGACCGAGCGCTGGCTCCCGCTCGGAGAGACCGAGGATTACTACCTCCACCTCTGAGGAACCCTCAACCCAACAACTTCCGAGCGGACGCTGGCGATAATCAAAACGCCGCTCGGAGGGACGACAGAAACCCTGATGGAGGGCCGGCTACCCCCAGACAGTGGGTTGGCGCCATTCAGTTTGGGTCGATAGAAAGCTCATCTGGAGCTGGAAAAGAAAGGGTGTCGGTAAAAGAAAGGCTTGGAGGCCGACAACACATCCAGTCCGGGTCCATCCCGTCCTGGTCAGAACCAGAAAGCCAAGGAAGAAGAAGAAAGAAGTCTCATCCGACTTCAAAGAGAAGAAAAGTCGAGCGGAGGTTCGTGGGCAGTCCGCAGCCCAAGGACCGACCGCGCACAGCAATGGGCTTGCGCATCCCTGGTGACAACGGTGTCTATACCATCACTAATGGACCCCTAGCCGAGGGCAAGTCAGTCCTCACCATCATAGGAAGACCAGCGGCCAAAAACACCTCCAACAGGTCGGCCAAGGCCTACTAGCGTCTGGTAGCCAAGACAGAGTGGCCATCAAAAAGAGCTCGAACCGGAGAGGTCATCACCTTTAGCGACGAAGATCTCGTCAACGTCGCGGTCCCCCATGAGGATGCCATCGTCTTCACGGCCGGGATCGAACACTGCGATGTCGCAAAGTGTTTGATAGACACCGGGAGCTCGGTAGACATCATATTTTATCATGCCTACCAAAGGATGCAGCTGATGGACGACCAGCTCCAACCCCTCACTTTTGACATCATTAGCTTCTCCGGAGACCCGATCACGGTGAAGGGAGGCATCCAATTGCCTATCATCCTCGGCCAGAAGCCCAAACAGCGGAGGGTGATGGTCGAATTCATGGTGGTCGATCGGCCATCCGCTCATAATGTCATCCTCGGCCGCGCTTCACTGAACAAGTTGAAGGCATGCATGTCCACCTACTACCTGGTGATGAAATTCTCGACAGAGGACGGAGTCGGAGAGTGCCGAACAGATCAGGGCACATCGCGAAGATGGTACGTCACCGAGCTGAAGAACAGTCAACGAGCCTTGAAAACCACACAGGTGAACATGGTAGATGTTCGAAAAAATGCCTCTCCGAGTAGAGGAGAGCCCGCGGAGGAACTCCTACAAATTTCGATCGCAGACGATCAGCCCGAGAAGACATTCCCGGTCGGCTCCCTGCTGCCAGAGGAACAAAGGGAAGAATTGATCAAATTTTCGAGGCAGAACCTCGATGTTTTTGCATGGTCAAACAACCGGGCTCGTACAAGCTAACCACCCTCGGCGGTGAGGAAATTCCGAGGATATGGCATGCCACCAACCTTCGAATATATTATCAAGTGTTTATTCTCAGTTTATTATAGATTTTTTTTTCTCCAGCAAGTCCCAGTTGTAAACCGGACCCCCTGAGGGCATACGCTTGGTTTCTTTTAATACAAGAAGTTATTTCATTCAGAATGCAGCAAGCAACACTAAGCAAAACCGCTCCTTCCGGTATGGCCGACTTGCCCACTAGCCCATGCAGGCTTCGGCAGCATGCCGGCCCCTACGACCCTGCTTACTTGTACCCCCAGCGAGCGCGAGTAGCATGCAGACGATTGTACGATCGGCCTACCCCCGCCCACAAGCAAGCAAATGTAGCATGCCGATCACAATTGACACTGCATGTTCACACCCACAAGCAGATGCAAACAGCATGCAAGTGTTTAATCACTCGGCCCACCCATGCCCACAAGCAGGCAAGGGGAGCAGACCGATCAAAATAAACACTGCCTGTTCAACCGCTCCTTCTGGTATGGCCGACCTGCCCACTAGCCCATGCAGGCTTGGGCAACATGCCGGCCCCTATGAACCTGCCTACTCGTACCCCCCAGCGAGCGCGAGTAGCATGTAGACGATTGTACGATCGGCCTACCCCAGCCCACAAGCAGGCAAAGGTAGCACGCCGATCACAATTGACACTGCCTGTCCACACCCACAAGCAGGTTTAAACAGCATGCAAGTGTTCAATCACCCTGCCTACCCATGCCCACATGCAGGCAAGGGTAGCACGAAGACCACAAATGAAACACGTGAACGCATACGCAGTCGGTACGAGCGGCGAGGGCAGTAGTCGGAAGCATACCAAACTCGTATCTGCCTACCACGGTCCACAAGTAGACCATGGTAGCACGCAGACCATATTCGTATCTGCTTATCACGGTCCACAAGCAGACCATGGTAGCACGCAGACCATACTCGTATCTGCCTACCACGGTCCACAAGCATACCATGGTAGCACGCAGACCATACTTGTATCTACCTACCGCGATCCACAAGCAGACCTCGGTAGCATGCAGACCATACTCGTATCTTCTTACCACGGTCTACGAGCAGACCATGGTAGCACGCAAACCATACACGAATCTGCCTACCGCGGTCCACAAGCAGACCTTGATAGCATGCAGACCATATTCGTACCTGCCTACCACGGTCCACAAGTAGACCAAGGTAGCATGAAGATCATACCAGTATCTGTGTACCGTGGTTCACGAGCAGACCTCGGTAGCACGTAGATCCTACTTGAATATACCTACACTAGTTCACAAGCAGACCTCGGTAGTCCGACCGCGGCATGAAAAGAAAGACAAAAGCAGATCTCAAACATCCAGCTGCTCGGAGATACATCCGACCATCCTAATGACAGTCATTTTGAGGAAGTATCAAGTGTTCTCGACCTGATCAGCAGTCAAACCGACAACACTCCCGGGGTAGGGGCACCTTTGCCATTTCTCAAAACAGAACCAGCGCTCGGACTGAGCTGCACTCAACATTGTTCACACTCAGCATTACTACTTAATTGTCCTCGGCCTACCAGAGTGCCGAGCCAACAACACTTCCGGGGTAGGGCAGTCAATAATGCCTTAGCCATTTTTATTACTTAAGTGTTCTCGGCCTACCAAAGCGCCGAGCCGACAATACTTCTGAGGCAACCGCGGAATGGGAACCAACACCCGAGAAGAAAGAAGACAACAGTATGCTTTATTAATAAAAGCCCAAGAAGGGCGGTCGTACAATTATACATGAAAAGAAAGAAAAAATACAATTACATATATAGAAGGACGACTCGGAAGTCCTCAGTACCGGTTCTCCTCGGCGGTCGGGTCTACGGGACCTTCGGAAGGCAGCAGAAGGTCCAGAAGCTCCATGATCGGCGTTTGGGGCACCTCGTACGGAGGAAGGTCATCCTCCTGCATACGGTCAGCTTCCGTAGGGGCCGTCGGCTCCACCGGATTATCCTCGGCCACGACCGGGGTCTCAGTCACCGCTGGTTCCACCCCAAGCACCTCGGCCATGATCGGAATCTCCGACCAATTGAAATCGGCGCCCTTTTCCACGAGCTGTTCCTTCAAGTATTTGACACCCCTCATGAAAAACCCACAGGCGGCCTCCTCCACGTCCTCCCCATACTGAGGAGACGATCGGTACTCGGCCACAGCTCGATCCAGGGCCTCCCGGTGTGCCTCTTCGGCCTTGGCCAGAGCCTCCTTGGCAGATCTGGCCTCATCCTCAGACTTTCGGAGCTTCTCCTCCAGGACCAGCTTTGCCTTCTCCACAGCTTGCAGGTCTTCCTCGGTTTTCCACCGCTTGTCCTCGATCGACCGAAGCTTTTCCTTCGCATGGTGCACTCTCTTGTTCTCCTTGTCGAGAGCGGCCTCGGCTTTGTCCAGCGAGGCCCGGAGGGTGACCTTCTCTACAGCAAGGCCCTCGACCTCCGAGGATTTAACAGTGAGGTTCTCCTTGGTTGTCTTTAGAGCCTCATGCAGGGAGATCTCCAGGACCTCCTTCTCGTCCAAGTCAAAGAAGGCACGGGCGGCCCGTTCGCTGACCTCGGCCAGAAGATTGCTCGTCTGCACAAAAGTAGACGACAGTGTCAATACGAAAAACATAGTAACACAAAAGAAAAGAGAGAAAAGAAGACGGAAATTCCAAACTTTACATGAGAACACACGAGGAACGCTCGCCTGAGACCTCTTCGTTCCCTAAGCTGGACGTGAAGGCCACGTCGTCCGGGAGGCGTCCCTCTGTGACAATGATCCTCGCCGCCTTCGCGCTCTTGAATACCGAGTCCGTCGGCTTCAGTCCGAGCGCAGGGGAGAAGATCGTCGTCGCCACCTTCACCTTATCGTTCCTCTGTTGGGGAGCGGGCTCAGCCTCCCCCTTAGAGGCGCTGGTGGCCTCGGTCAGATCGACCACCTTCGGACCTTGAGGGGTCTTCTTCGCCGAGGGCGCCGTTGCGCCCTGGCAGGCCGGAGTCGGTTTTGTCGAGGCCGCCTCGCGGGGCTGGGCTTCCTTCACAGCCCCTTGGCGAGGTTGGACTTCCTTCGTCGCAGCCTCCGCCCTTGCTTCGTCTTGTCGGCCCAGCCTAGGCGTCGGCCTCGTCTTGTAGATGTCAGCCGGGAGTTCCACGGCCGACTTGATCTTCTTCTTGGGCGGACCCTCTGGCATGGTCCCCTTGCCATTTGCCTTGGCCGTCGCCCTCTGCTCCTTGCAAGGAGGCGCTCGCTGGCTCGCCCACCGACTGGACCCCCTTTGCGGCATCGGCCGCCTGCTTACGCAGGATCCGAGCAACAATATGATCGTCACCAAAGTTCACTGTAATGAGACAAGAGACGACGGTTAGTAACAAAATTGGAATAACAGCAGTGTACAGTCTATCCTACAATTGATAAACTCAACAAGGAGGCCGTGCTCGGCCAATTGCACAAGATCCGCAAGGTCGGCATAGTGCACCGTCTTCTCGGTCATCATTTTGCGCTGAACCCGTCTCTCCTCCGTCGTCAGAAAGGGGATTTTATTGAACCTCGTGGCGTCGACCACCAGCCAAACGTTCGACAGAGGGAGAGCAGGGCCGCCCGAGGGAGGGCCCACAAAGAAAAATTTATGCTTCCACCCGTGGATGGAAGAAGGCTTTTGGGAGATGGCCGGGAGCTTCTTTGCGCTCCTCTGACTAAAAAAGTACCACCCGGTCATAGAGCGGGACTCGGTCAGACTGGTCAATTGGAAGAGTGACCGAAACAAGTTAACGGTCGGAGTCTCTCCTAGTCGATGGACAAACAAGATGAAGGCATATATGCATCGCCACCCATTCGGAGCTAGTTGGGAGGGGGCGATGCGGTAGACTTGGAGAATTTCTACTGCTAGAGGGTGAAGGGGAAACCGGAGCCCAGACTTTAAGGTGTGCTCATACACGCAGATCTCTGACTTATTCACAGTACAAGCCCATTTGTCGGAGGAAGGGAGTCGAACCCGGATTTCCGTCATCGGCTCTCCGAGCTGGTATGCCCGGCAGATCAATGACAAAGCCGGTTTGGTCCTAATCTTACTCGGCACCCTCCATGCAGGGAGTGCGTCGATAAAAGGGACGGATGGTCGCCCGCCTCTCTGACGAGAAGCCCGTCGAGCTAAGGTGCCAGCAGGGCGACCACGTTCGTCGGCCTAAGAGGAACTCTCCTCGAGTTCCTCCTCTGGATCCTGATCGGAAGCCACAAGGACGGCTTCTGGAGATTTTTGGACGATGGCCTCTGCTCCGTTACTTGCCGACTCTGAGGTCCCGGACTCGAACTCCCGGCTAACGGAATCTCGAATCCGTCCCAAAGGTTCAGGAGCAGCGGAGAATCCCTCCATTGAGAAGGATGACCTTTCGGAGGAAGAGGTCCAGGATTGAACCATTCTCTCACTCACTTTCACTCTACCGGAGGGTGTAAAACTATTGGACGAATGGGAGCTACTAAGCATGAAATGGAAATAAAAAGGAAGGAAAAGAAGAGGACTTACTGTTGGAAGAAATGGGACTCCGAATGCACGAAGGAAGCTTGAAGACTCGAAGAACCAGGAAGATCCGACTGCTCTGAGGAAACTCCGATCGCGACTCAACCAAATGGTCGAATGAATGAATCGAAGGAGTATTTATAGGCGTTGCGACCATGAACCGTCTCTTCGGGTTCCGACCACGTGGCTCAACGCCATTGGTCATTGTCTGCCGCGCCGGACGCGACATGACAGTCTGACGTCATGTGCAATGATGGCGCTCCTTCTCGAGACGATCAGATCGATTACAGCCGTCCGATGCATTCGATCGTTCAAAGACGAGCAGCTTTTGATACCGCTCCTTCTCGAGGTGCACCGCCTCCTAGTGGTCGTCGGATCAAGGTGTCGATCCCCGTCCCTTCGAAGATCGACGGGCGAGAGCAGTTGCAGAATTCGAGTTTAACACCTCGAGCCCCGCGCATCCATCAATCGTGTAGGCGGTTGGTGACAACCGTCTCCCACTCAGAAGTGAAGTCCGATTTTAAGGGGAGACACTCAGAAGCAGCTAATACGGCCAACGATTTTGCAATCGGCCTCATACGAGCACATTCTCGACACTGTTTAATCTTGTTGCACTATCGAATTCGTTGTATCTGACAGCGCAAGGGGCATCTGTTAGATGGGAAAAATCTCATCCATTTAAAATCTTACACGTGTCAAGCTTCACCTTTGGGGCCGACCGCTCGGAGTATCTTGCGCTCGGCTTATGAGGCATTCGGTATCTTACTCCCGGCCTCTCATGCGCCCGGTATATCGCATTCGTCCTATGGGTTATCATCATCTATAGTAGCGCTCGGAGTCATAGTCCTACCCGGATACGTTTCCCAGTCGGTAGTCAGAGTCCTAATGTGATTATGCTACGTCCGAGGAGTCCTTCTCCCAGTCTGATACGACGCCGACTATCTCGGTCGGCGATTACTCACATGTTGACATGTGTCAGTCCCAGAGCTGACCGACCTAGCTTCCTTGGCTAAGGTCTCTTACTCCTACTCGGAGTCTACCACACGGGTGTCCCTCAGAGCGACACGTGGCAATCCTATTGGCAGTCTACTCCCCTGAGTTCTGGTACCTCCATGCTTCTTCCCAATCTATAAGTAGAGGGCAATCCCTCAAGGTAATCTCTTACGCACAAGTTACTAGTTACTAATTCACAGTCTCTCTCTCATTCATCATTCTCGCACGCTCAAACTCTCTCATCGTCCCACACTCTTTAAACTGGAGATAACTTTCTGCTATCTCTTGACTGTTTACATTGGGAATCTGACTTAGGCATCGGAGTGTATCCGGGGCTTAGGCGCCCAACTGCCTTGTCTCATCTTTGTGATTGCAGGTTACTCGGGTCGCAAAGCGGCGGGCGATTTCCAACCGTAACAGTAGCAATAAAATGAGGAAAATTGATCTTTAGTATCAGATTACCATCTTGGAGACACTATTCTTCTTCACGGATGTCAATGGGTTTTACAGAAGAGTTTAATCTTATGTAGTGTTTATTCATGAAAATATTCAGATGACATGTACTGTTATTCTTGATGGCTGCTTTTTCTATTTTACTTTGTCATTACTAGAATTAGATTCAAATATATACTATTCGAAAACTGTATTGATAGTTTCACGTTTTCTTCAAAATTACAGCTGAAGTTGTAACAATGGGTTGGAGAAACACTACATAGTGGGTTTGCAACTTGCTTGGGCTTGGTTGAGCAATTGATGAATTTTAAGTATGATCAGTCTGTCAGTGGTTTAAATTTGAGCTTGAATTTGCTATGGGCCTGCTCGAGTTGCATCCCTACTCTTTTGTGCTTTTTGTTCATGACTTAGTGAAGTATTTATACTTAATCAATTATCCTGTTCTTAGAAGCAATTGTATTGAAAGAGAAAAGGAGTACTTTCAGGGAAAAGTCCATCAAGGGATTAGCCAATTGGGGAGCAATCCATATCATAATAATATCACATATTAGTAAGTTAGCACCATGTAATATACACAGCCCAAGAGAGAAGCTTGCTTCTGATGGCATCTAACCCAAAAGCCTGAGCTTCAGGGTGGAGAGGCCCTATCCAGGGTCATAATCCAAGCATTCACACACAACCCGACCAATGTGGGAATAAAACCCTCCCGTCCTCGCCATAGAATGCGAACCCCTCCCATCACAGGCCTATGGGTTGCATCAACTCTCCCGGTTTTGAGTCATAGGCCCACATGGCTGTTGCACGAGTTATCTGCCCTGATACCATTTGATGGTGTCCAACCCAAAAGCCCGATTTCAGGGTAGAGAAGGCTTACCCAGGGTTATAAACCAAGCATATGCACACTACCTGACCAACGGGGGACTAAACCCCTCCAATCCTGGCCATGGAGTGGAAACTCCTCAAACCATGGACCTACGGGATGCATCAACTCCCACAGCTTTGAGCCATGGGCCCCCACATGGTCGGTGCACAAGATACCTGCTCTGATGCCATTTGATAGCATCCAACCCAAAAGCCCGAGCTTTAGGATGGAGAGACCCTTCAAGTTCAGATCCTTTTGCCGGCCAGACAGTACTTACAACCGTGACATGGCCGAGCTCTGAGGTTAAAATCATTGCAAGTGCCGTAGTTAAAAAGGAGCCTCTTTTGACTTCGTGGCTGACAAAGCCATCGTCTCTTCTACCAGATTTACTCGCTGATCGTAACCGACGAAATTCAACCGAGCATTATTAAACTTGAAGAATCCCTCAATGAAGAGGTCCCTGTCATAATTTTCCTCCATGGAAGAAGTTTCATCAACCATTCAAGCAATAGTTCCATTTATGATATTTTACCGTTCATCACACTCTCACCCAGAAGAGATCAGAGATCCAATGGTGCTATGTGGGCTGAACAACTAAATCTTTCGCTTTCAAATTGACAATGATTTGAGGGTGTAGGCACTGCAGGGGATCACTGGAGGGCAATCTCCAATTGATAGGGAAATAGATTCCAACAAAATCAATGTGGGGAAGGAATAAAGGCCTATTTGAAAACGCTCCAGATATTGGATGCTACGGATTCTGATTCCCAATGAGTCATTTTGGAGTAAAATCACGTTCGATAAACCTGATTGGATTCCAGCTCTCTGAGAATGAAACGGTTCATATAATGACTTTAGAATCCAAATTTTTAAAGTACAAAAAGTTTTTTTTTTGGAACAACTTTTTGAGAGAAAAAAAAACTAAAAAAGAAACTCTCCACTCTCCTCTCTCCTCTCTTCTTCACAAAACAAAGGCTTGACCGCCACCACAACCTCTACCCCCCACCGTCTACCACCACTACCATTACTACTACCACCATCACCACCACCACCACCACCACCACCACAACCACCACCGCCACCACGCACCACCACAATCACCACCGCCAGTTCTCCATACTTTGATTGGCGGGATAATATCTTTGTCAAACTTCTTTTTTTGTTCCAAAGATGCTATGGAATCTATTCCAAAACTGCGTTATCAAACATGTTTTTACTCCAAAATAATCCTAAAATAACCTGGAGTAAAACTGTTGCTCCGAAATAAATGTTAAGAATCCAAAACATAAGTATTATCAAACAAGACTCAAGAAAACTTTCTACCACCTATGCCTTTCATATGATTATTTTTTTTATTTACTTTTAAAACAAAGGAAAAAAAACAAATAGAAAAATCCTAATAATAATAATAACAAGGCAAAAAGGTCTTGTGGACGGCCATGCCCATGTAAGGTTGTTTGCTTCCACCGTCTGGATGAAAATATATAGACAATGTGTAATACCAAATTTGCCCGCCCTTGATGGATGAAAAACCAGACATAACCATGTTTAAAAACTAGATCTTAATAATTATTATAATTTGCCTAATAATAATGATAACAATGATAGAATAACTGAGACCACATTAAAGGGGAGGGGAAAAGGCCACCCCAAACTTACACTGAATCCATGAAAAATTACAAACTACTTAACAATTTCTTTACATTAAAAGAGTTACTACAAAAGACAAATGAAATAAATTAAAATGGATGGGAAAATTAGATTTCTTGATAAAATTAAGAGACCAATCCACCATAGTCTACAACCACATACAGCATAAGTAAATCCTGTCTTCTATGTTCAGTCTAACACTTCTACATGTCCATTCTTGAGTAACTTATGTAACCTGAACCTCAAACCTGCACAGGAAAAATGGAACAAGAACAAGAATTGTGAGTACAGAGCCAATGCAGGAGGTGGCAAATGGACCATAAACTGGATAGTGCTTCAGCGAAGATAAGTCAAAGAACATACCCCAAAACGCAGTTGTTAAAAGGACCAAGTGCGAGTCAAGCAGCGCACAGGAAAAAAAATACAGAAATGCTTTTGCACAATTATCACCTCTGCGGCTGATCTGAACCAGAAGCTCCAACTGCGGGTGCTGTGGGCATGCTGCTTGCTGACCCATTCTCAACAGGCGGGGGTAAACCCCATTTCCCTTCGGATTCCAGAGGCTCGAAGACATGGACCCCACCATCTGTTAATCCCAAGGCGAACTGATTTGGCTCTGATGGATGGGCAGCAATCACAAGTGGGTGTACGTTGGAGCTGCAAAGCAGTAAACAAATTAGTAATTATCCATGCCACCAAAGACAGTGAAAGTAAATACAAAAACAGCATCTGCACGGCATACTGGCATGCAAGAAATAACATTGCCCATCATTGAAGAATCTCACAAGAAAGAAATAAAAACTTATAGTCACTCATCAAGTGGACCTAAGCAGCCCAAAATTGTTAATATCAGTTAATAAAATTCAAGCATCAGGATGCCTAGCCTTTTCCCATCCGTTCATTTTCTAAACTGCCAGGCATAACAAATGCTATGAAACCCCTACAGTAAAAAATAAAAATAAAAGTAAATTGCTGATCCAGTACTAACACTGAAACGTAAAATCAGCATCATTAAAATCAGCATCATTTGGACTTCTACCACTAAATTCCCATACATAACAGACACTAAACGGGAGTCTAGACCGTGAAGCCAATACAGCAGCAAAAATATGAAGGCCATGTTTTTCAATTGCAATACATAGCCCTTCCTATTAGCAGCACAAATTTGCGAAGTCCAGAAGGCATTGAGTGATGAATGTTTTAACCTCATTTGGGAGAAATTGAGTCTGAGAAATACCTCACATTGGATGGCAGGTAGGCAGTTGGATTAATTCGACATCGTAATCTCAGATGTGCAGCACTAAAAATGCAAACAGTTGCATCCAGAAAGCTGGCATATATTATCTGGCTGTCACAGGAGAATGTTGCATGGGATATTGGTGCAGAAGATTCACGTGGGACCCACTACAAGAAATAGCATATGAACATTAGGACAACTGAAAAGGACTGGGCACAATCAAAGCACTCTAATCTCTCCAGATTTACCTGTTTGACACATTCTAATTTCGTTGTTTCATAAATGGCAAGCTGAGTCTCATGAACAACCAAGAAGTGTACTTGATCCTGGTGGAACTGTACACGTGTGTCTGACAGAGCTGTTGGTGCCCTGCCTGGAGGAAGCTGCAAGAATCTGCTCTTTTGCTTTTCCCACCCTTCAGAGTTCCACACACAAAGCTGTGGCAAGAGATATAATCAGTCATTTTTTGCTCTTCTTTTCTCAATAGATCTGCTTCTATCAGAAAAGGTAGAACAGGTATATGAAAAGTCGGAGGTTCCTAGAACACATGGAATAAAGATTAGATATTAACCTGCGCATCTGCACCAGATGAAACTAGTACATTCAATACATGGGAGAAGGCAAGCCCAGTGATTCTTTTGGAGTGGCCTTTAAGCTTGCTTTTAACCTACATGAACAAGAGAATGATCAAGCTCTCAGTACCACTTCAAAAACAAACACTGTGCAAGTATTTAGCTCAGCAACACTACCAAACCTCATCTACGCGGACGTTATATATCTGGATTGTGGAATCATCCATGCCAATAGCAATTATATTGTTGTCTTGAGGATGGAAAGCAAGAAATGTTGCTGCAGGTGGGGGAGGCATGAAAGTTGTCATCGTCTGCACACAGAATAAGGAATCAGTTAAATCTTAAAGCTACAGTGGATTCACACCTCAAATACTATTTCTCAATCATCACCTTAAATGTCATCATGTTGAACAGGGAAATCTTTCCTCCTGATGCAGACATAACATAAGAATCATTCTTAGACAAAGCAAAGCAAGGAACAGCCTCTTCAGGATTGGTGTCGGTTATGTCATTAGTCATTAGTATGCCACTTGCCGGTTGCCATAATTGAGGAGGAGCACTGGCTGTGGCCTACAGAATGAAACATTGAAATTCGAATTGTAAAGAATCATAACACATTTTTCAAATTTGTGTAGGAAAAGAATGCAGAAAGAAGCAATTCAATAGACATCCTTTTCACCTTGCCGCTTGAATTACGGTCATTCCGCTGCCATTTCCAAAGTAGATGTATAGCATTTGATGCTAATGCCAAAATGGCAGTTCCTGAATTTGTATAGATCAACCTTGATATCTACAGCAGCCAAGAAAAAAAGGGGCTAATGAGAACCCTCCATGAAGGAACCAAGATCCTGCATAAGGTGTCTACAGAAATAATTTACCTACTTTAACTACCATATGAAAAGAGGGGAAAAAAAAAAGGTTGGTGGGAAAAAAAGCTTAACACAGCCCTCATGCTAATACAGAATGGGAAAGATTGACAACGTTCTAGCCAAACAATTATTTCTAGTAGCTTGGAATACAATATTCATGTGGCTGGTGCCTATTTGTTTCTATTATTAGATCATTTTTATATATATACGAAGATGGGTAGGGAAAAAGAAACTGAAGCGCAGATCCAGACACCATTTCACACAGAAGTCATTTACAGTCACTGGCAAAAATAATGCTGAGACTCCCTTTTTTTTTTTTTTTGATACTTGCTCAGCTCCTTATTGCAACGTAATAAACAACTAAATAATTTTAGGGGATTTATCACTGAGTTTTGAACTTAACAGTAATTAGAAACGATCATACTAATAATGCTAAGTTACCCAAAACCTAAGACAAAATCAGCAAAAATGTGTCTTCAGGGTGAATATATGGACATCTCTAAACAACACTCTTGAGGTAGCCACAGAATAAGTGCAGGTGCACATGCTCTATTGAGAAGTAATGATCCATTTTCTCTTCAGAAAGTACATCCAAATATCAATCAAATGTTCAAACATACAGACCATTGCAGACAATCCAAATGCATAAAGTCATAATGTTCAGTGAGTGCTACAGTGTAGACAATTAGTCAGTCAATAACTAAGTTGAATCTTCCACACATAAATGCTGGCCATCAGAGAAACCATACCTTGTTCGCTCTGAGGTTATCAGGAAGTCTCAGAGCTCGACACTGGGATGTTTCATTAATTTCTGTGAGTTTCCAAATCTTTGATTTGTCGTTGGCTTCTTCATTAAATCTAGGCTTTACATCTGCCATATTTCGTGCATCTCCATTCTAGAAAACAAGTTGCATGTTGCTTCAAAAGAAGTTTATAGAACAAACGAAAAGAAATAATGACACAACGTTCTACCCCATATTTGAAATTTGTTTATGAACAGAAATGGACAGAGGAATGAGAACATAGAATGCTAATTAGGTATTGAATTATGACTGATGAAGAAAAACAAGAATCCGAAACATACCATTCCAACTATGGAAACCACAGGAGCTCCTCTGTCTGCTATTCCGGCACTAGTTGCAGCTGCACTGGTTGTAATTGGGCTTATTGTAGTCTGCATGAGTAATAGCATGCATCAGCAAATATCAATGTTTCCAAGCAGAGTAGAGGCATCACAAGAACTAATAAGCTAACCTTTGTTACAGTTTCAGAGACAATTCTTGCAGCATCAAAAGAACGACTGTCAATGGTTCGGAGCAACCGAAGCCCTTCCGCATTGGACAAGATTTTAATTCCATTGTCATTTGCAGAAACAGCCAACAAGCTCCCCTCTTTATTGAAGCGGATACGTGGGCTTGCCTAGACATTATAAGAAATGAAAATTAGCAAAGCAAGATCATAGATCTTATTCTTCAGAATCCTTCATCACAGTTTATCTAGAAACACACTAAGAACTTACTGGTAGTCCTCCATCAGCATCAATAGTTGTCAAAAGGTTGACATTATCCATATCCCAAAATTTGATTACAAACTCATCGCCAGCAGCCAAATATCGGTTCTTAGTGGTGTCAAACTGCACTACACCCAAAGAACGCTTCCGGAATCCGACATAAGTCCTCTTCACTGCCCCTTCACTTTCATTCCATTCAACGATGTATGACTCTCCATCTTTACTGGTCCCGCATGAGAAAAGCCTACAAAAAAGTTCCAAGGAAAATATAAGCATATCAGTTTCCCCCCAAAAAAAATAAATAATATCAAGTAAACTGAAGCATGAAAACAATAGAGCAGTTAAATCAACCTTGTGCCATCAGCACTATATGCCATTGTTGTGCACCAGTGACCTGGAGCATCATAATCAACCCTTGATCCCAAATTGTCATATAACCATGCCTTTATCTTTCCATCTAGTGCTGTTGAAAAGATAAACTGATACATGAAAGCAATGAAAGCATAAAGAGTATTAGGAAAGACCACGGATGATCATAAATCAACAAAAGATGCAGGAAGCAGGGAAAATTCTGCGACTTTAAAGTGTGTAGCTACTCAGAAAGAAAAATAGTACAGACAGGAGTTCTGACCTGGATGTTTTCCTTGTAATGAGGGCAGACAGAATAGACAGGAGCTTCATGACCTTCAAAAGTATATTGTTTGGCACCAGTAGCTGCATCCCACACCTGAACTAACAAATTTCAATACAAGAATTCGGTCTTGTACTACTTAGCAATCAGCTATCTTATGCAATAAACCAACCTTAATTATCTTGTCATCACCACAGGTTATGACACTCAGTTGTTTATTGGGGTGTGAGAATGCAAGATCATTTACACCTCCAATATGAGCATCGATCTGGAGATTGAGAACATTACAAGAGTCAAGCAGCAAGCTCAAATAAAGAAGCAAGATAAAAGAACCAGACAAGAGTCAATATCAAGTATATGAGTATACCTCCAAGTGCTGGCGTACATCATCAGCACCATGGTAAGAATATATCTGCACAATGTGCCTAGAGTATGCAACTCCTGTTTAAGCCGGGGGGTGGGGGGAGTTAAGCAATGATTGAGTTACACGTAAAATCAGAAACTATGAACATAATTTAATGAATATCTGTAACCTTACCAAATAAAGAACCATCAGGGTTCCATATCACACGATTAACTGATACAACGGGATCTTTAACTAAAGCTGCCTGAAATCAGTTGGTCGAGTTTCGGATCAAACAAACAGAACAACCAATGGTAAGGAAGCATAATGGTGCACACTCTTGAAATAAACACAGTTATGAGGACAGGCAACTTACTTGGAGAGGCATCGAACATGCTCCAAGATCCCAAACCTTGAAATTTTTCAGAACTAATCTGTCCCTAGAACCAACGTCCCACAGTCCTATGTCCCCCACATTGGTACCAACTGGAACATCAATAATATCATTTGTGAGCCAACAGCCAGCTTTAATATAAAGCACCTTATAACAACAATTAATTAGATCAGAAACACTAGTATCCAAATAAAAAGAAGCATCATCAGAAATACAAAGTTGAGAATGAGAAACATAAATGCAGAGGAAAGCAGAGACCTAGAAGTAGAGTCTGTTGGATAGGGTGAAAATCCATGCTCATGGGAGATGACCCCTGATTCAGAGATCGCACAACGGTTTTGGGCAAGTCATCGGGAGTGCTGAAAGGTTGACTGTGACTCTGACCAGGATAACTTACGGGCAATATATTAACAGGCAGATTTACCTACACAAAATGAATAAAATATTAACAGATGGATCTAACAAGTCACACATAAGAAAGTTAAAATGTTAAAAAAAAAACTTTGAATAGAAAATACAGTTGAAAATGCAGGCCCACCAAAAGTCAACCCAATGTACCTCATCAGAAATCCCAATTGGCCTAGTTCTTTTGGAAACATGATCTGAATCCCCAGATGGGTAATCTATAGCCGGGTTGTTAGTTGGAGGAGTCCGAGGATGCTTCAAAATTGCAGCTACCACAAGGCATTTAAAGAACTTAAAGAGTTAATTAAAAAAAATGTCTTACAGCAAAAATGTACCATCAGCAAGCATAAGTCAAAGCTTTGAATTAAAACTACTACCTGGATTTGCAGGAGCACCAAGACCAATGTGTCCTCCAGACACTGCCGGGTGAGTAACAGTAGATGGATTTGACATCCAACCAGCAATGGGTGTTGGAACTGGTGCTGTAGTAGGTTGGAAAGGCTGCATACAAAGTTCAAGCATGGTAAGTAAAACAGCAAAGCGTGTGAAAAGATTAAACTGATTTCATGACCAAGTTAACCACAAGTCACCTACCCCATGTGCACCAATTGGAGGAAAACCTCCCGCTTTTTGTATGGACCCCAGGATTGGATTATTTGCTGGAGATGGGGCACGAGCGCCATTCGGTTGCCCACAAGTATGATCAACAAAAAGGGTCTTTATATCAGGATTAGGCCTTGGGTTTTTACAAAGCTGATGCTGCCAATTCAAGCTGCCAGGTAATATCCAAATCAATTATCCAACATAAATGAATACTAACTAAGTCAATCTTACTTGTCAAAACTACTTAATATACACTGCCTTGCTTTTCGTAACCATGTTTGCAATAACGTTTTTGTCTTTCCAATTTAATGTATTTGCTGACGTAATAATTATATAGAAATAAATCACTTTCAGCATGAAGGGCATTAAGACACATTGCAATTTTCAGTGACAAAAAATAGCACCACCGTAAAACTAAAATAAACATACGGAAATTACCTTTGATTAATGAGTGTCCGTAACCTTGAGTTTTTAAGGCTAGGAAACTGCAATTTGTCACGAAATAGGGGATTGGCTTCAATAAGCTTCTTGAGCTCAACTAGCATGATTGCTCTAGCAGACTTCGTATCTCCATATTTGGAAAGTTGCTCGTTTTCCCTGCAGAATTGAAATGACCATAATAAATATTCTTTTGAGGATATCTACCTTCCAATTATAGACAAGATTTTTGAGCAATTCCTGAGGGTGATCCTTGGTGTGACGGTAAGGTTGTCATATTGCAACCTGGTGCTCACGGGTTCGAAACATGAAAATGGCCTCTCCGCGTTGTAGGGGTAAGACTGCGTACAGTCTGCCCCACCCTAGACCTTACAGTAGCGGAAGCCTCATGCACTGGGATGCCCTTTATTTTTGAGCAATTCCTACAGTCCAATTACTGGCAAGTTTTTTGTGAATACATGAATCGTACCTGAAATTCTCTAATGTCAACAGCTGTGTAATTTCCTTGAACAACTCTTCATTAAATGAGGCAAAAACCTTCAGATCTTTTACAAGGATTTCTACAGCCTTGGCACGGTCATGCCTAGTAAATTTCACCATAATCAATAACAGAGTTAATAAAGTAAGATTTCATGAACATAATTGCTGGAAAAAAAGAAGGTTTTGAAAACCATGAACTTACTTATCAAGTGCCTCCAGATACTTCTGCTTCCTAATTTCGAAAAATATTTTCATGGAATACCGGTTGTCATCCACTTTGGTGAAGCCTGAGAGATACCTCTCAACTTCATCCCAATTTCCATTATGCACCTCATCCTCGAAATACTTCATGTTAAAGAAGAACCCCGATTCTTGTTCAAGCCTATTTAAAAGCACCCATTCCAACAAAAATTAATGGAAATGCTGATCCCAGTAAATTTGTTTTTCTAATTACAAACTTGCATAAGAAGTGAGTTAAATAAACCTACTTATGAACAGTCTCCTTAAATTTCTCCTCATCAAGGAACTGTAAAATTAAGAATACAAGCTCCCTACTCAGAGACGACATCAGTATGGTCCAGCCCACTGAACCAACCAAAACCAACGAAAACAATCCTAATCTTCTGCAGAAACAAAACAAAACAACATAGAATTAACACAACACAACCCTCCAATTCAAAATAAAAAAACGCAAGCTATAGAGAACAAAAACAAAGAACCAGAAGCAAAAGATTGAGCTGATCTTAAATAAAACACGCATAACTGTAACAAACACCAAAGAAACTGAGAAATCGCAAGCCGAAGAAAATAAAAATGGAGAACTAAGATGAAACATTAGGGCTTTGAACGATCGGAAATACAAAAGTAACTTTAAAGCATTGGAATCGAAGATGCAGAATAAAAAGAGCGAAACGAAAAAAAGCAGGTCAAAGCGAAAAGGAAAAGCCTACTTCAAAAAAAGCAAATATTCGAACAGAAGAGGAGCTCACAGGAAGCTTACCTTCAACACAGACGAAGTATATAGATCGATGTTAGAAGCAGTCCAAAAAAATACACGAGAGAAGCGACCGAACTAGATTGAACTGCTTCTCTTCTCTCTCTATCTCGATCTCTCTCACGAAATAAAAAACGACATCGCAATTTGCAGGAAAAGGCCAGATTTATAGGGAGAGGCAACATCAGAGCTAAAGATAAGCGCAGTGACTTATTTCTTTGTTAAGTTACTGTACTTATCTTTTTGATAAGTAGGCATACTTATATAAGTACTGTAATAAAACTGCCCCCACCCACAGAGCCGGCTACGTTCTTTACCGGCGCGGAATCTTGAGCAGACAGCTGTTTTCAGTCTTTAATGCTATAGATATACTGATAGAACCGACAAAACTGACCAGTCTTCTGACATTTTTCTTTTAATTTTGCTCAGAAATTAACTAAAAATTACTGGATATGCCACTCCCTTTAATTGCATGTTAATAAATCACGTGATCTGGAACTTTTGATTTCGTAACGAGATGAACAAAAAAGTAAGTAATGTCTCGAGAAAATGAGGAGATCTCACGTTCTGTATCGTGTGCAAGGGAAACTGTTCGCCTGGCATTATTAGGGACAAGCCCATAATATATTATATTTTAAGTAGGAAAAAAATAAAAGGTAAGGATGAGGGAAAAATTCGCAACCCACGAAAAGGGGACTTGTTTTGTTTTGTTTCGCTGTCACTATTATGGTGGTCATGTTTTGGTGTTTTTAAAATCTGTGTGAACTTCTGCACTGTGGGCCCAGTAAACCTTACCTTAGATATTGTTTTGAAATATTATATGAATAAATACTTTCTCGCTGCAAATTTGTACATTTCGTCACGCCGGATTGGGCCCGGATTTTCACAAACCCAAATCTAACCTTACGTGTCTTAAAGTCATAGTTATTTAACTTAGATCCGGAAATTATTCGGAAAGAGACTACTCCAGAATGAATCGTTTCGATAATTTAATAATTCGTGGTAAAAACAGACTTAAAATAAATTTTGAATTCAGATCGGTTAGAGAATTATTCTTTTGGCTAAAAAAATTTCGACAATAAATTCGAATGTTAATTTTTAATATTTGGTGTTCATATTTCACAATATCAATTAATTATCACACCTACATAACATACAAGTGACATTAGAATAATATTTAATTTATAAATAACAATATAATACATAATAAATGTGTATGTGTTTATAAAAAATAAATTCGTTAGATTTCATTATAGTATATAATGTGGATCATTAGATTTTAGGAAAACATTTCATGTATTACCCAAAAAGTATCCATAACATCAACTACCACCCACAGGTTTCTGACGACAACAACCGCACCCATTTAATTGACGTAAGAAACTTAAAATAGTGAACGACATTTATACCCTTCTTATTTTAAATTGAATTTTTTTTTAAAATTACAACTTTGACCTTCTTCATCACCATTGAAATGGACTATCGACTTACGATGAGTTAGACTGGCCGTGAAGATAAGACAGAAAGCTGCAAAGGTGCCGGTCATCTTGCCGACGATGTTTAAGGAGAGCAGGACGAGGACCTTGATGAAATCAGGGAAGTGTTTCAACTGAATCAAATAGGGTTTCTGGAGTGGATTTAGAAGTTAATAGACGTGCAACACCCAAATCCTCAAAAGGCAGAGATGAATCGCTTGTTTCTTTGGTGGTTTAGGGATTCTGGATTGGATTTAGAAGTTAATAGACATGCAACACCCAAATCCTCAAAAGGCAGAATCGCTTGATTCTGTGGTGGTTTATGCACATAGCCGGAGATGAGGGAGAACACTCGAAAAGGCGAAGAAGAAGCCCTGAAGAGTCACCGACTCTATTAGGACTGTAACTCCCTGTGGCCTCCCAGCGTCCAAAGTCACTATGACTGCTACCTCCATCAACAACCACAGCCACCTCCTCGCCACCTAGTGAAACAAAAACTTCATCGTCTCCATCGGAAGAACTTTGACCATGACCGTTCTCTCAAGAATCCCCCATCATCACTGCCACTTCCATTCCCCCTCTCCCCTCCACTATTAGAGCCTCTGATCCAGATTTATAGAAACTTCCTAAGTTGAGAGAAAATAACAGATTCTCTCTGTCTTGATCAAGGAATTCCAAACCATAAACTAAATTTTAAAAAAATGGAGGAAAAAAGGGATAAGTAGTATAGTGTTCAGGTTTTGGCATATGCTCTCACGTGGCCAACTTTGGAGATTGGAGAAGCTTGTAAGGAAGACAAATTGAATAGTGGCAGAGAGTTCAAAAGAAAGCTGACTCCGTTTGTTTGCTTTTCTCAGTTAAAATCGATGATGTAAAGATTGAAGAAAATATAGAGATCAAAAGGAACTCTATAACTGCAACTACAAACACCAGTGAGATTAGAAACGACGATCTCGGTCCCAATTTAATGGTTATTACATGGAATGAAAGGATGGAGTGGAGGTCGTTCACCATCCTCATCCTCATCTACATTAATATCCACTTTGTTATCCCAACAGTATTCATTTATTCTTCTTCTTCTTCGTCTCATCTCCCTCTTCCCTTATTTTTAAAGTTGTAGTTGGCGGCACCCTTGGAAGCAGCGGCAACGCATCTCCATAATTTCTCCCACTTCCCTTATTCCCTTATTCTTATTGATAGCCAGAGATGGGTTATAGGGAGATTTAGCAAGAGAGAGAGAGAGAGAGAGAGAGAGAGAGAGAGAGAGAGAGAGAGAGAGAGAGAGAGACCGACGGAGCGGTGGGTTGCACGATGAAGAATCTAGAGGAGAGAGATTGGGCGCTGCATTTTTTGAGTTTGTTTGGATGTAGCATGGGCTACAAATGTAAATTAACCTCTTTTGATTTTAGCCTTTAGATGGGAGGAGTGTCAGATGGCGCTCATTGAGCAGCCACTAACATTCTCTAGTGGTCTTACAGTAAGGGTAGTATTGTCCTACAAAAAGTCAATGTAAGCTGACATCATCATCTAACGCTAGTCTCTTGATGGACTGGGTCTCTATGATTAACGGTGTCAATATTTGGGGTGGTAATTGATGTTACGGATACTTTTTGGGTAGTACGTAAAATTTTTCCTAGATTTTATTATGATGGCAATACCAACTTAGTGGAATTGATGTTCATAAAATCAAACATGTTCGTAATTCATCCAATCATCCTCATAAAATCCATCTCATTTTCATCTTTGTTAATTATGTCCTCATTGTTTGTATTATAATATTATTTTTAGATTCCAATTGGAAAAGCACACGAAAATAATGACTTGTTTTGTATTATGGTATGATTTTTATACTCATATTTAATTTCACATTACCAAATGAAATTAATGATTTACTTTTTATTATGATTTGATTTTCATAATCATATATAATCTCACATAGGAAAAGAAAATGAAATTAATGATCTGCTTTGTATTATGGTGTGATTTTTAGACTCATAATTGGTCCTAGATTGAAAAAGATGAAAATAGTTAAGGCATTAAGTTTTTTTTTCGAAAAATCATGTTTGAGAATGGTAATTAAGGGATTAAGTCCTCCACTAGGATAGTATTAATGGTTTTTTTTTTAAGTATCCAAATTATTCGGTATAATTCGGATTCGAAAGAATTATTCATGATATTTATCTCTAGACCAAAATTGAGAGAATTTTTCAGAATCATTGAATATAATTTGAATTTGGAAGAATTATTCGTATTATTCGATTTGAGAGAATAATTCGAAGAATTAAATAACTATGCGTCGGATTGGGCTGGGTTTTTCGCAAACCCAAATCTTACCTTAGGTGCCTTAAAGTTAGCCCAAGTCCAGTCCAATAATGGCAAGTCATATAAATCTTCAATCTTAGCTCTACTTTGTCAAGGTTCTACCTAACCCGGTCAGGTCCTGATTGACTCTGATTGGGCAAAGCCAGGCTAGGTCAACCTTGATTGACCCTGACTCAACCTCTTACAAAACTGATTTGATATAATGTAGTAGTTCAGTGAGAGCAGAGCAACTCTATTGAGAGATTGAAATCCAAAGAATAAGAGCAACTATAGAGGCAAAAAATCAATTGGAAATACCCAAACACCTTATTCTATACTGTCATAATGAATTGAATCAATGAATGATCCATAGTTTTGTAGGGTTTCCTATCTTTGATTGGGGCTTAGGTTTGCCTTTTCTCATGCAAGGAAAGGATAACCATCCTAAAGCCTGAAAATGGTAAATACTAACATTTGTCATCATCATCATCCAGCCCAAGTCAATTGGTTGTAAGAAAGAAAATAAAAGAAAGAAGCACGACCACCACTGCCACTATAAATAGAGAGAAAGGGAGAGAGAGAGGGAGAGAGAGAAAAAGTGAATTAAATCAATGAAGGATCCATAATTCATACTAATCGGAATGAATTGAATTAATGAAGGAATGAAGAGAAAGGAACATTTTTTAAGGAGAAAGAAGACTTACGAGAAACTGAAGCTGGTAATGCCGATGAGGGAAGTAGCGATGGGGTGCTAGAGAGGGCAAGCTCACTGAGGTGGCCAACTATCATGAGAGAGATGACCTGAATCAGGTATTGCGATACCGTAACCGTCACCCCATCTCAACACCTATCCTCTCTCCGTTACCAAACCCTCATTCATTTCCTAAACCCTAGTCCAATCACTAAGGTATGAAGAGAAGAATAGTTTTGTAGATCGTACCGTCTTTTTTGCCAGCATCGTCGCCATCTACTATCTACAAAGAATCCAAATCCCTTTTGCAACCTTTTCGATCATCGCTCTCTTTCTTCTTCTCCCCCCTTCTCCTAATTTCTCTTTTCCTTTCTTTTTTCGACGACTCCCTGTCACACCCCGTTTTCGATATCTCGAAAGTGTGACTAGATCTCTCGAAAGCAACCCGGTCCAACTCCAAGAACCAGTCCAAAGCCGTATACACTAGCACTAGACCACATACCATCCCAGTGCATGAAAAACCATAATTGGGAATAGTAAGAATAACGAAAGCATAATAATAACAAACTAAAGTTCTAATGATAAATAATAAGTAAATGTGTTTACATCATCTCATCAAAACATAATTAATTAACGAAAAACCATAAACCCAATATAAAGAACAAATCCTAGGCTCATAGCCACTAAAAGTCTCAATATGGAAAATAACTAACTAGACTTCTATGTCTACTCGAAGATGCATGTCTCGTAGCTGTACGTGCTCCTGTGGGAATCCTCCTTTGTCACCGTCCCGTGCAGATGAGTGAGACAAGAGATAGCTGGCAACACCACAAGTCAGCTACTGTAGTACATGCAACATCTTAAAAGAAATAAAAGGAACATATGTAGGGTAAGCTCCCCAATACAAGCTCAGTGAAAGATAGAAGAAGCAAACAAGCAAATGCATGAGTTAAAGGGTTTGGTAATGATGCAATATGCTAAGGTAGAGAACCACCACACCATAAAGGGCAGAAACTCCCACATGCGAGGAGGGAGCAGGCACTCACGTGGTTACATTGTTGCACCTGGCATCTCCCAACAAGTAGGTTCCCTTTGGGAATAGGACTGGACCAAGACGATGCCCTCCCTGGCCATCTCTTGGCTCCCCTCATCCATGAACCTACACCAGTACCTAACCCCCTATTGGCTAGGGTTGCAAAGCATGGGGATCTATCACTAACTAATCGTAGCATGTCAATTAATACTATAATGGTAGTACCCCAACATAAATCTATCCGATACACCCCCTGGACATATCCGATATGCCCCCTAGACCATCCGATACACCCCCTGGATGTTCCCCCTACTAGGGTACTGGATGTCATACCCCAAAGTCGAACTATTTTGGTATGACCGGATTCCCTACAGTACAAGTATATCCTTAACAGGGATCACTTTGCTATGCTTACTCATAACCGTTCAACCATTCACATTCACAATAAATGATAAAAAAAAAAATCAAAGATAACAACTAATATAGCGGAATCGTATATAATAAGACTGAAGTTGAGAACTAATGTTATAATTACATACTAAAAGTTTATCCGTATGTTGCAAAGACATAATAATAACTAAGACATAATCAAATACTAGCCTAGCTAGCACGCTAACTACTTCAATTTTCTAGGGTCTTGTCCATCTTTATGACTCTACCCGACTAATTGACTAGTTTCTAGCTACTCCCCTGATGTGACCTGCAAGAATCCCGACTTGCAGATAGGGTGGGAATCATTAGAAATTTCTTTCATTGTATTTACTCAAATGTATTGAAATACCCTTATGGGTTGTGCATGTAATGTGTGCATATGCATGACCTTATTTGGGCTTACATGTCTAAGTCCTAGAGACAGGTGAGAGAAAGTGAAAGCCTAAGGTGGCTGATAAGAAATTAGCCAAATGGATCCGTCACTTGGAAGAGTTTTTAGTTGTTTATGTAGAATGGCCTTATCTTGCCAAGAAGATCCCATTTATTGGCTTGAGAAGAGAAGGGCCTATTGGAATTTTGGGACGTCACTGGATGCAATGGATAGATAAGAATTCTAGCAAGATTATTCAATATTATTATTTCTAGATTGACAGGTCTACGAGGAATCCATGTTAGATGATGTGAAGGATGGGCTTGGGTACAATTCTTGGGAATCTTGTTGGACAGATGAACGGAAGAAAGAGTTATGCCAGAAAATGGGAAGTTCTTCCTTTGATTTTGATGAGAAGATGGACCAACACCTGTGTGGTAGGATGTTGCACCTTATTGGAGAATCTGGTTAAATTTGTAGGAAAACTGTTCAGACAACCAATGCTTGTTGATTTCAACATGAGGGATAGGGCCTTTCACATCCTCCATTTTTTTTAAAGGAATATGTAGGTCAAGGTTGGTCAGGTACTATAGCTCGGTACCATCGAGATCGACCAATCGAACAACCTTGCCGGGTGGGATCTCCTTTACGATGAATGAACTACTCCAATTAGGATGGAACTTACCCCTAGGGTAATGGATGGGTGGTCATTGTTCCTTTAGTACCAGGTCTTCAACTCCTAAGTGACGGACTCGTACCTTCTGGTTAAAGGTTGCTGCCATTCTCTGTTGGTATTTCTTTGCATTGTCTACTGGCCTCATTCTTTTTTCATCAATGAAATTCAGCTCATCATATCTTTTCCATAGCCATTCTGCTTTAGGGATCTTGCACTCCATTAGGACCCTCAATGATGACACCTCTATTTTTATTAGGAGGATTGCTTCCATACCATACACCAGAGAGTATGGTGTTGCCCAGTAGATGATCTTCTAGATGTTCTGTATGCCCACAGTGTGCATGGTAACTTGTCTGCCCAATCAACATTTGTCTCTATCATCTTCTGAAGGATAACCTTGACATCTTGACATTTTTGTTGGCTGCTTCTACTACTCCATTTATTTGTGAATGATAAGGAAAAGATTTGTGTCTTTGAATATGGAACTTATTGATGAAAATTAATTAAATATGTAACCACAAGTACACGGTATCATGTAGTAACGGGTCGATCTCAGGGAGGAATCATATTATCCTAACTTAAATAAGACAAAGCATACCAAAGTGATTTGAATAAATTAACACCTTAATCACTTCAAATAAAAACTAATCAAGCAACAAAAAAACAATAATAACCAATTCCCAACAGTACGAAGATTTACGAAACTACTATGTTAACCATAAAGTAATATAGATTTATTGCATGAAGGGAACGAAATTAGAAATAAAAGAATGTAAGAAAAACTTATCTTGTTGGAAAATTTCTTTGTCGTCGCTCGTCATCTCGTTATTACTCCAAAACGATGCACAAAAGATTACAAAGGGAGCCTTCTCCTCTAAATTAAAATAGTAATGAGGTACAACCTATATTGATCTACCCTACTACAGAGTTCTAAATCTAAAATTAAAACTAAAAAAATAAATAAATAAACTTAAGCAAGAAGAACATAATTTGAAAAGAAAAAACTAAGACTCTCGAACTTTCTAAATAAATTTTCAAAACTAAAAAAAAAAAACTTACAATAGAATTCTTGGATGAATTTTCTATTGTTGAGCATCACATATATATACAATGTGATTTATACAATTGAGTAAAGATCACAATCAATCTTTATAATTGGATTATAAGGGATTTTGTGGAGATAATTTTGTTAACCAAATGCCAACCTTGTAGGTTCATTGTATATGAACGATTCTTGAATAGAAAAAGATCTCTTGCAACAACTCATTGTATCTTTGAGATCATTATCTCTTCTTGAAAACTTCTACAATCGATTAGAACTTTCCATTCTTCCATGCCATGTCAATCTCTACATGTGATATCAATCTTAAGAGAGAGAAAAAAAAAAGGAATCCCCAAAGATATGGCAATCTCCACCAAATAAATTCCATTTCAAATCAATAGGGAATATTTTCTCAAGAGAATAAAATCTTTTACATGAGATTGGACTGCTTTTTGACTTGGTCCAAGGCTGATCTTATACACAAAATTCGTGACTCTCCTTATAAAATTCGTCCCTATGCCCGACTGCTGAGTTGACTGGGTGAGTTAACTGGACAGAATTACTAAAAATATATAAAATGGTCTTTTCAAGCTCGAATTTTTCTATTCTTTAACCTATACCCTACAAACATAAAAACAACATTAAATACCTGATAAGCATTATAAATAGAATAAGAGATGTATACTTTATGCCCTAAATTCACACATAAAATGTGTTTATCAGATTCCCCCACACTTGAGCTTTGTTAGTCCTGAGCAAAGAAAAATATAAAAATAAAATAAAATAAAATCCTAACTCACTTTCATAGGAATCACGATTATACTTAGCACGTGCAACAAGCCTTTAAACTCCTAGGTCACCTCTAGTGGACGAGTTGCGTATCGTGAATATTTTCAGAGAATAAACACACAAAATTCATTATAAAATTTTAAACTTTAACTTTGGTATGGAGGAAAAAGAGAGCACACACACCTATTAGTCAAGACACTCAACTTAGGATCAAGAAAATATAGAAATGCCTTTTGCTACCTCATATGATTCAAACACTAAGGTCGCATCTCAAGTAGGAAACCTTGTTATATCTTCCAAATAAATCTCTCCTTAAGGTGAACCCTTTGTAACATACTGGTAACCAAGACCTAAGATCAGCTTTCAACACTTGTATTTTATATATTTTTTTCTCTCTTTTTTTTCTTTCATATTTCTTCCTCTCTAAGCTACCCCATTATAGTTGGCTTGAGAAGTGTAGGTGGTTATGCATTCCCATGTTACTATGTACCTTCGCTTTTGGTATATATATCTGTAAGGACATTGATGCTAAAGAGTACTTTTTTTTAACAAGAGTTGTATCTAAGGAATTTCAAACAAGACACCTCATTTCGTGAAGTGGAATGCCATGTCTAATTCCAAGAACAAAAACTCTTATATTATTATTTTCTTATTATGATTTTTTTCTCTAGTACAACGAGGTCTCAGCTTTATTCAAAGGTTTAAATTACCAATTATAACCATAAAAGATTCATCCCTTCAAGTGTGGTAAGATGTATTTTCTAACTCGATTCCCACCTCAAGATGCAGCCTAAGTACTATCTCACATAGGATTTTATTACTTCGCATGTGATAGTGTCCTAGGTCTCTTTCTCCTTCTTCTTTTGTGTCAAAACCATATAAATAGTGATTGACTTTTCTAATAACCAAAGTTAAAAAGCAAAAATTTGTAATGAAAGCTCAAAATTTATTTTTTTTCCTAATGAAATCTCAACCCTTCCCCCATACTTAAATCATTCGTTGTCCTCAATGTATGCAAAAAAATAAAAGACAAGGACAAGGGGAAGAAAAAAACTCTCTGAATCAAGGATCGATGTAAAAAGGCTCATAGAGATCCATGACCTCTTTAGTGGAGTCATGTGGAAGCTCCAAAGATGGCTTCAGATGCTGGCCGTTCACTTTGTTGGTTACACCTGACCTGGATTCAAAATCTCAATTGCACCCGATGAGAAAACATTTTGAACAATATAAGGGCCCTCCTAACAGGTTCTGAGTTTATCAGGAAAAATGTGCAAATGAAAATTATAAAGCAAAACCTTATCGCCAAGGGTAAAAGACTTCCGAAGGATATGTTTGTCATGGTAAGCCTTGGTCTTGTCTTTATAGATGCGGGCACTGTCGTAGGCATCATTTTGCAATTCATCCAACTCAAAGAGCTGGAGTCCTCTATGAGTACTAGCATCTAACAAATCAAAATCTAATTTCTTAATAGCTTAAAACGCCTGGTGTTCCAATTCGACTGGTAGATGGCAGACTTTCTCGTACACCAAATGGTAAGGGGATTGACCAAGAATGATCGTGAAAGCAGTTTTATAAGCCCACAAAGCATCTACAAGGTAAATGGACCAATCCTTACTAGTTGGATTGACAGTCTTTTCCAAAATTTGGTTGATTTGTTGATTGGACACTTCAACCTGTCCATTGGTCTGAGGGTGATAAGGGGTTGCAAATTTATGGGTAATACCATATTTTTGAACAAGGGCCTCAAATGGTTTGTTGCAGAAGTGTTTCCCCCTATCGCTAATGATAACTTGGGGGTTTCCAAATCGGGAGAACATATTTTCCTGTAAGAATTTAATGACTACCTTGTGGTCATTGGTCTTAGTAGCAATAGCTTCTATCCATTTGGACACGTAGTCTACATCTAACAAGATATTCTCATTCCCAAAAGACTTTGGAAACAGACCCATAAAGTCGATGCCCCAAACATCAAAAACTTTAACCACCAGAATTAGGTTGAGTGACATCATATTTCGCTTGGTAATGCTGCTTAAAGACTGACAAGAAGGGCATGCCTTACAGTAATTAAAGGCATCCTTAAAAAGACTAGGCCAGTAGAATCCAGACTATAAAACCTTGGCCGTGGTCTTATTTGGCCCAAAGTAGCTGCCACAAGCTTGATCATGACAGTAAGACAGCATAGATTTTTGTTCATGGTCAAATACACATCTTCCAATAATCTGATCAGGGCAAGTCTTGAATAGATATAAATCATCCCAAAAATAGTACTTGACTTGGGAATAGAATCTATACCTATCCTGGGCGGACCAATGGGAAGGGATCGCACCTGTTACCAAGTAATTTACAATATCAGCAAACCAAGGTTTACTAGATACTATAAACAACTACTCATAAAGGAAAGACTCGTTGATTGGTGAATCGACAGTCAAAGAATTAGGCAGTCAGGATAAGTGGTCAGCAACCAAATTTTCTATTCTTGGTTTATCCCTAATTTCTAAGTCGAACTCTTGTAAAAGCAAAACCCATCTAATGAGATGGGCTTTGGCATCCTTTTTCTACAAGAAATGTTTGAGGGCAGCATGATCCTAATACACAATGACATGAGATCCTATCAAGTAAGCACGAAATTTCTCTAAAGCGAATACAATAACTAAAAATCCATTTTCAGTGGTAGTGTAATTAAATTGTGCATTGTTTAAATTCCTACTTGTATAATAGATCACATGGGGTAACTTATTGATCCATTGCCCAAAGACAGCTCCTAATGCAAAATCAGAAGCATCACATATAAGCTCAAAGGGCTCTATCCATATAGATGCCTGAATGATGGGGGCAATGGTCAAAATCTTTTTGAGTTGATTAAAACTCTCAAGGTAGGCATCATTAAAATTAAAGAGCTGGTCTTTAGCAAGTAAAGAGGTGAAAGGATGAACAATCTGACTGAAGTTTTTAATGAACCACCGATAGAAATTAGCTTATCCCAGAAAGGAGCGAATGTCCTTAACAGATTTGGGAATAGATAGCTTTTCAATCAGTTCTATCTTGGCTCTGTCAACCATGATCTCCTCTTTGAAAATGATGTAACCCAACACTATGCTTTTTTTTACCACGAAGTGGCATTTCTCCCAATTTAAAACTAAATCCTTCTCCATACACCTAGCAAGAACTAAAGAAAGATTATGTAAGCAATAAAAAAAAATACTCATGCATAGAAAAATCATCCATGAATACTTCTTAAAATTACTCTACCATATTTGAGAAGATGCTCATCATACACCTTTGGAAAGTGGCAGGGGTATTGTATAGCCCAAAAGGCATGCGTCGGTAAGCATAGGTTCCGTAGGCACATGTGAAAGTGGTATTGTGTTGGTCATCTACGGCATTGGGAATTTGGTTGTAACCAGAGTATCCATCTAAGAAGTAATAGTATTCATGTCTAGTCAACCTCTCTAACATTTTATCAATGAAAGGTAGAGGGAAGTGATCCTTCCATGTTGCCGTATTCAGTTTTCTGTAGTCTATGCATACTCTCTACCCCGTTTGGATACTGATTAGAATTAATTCATTATCATCATTAGCAACTATAGTGACTCTTGACTTCTTTGGTACCACATGTACTGGACTTACCCACTCACTATCAGATATGGGATATATGATCCCATGATCTAAGCACTTTAAAATTTCTTTCTTGATGGCTTTCTTCATTACAGGATTTTCCCATCTCTGGTTCTCTTAAGGGGTTGGTACCTTTCATAAGGTGTATATGATGTTGAATAATAGATGGACTAATACCCTTAATGTCAGCTACAATCCAACCTAAGGCTTCCTTATGGTTTTATAAGAGTTTGTGTAAGACCCATACCTTACTAACCTGGTCTTACCACCTTGTATTAGGTCTTCCTATCATGATCGGACCAAGCGACCAAGTACGTGAAGAAACCACAAGGCTAGGTATGTAATTCGAACAAAAAATCATCTAATTGAGACTTGTGGTGGCATACCTAAATAGGTGTGGTCGACCACACCTCAGAATATTAAGACCACTCGAGTCAGGGACTTGTGGTCCCAGTTTTGAGACGTGTGGTCGACGGATTTTGTAACCCCACGTGCGACCACACGATGGTATAACCGACTCTGTAATTAGGAAACCTTCCTAATCTAAGGGGGGTTCTTTCCTAATATATATAAAGGACATCCCTTAGTCTCTTTCACTCTTTTAGAACCCAAACTAAAAGAGAAAGAAAGAGAGGAGTAAGAAGAGAAGGAGAGTTGAAGAGGAAGACTAGTAGGAGAAATTACAGAGAAAGCTCTCATTCTCCAGCAAGTTTAAGGTATGGAATCATTCCCTACATTAATTGAATGCCTAGATTAGATTATGGAGGAGATATTGAGTCAAAGTAAGATCTCAATCTTAAGACCATGAACAAAACTCTAAGAAAATCCATGAAGAACGGATTAAGGTGAAAGACTATGTAAAAGTGTGAATTTTAAGCCATAGAACAATCATAGGAATGATCATAATGTTAGCCATGAATTTCCCCCTTTTCGAAAAAAAAATATTCCTAAATGGTCAAAGTCTATCTTGTCTTTACCACGAGCTGCCAAAGCGTTCTTTGCTTTTTGCCTTAAACGTAAAGGGGCGGGTAAGAAAGAGAGGTGAAGTGACTAGCTATCAAGTTATGAAAGGATGTGGCTGAGATTAAAAGTTGACCAAAAACTCGTGTGGCCACAGTTTGAACGACCATACGAGGCACATGTCCGACCACATGCCCTCGGGAAGTTTTCATGGAGGGTGTGGTCACATGTGTGTGGTTGCATGACATGTGACCACATGTATCGACCCCACACCCTGTAGTGGCAGAAACTGAAACCACAGGTGCAGTCACACCTGCGACCACTCAGCTTCTGGAGGTTTGTTTGATGCTAGTATGGACCATTGACTACTGTAAATTGATGAGCTTGAATCCTAACTTAGAACTTATAAATTTCTTAGGTTTTCAAGAGGTTTAAGAGTGAGTTAAGAAGCTAGGAGAAGATTGAACATTTCTAGCAGGTGAGGAAACATAACCTAAACTAATTAGCTAATAATAAACTGTTTACTTTTATTGAGTCTAATGCCATGATTGATTCTATGCTTGTATGCTTGTAATGTGCATCTTACATGGCATCTAATATTCTTTTTATTACTGCTCATGCATATTTATTTCTATCTATTTATAATATGATGATGATGATGATGCTAGGAATAGGCATGTGATTGTGTGTGTATGGTTAGTGTACTTGATGCGAGTGGAGCATCAGGGGGAGGATGTGACATTGTGGTTCATCCTGGTCACCAGACTCTAGCTCTATCTCCACTTAAGTCTTGTTCACTGACATCATCATATCACCATTATCTTAGTAGAACTATTACGTCGTAGGGCATCAGGGGAAGTGGTCTCGGACCGTGTAGTCTTCAACTCTGTCGGGGGGCCTTAGCTCTATCTCTATGGACGTATTGAGGGATGCTGGGGTGAGGCTTTGGATACACTGGATGACATTTATGATTGGTTATCTACGAGCCCAGTTTACAAGCCCTCGCCAATAGGGGCTTACGTGTTGGTATGGGTAGGGCATCAGGGGAAGTGTTGATGGTGTTTGATCCGGACACTTTAGCTCTATCTCTATTCCATGGTGGGTGTATGTGGGACAGCAATGGTGTTTGATCCATTGGACGGATTCACACACTCGTGTATAGAGGTGCGGTGGCTGCCAATCCTTTCTATAGCATATTGCAAACTTAAAAACTAGACCAACGATATGAATTAAATGCATGCATATGTTTGTTGCATTGTTTTGTTTGCTCACTAAGCCATGATGTGTGCTCACCCTTTCAACGTCGAATATTTTTTAGCTATTGATGCAGGTCCTATCGTTGAAGATTACATGAATACGTCGACGTATGGACACGTAGCGGCGATAAATGTGGAAGCTATGGAAGAGGCGCATGATCCGTCGTGCGAGTTCAATTCATGTGTTTTCGATTAGTTTAGTTATTTGATTATCGAAACATGTAATTGATTAATTTATTTTATTTTATGTTTTGAGTTACTTTGGAGATATTTGGATAATTAATTATGCTATTATTGTTAGATACTCAGTTCTTGAGTATTAAAGACTTCTGCTATTGTTTATTTACTCTAATTATGCTTGTGAATTGTATCTGGTTTAATCGGATGGGCACGGTCTATACGAGATCCTGGTTGAACCATTGGTTTTCTTGACTGTTCATCACACCATTGGTTAGACCAGATTTGGGGTGTGACAGCTTGGTATCAGAGCTCTCAAGCTCTATTCCATTAAACCAAATTACTTTCACAAGAGATGTGAACTGAGTTAGGATAAACTAAAAACTATAATATAAACACACCATAAACACCTATGTTGTTTAAGACATAAATTAAGAAAGAAAATAATGCATGTATGTAAATGGGAAACAAATGGATATAGCTATATATAGACTTGAATATGAAATAACAAATGTACATCATGGGCCAGAGTACAGTCCATAACCCGGACAGTTACTCTGTAATACAACTAGAAAGAAAATGTACATGTCATGGCGCGGAAAGAGGAGATGCCTCTAGGTCTCGCCCACGGTCCTCGGCATACACCCTCGTGAACTAGGCTACCTGTGCCTGGGTGGCTCGAATACTCTCGGTGAAACTAGCCACCCATCCATCAGTCGCGTACTGAGCGTCTATGATCTCTCTTACCCGATGATCTGTAGCACACTGATCATCGTGAATCTCACACAATAAATCCATCATGAGATTTCATCGCGAATCTCACACAATAAATCCATCATGACATTTGATGGTGGGCATCAAGGACCAACCAAATGAGAAGCCCGAGAAGGATCGGATCCTATAGAATGCTGTGGTGACGGAGGAGGTATGGCATCTACATCCATGTACATCCGATCATCATCCTCCTCATTGTCACTCTCTAATGCCTCTATTGCTACCGCGACTACCACCTCTGCATCTGCTGCTGCCACTCGAGTAAGGGGATGCACCATAGCGTTTCTCTCCTCGTCACTGACCTACGCATCTCGCATCCCCATCTTGCAGATGGCCTCCTAGTCTAGGTCAGCTGAAAAGGTGCCCTCATGAATCCTCTCATGCACCAGGTCTACTTGTAGGTGAGTGAGCAGAGTGGTGATCAAGTGCCCATAGGGTAGGTTACCCACCAGAATAGGCGTCGTGGCATGGTGCATGGTCCTGATGATGATATAAGGAAGGTAGATAAGCTGCCTAGTGCAAATGCAGTACAGAAGGTACTGAGTCAACTGTGAAACTTTTTCATAGTGTCCACCCTAGGGAATCAGGTTGTGCTGAATGATCTTGCAGTACACCCGAGGCTCTAGACATAGGTTAATTGCCTTCATCTGCCAGCGGTCGTCTCGAAGAATATGGTTGCCAATTTCTATGTGCATTCTCACTGAAAGGAACTGGGGTTCCTTGGGTGCGCAGTAGACTAAGGGACCATTATTTGAGATGCCCAAGATATCAGCTAACTCCTGGCAGTTAAATGAGATCTCTACCCCTTTGACTAAACTAGTGATCTTGAGCTCTCTGCCCCTATCTATATCCTCTGGGTCACCCTCCACCTATAAATTGCAGTAAAACTATTTCACTAACTTAGGACGGGTGCAGCCCTCGTACAAAATCACGGGGAGCCAGCCCATATCACCGAAAGCCCCCTCCACATCGAATAGGGCTAGGCTAGTCAAGTTGACACAACAACCCCTTCCACCTTCTTGCGTTGGTACCAGGATAATGTACCTCCGCTTCGATGGACTTGAAGCGATGAGGATCATGAACTCTAGGAACTTTAGTACGAACCGTGTTACCTGAAAAGGCATAAACCAATAGGCAATAGGTTAGATATAAAGGATTCAAATTTGGCATTATGACGACGTGATTTGGCCAAAGCCTCATGTCCTCCCAGAATGTTTGGACTAGAGGACTCACATAAGTCATAAGCCATCGTACCATAATTAATTGAATGAGAAATTGCCATTAATTAAAACAAATTGAAAAAAATTAAGAAATTGGGAAAAATCTCCAATTTCTAGGTCAAAAGATAAATTTTCCATTTATTGACCAAACCGACCGATGAAACCCAAAATTTCTATAGGGCTTTTGTCTGTTGGGTGTCTAATAGAAAGGCTCATCAATAAAAATTGAATTTTTATGGATAAATAAAATTAGCTGGAAAAAGATTGAAATAGGCAATGAAAATCTAGAATGAACCGACAAAAAGAATAATGGGAATGTAGAACATATCATAGAGATGTGGAACCTGATGGTGGATCAAAGAAATTTTACTCAAGGTGAGTTGTAAGACCCGTATCAAACTAACCCAGTCTTACCACCTTGAACCAGGTCTACCCATCATGGTCGAGCCAAATGGATCAAGTACGTGAGGGAGATCGCGATCCCATATATTAAACTGACCAAAAACACTAAAAATAGGGGGAGGGTCGCACACCCAGCTAGGTAGGGTTGGACCCCCCAAGATAGAAAGTTAGACCCTGAGTTTTTAACCAGGGGTCGGACATTTTAGAACTAGGGGTCGATGGGATCTCCGACCCCCTCATCGACCCCCAGTTGCCGACAGAAACCTTGATTTGGAAACTTTCCAAATTTCAATGGGATTCTTTCCTAATCTCAATGGGACTTATTTTGGGAGTTTCTACTCTATAAATAGGACGTCCCTAAGCTTCTTTCACTCCTTTTAGAACCCTAATTGGATTGAGAGAAAGAGAAGAGAAAGAGAAGAGAAAGAGAAGAGAAGGAAAAGTGGAGAAGAAGATCAAAGAGAAGGCTTCAGGGAACCAAGCCTAATTCTCAGGTATGGATACTATCTCCATGTAATTCTACAGACCTTAGAATAGATAGTGAAGATGATATGATCTAGGAGAAACCCAAATCATCCACCCATGGTTAGGTTTTTATGGAAAACCGTGGGGGAAATCATAAAAGCCATAAAGGAGAATGAACTACGATTCTAGACCATAAAACATGTGGGGAATGGATTGTAGAAGCAAGCCATAGGACCCCAAATACGAAGAATGGACTGTAGGATGAGAATTTTGACTAAACCCACAGGGGGTTGTACGGGGGTCGATGGCCAATCGACCCTACCAGACCCTAACAATCGACCCCCAGTGTTCGGGAAGTCCAGACTGTGGGTGGTCGCACCCAGGGTCGATGGAACCTCTGACCCTGGCATCGACCCCAAGTTAACAGCATGCTTTTAAAATCAGAATTAATTCTAATTAAATTCTATTGACTTGATTATGTCTTCTAGTGATATAATATTGATATTTAGTTGATTCTTAAAGCTTGAAAGAGGACCTACGATCAAGCAAAGGTGAGGGAACAAGACCTAAACTAATTGGTTAATAATAAACTGTTTTATTCTTGAGTCCAATGCCATGATTGATTCTATGCGTGTATGCTTGTTATGTGCATTCAACATGTCATCCAATATTCTATTATTACTGTTCATGCATATTTAAATTATTGTTTATAACATGATGATGATGATGATGATAGGAATAGGCATGTGAATGTATGTGTGTGGTTGGTGTGCTTGATGCGAGCGAGTATCAGGGGGAGGTGTCATAGGCGGGGCCTCAGCACTCTAGCTCTATCTCTAACTCAAGTCTTGTCTACTGACATCACCGTATCGCCATTACCTTAGCAGAACTATTACGTCGTAGGGTATGAGGGGAGGTGGTCTCGGATCGTGTAGTCTCTGACTCTGCCGGGGGGCCTTAGCCCTATCTCTATGGATGTATTGAGGGATGCTGGGGTGAGGCCTTGGATACACTGATTGGCATTAGGATTGGTTAGTTGCGAGTCTAGTTTGCGAGCCCTCACCAGCAGGGGCTTACATGTTGGTATGAGAAACTGGTATGGCAATAAACGTGACCTTTGTGTGTACATTGTCCATGGTGGGTGCATGTCGGACGACAATAAACGTTACTTTTGGGCGGCTTCACACACTCGTGTATAGAGGTGCAGCGGCCACATATCCTTTCTATAGCACATTGCAAACTTATTTACCAGACCAAAGATATGAATTGAATGCATGCATATGTTTGTTGCATTGTTTTGTTTGCTCACTGAGCCATGATGTATGCCCACCCTCTCGACGTCGAATATTTTTTAGTTGATGATGCAGGTACTACAGTTGAAGATTATATGAGTGCTCCGGTGTATGCACGTGTTGCTGCAATGGAAGTGAAGACTTAGTGGATACGCATGACTCCTCATGCGAGTGCAACTCATGCGTATTTGATTAGATTTTTCATTTGAATTTATTAAAGGATGTAATTGGTATTTTATTTACTTATGTCTCAGTTGATACAACATAATTTGATATTTTATTTATGATTATTACAATTAGATTCCTCAGTCCATTTACTATAAGACTTCCACTATTGTGTATTTATTCTGATTATGGTTGTAGATTTGCATGGTTTTATTTTTAATGGATATAGCCTATTAGAGATCCTGGTTGAACCGTTGGTTTATTAGCGGTTCATCACACCGTTCTAAATGGTGCAGAATTGGGGTGTTGCAACTTGGTATCAGAGCATCTCAGGCTTTATCTGTGAAACCGTATACTTTCACAAAAGGGTCGTGAACTGAGATAGGATAAAAATTTAAAAGATGTAATAATAATACACCATAAGCATCTGTGTTGTTTGAGACTAAACTGAAAGAGAATAATGCATCTATTAAATGAGAACAAATTTATATACAACCAAAAGGAAGAACAAATGTTTATATATATATGATTAAAGCAGAGTATAGTCCACAGTCCAGACAGTTACTCTGAAATACAAAAAGAAAAAAAAAAAAAGAAGTACATCAAGAAGCTGGAGGTGATGGGGGAGGCGGTGCCTCACGGTCTCTATCATAGTCCTCAGCGTAGACTCTAGTCAACTAAGCTATCTGAGTCTGAGTCGTCTGGAGACTAGCTGTGAGATCAGCCACCCGCTGGTCGGTCACATACTGAGCATCCCTAAGCTCTCCCACCCGCTGATCCGATATGTGCTGAGCAGCTAGAAGCTCTCCCACCCGCTGATTCGACACGCGCTGAGCAACCAGAAGCTCTCCCACCCGTTGATCGGACGAGCGCTGAGCCTCTAGAAGCTCTCCCATCCTTAGGTCAGACATACGCTGAGCCTCTCGTATCTCATGCAATATCCTCATCATGTCATCAGATGGAGAATATGATGGACCAGCTGCATGCGAAGGACCAGTTGAAGAAGACGGACCAGCTCCAGTAGCATGAGTAGGTGATGGAGGAGGTATGACATCTACATCCATGTATAGCCGATCGTCATCATCCCCCTGAACCCTTGCTCCAGCGGCTACTGCTGTTGCTGCCTCAGCATCAGCCATCTCCACTCGAGTGCGAGGGCGCACCATTGCGTTCCTCTCCTCATCGCTGACTTGGGCATCCCGCATGCCCATCTTGCAAATAACCTCCCAATCCAGAGGCGATGAGAAGGATTTCTCCTGATTCTTCTCATCCAATAAATCAACCCCCAGGCGGATAAGCAAGGTAGTGATCATGCGTCCATAAGGAAGGTTACCAGTGTGACTGGGCAGCGTGGCATTGATCATCGTCCGCATGATGATGTAAGGAAGGCAGACGGGCTGCCTAGTACATATGCAGTACAACAGGTACAGGGTCAACTGGGAGACCCTCTCGTAGTGTCCATTCTATGGTACCAGATTATGCTGAATGATCTTGCAGTATACTCGTGGATCTGAACGTAGATAACTCGCTTTCATCTCCCAGCGACCAGGTCTGATGAGCTGACGATCGATCTCAGCCCTCATCTGTAGAGAAAAGAACTGGGGCTCTCCTGGAGCACAGAACACCAAGGGGCCATCATAGGAAATGCCCAACAATTCGGCCAGCTGTCGATAATCAAAGGAAACATCAACCCCCTTGATGTAATTGGTGATCCAAAGCTCACCACCCATCTCAACATCATTGTAATCTCCCACCACCTGGAGATTACAGTAGAACTGGCGTACCAAGTCAGGATGGGTACACGCGTCATAGGTAATGATGGGAAGCCATCCCATATCACCAAAGGCCCCCTCCACATTGAACAATGCTAAGCTAGCCAAGTCCACTTTACGGCCGCCCTCTACCTTCTAGCGAGCGTAGTGGGCATACTGTGCCTCGACTTCATTGGAACGGAAGCGAAGACGGTCGCGAACTCTGGGTACCTTGGTATGAGCCATAGTATCTGCAAATAAGAAAGAAAAATAAATAATGGATTAGTAGAGAGTAAAAATATGAAATTTTGACATAATAACGACGTAAATTGATCAAAAGCCTCACTTTTCACCCATACACGTGGGCAGGAGGACTTACATAGATCCTAAACTACCCTATGAAAATTTCAACTAATTAGATTGAATTGCAAGAAATTTTAAGAAATTCAAAATCTCGACAAAATTAGGGCGAAAAGTGTAAATTTTGAGTTTCTCGATAACCAACCGATGAAACTCGAATATTTTTGAGGGCTTTCGTTCCTTGAGCCACCAACAACAAAAGCCCCCAATAAAAATTTAATTTTTACGATTGGAAAAAGTTTAATTTGAAAAATACGAGATAAACGAGCAAAAACCTAGGTAAAGAAACCTAAAAACATGAAAAGGTAGAAGACATACCTGTAGCGGAGGTGTAGACGATGAAACAAGGAGTGCAAACCACCAACGGATCGGAGTTGTTACTGTAGCAACTCAGAGGGACGAGTTGAGTCGAAGCGGAGAAGAAAGAATGGGAAATGGACTTTGAATCGGAACTTAAAAATCAGATTTTTAGTCCAGGGGTCGAAAAATTCGATTAAAACCATCGACCCACCCATCGACCCCCGCATCGACCCTCGGCTCTCGGGAATCTGACAGAGAGCCAGGGGTCGCACCCTGGGTCGGACATCCTCCAACCCCCCCCATCGACCCCCAGCTCTCGGGAAGAATGGGTGATTTCCCAGGGTCGCAGACTGAGGGTCGGACACCCATCGACCCCTACCATCGACCCTACAGTGAAAATACAACATTTTCGACAGAATGATCTGAAAAATTAGAAATTTGAATTTGTTAGTGGTTTTAAAATATGAGAATGAAGTATTTAATGATTGTCTCTCGTGTTCAATGATTTCAGGCAATCCCATTATCAGATTAATTAATGGCGGGACACAAAGTAACCAGACAGAGCCGTAACTCTATTCCACCACCACCACCTGTGGGGGAGAATAGCCAGGCACGCCCGGAAACACAGGGGAATACGAACACAGCACCATCCGTCATAAATGGGCAGACAAATCCTACAAATCTGCCAGCTCCACCTACTGACTTGGCCACAGTCATAATGAACTTGGCCCAATAGCTGCAGCAAATGCAACAGGCACAAACCACTATACAAGCTGCCATAGGCATAACTCCTCCAACTGGACATACATCTCCAATGCCAGTAGGACAGGCAAGCACAACACCAGGGGGGAATAACACAGTACCCCATGCACCTCAGACTCCTATCATGCAGGCTCAAGTACAAAATCTTGAGATAGTTCAAGGTAGATATCAATACCAACCACCTATGTATGGAGCGTATGTCCCGCAGCCACTAGACCACTCCAGATTGGTGGAGCGTTTTCTAAAACTGAAGCCCAGAGAATTTAATGGCAAGCCAGCAGATCCTTTATGGCCGGCACACTGGGTTGATGAAATGGAAAGAAATTTTATGATGATGACACTAAATGAAGAAGAAAAAGTGTTGTGTGCCACCTTTATGCTGAAAGGAGATGCACACCATTGGTGGAGGTCCACCAGGACTTATTTATTAACAAAGCACGCCCAACTGACTTGGTATATTTATAAAGAGGCGTTCTTTGAGAAGTACTTTCCGAGAAGTTTTAGAGATTTTATGGAAAGAGAGTTCCTGAGTTTATATCAGGGACATATGACCGTGGATGCGTATCAACAGCGTTATGAAGAGCTGTTCTTCTTTGCACCCACCAGTATGCAAGAGGAAACCACAAAGACCAGAAGGTTCGTCATGGGACTTAGGGGAAGCATCCGCGAGCACATTCTGGGACATGAAAAGAAAATATATAATGAAGCGGCACAAATTGCTTGAGTTATAGAATCGAGCCAGAAGGAGAGTTATTTCATGCAAAATAGAGGTATCAAAAGGCTAGTTGGAAATTCTTATAATGGAGGGAATAACAAGACATTCAAACCCTTCCATGCTCAAGGCTTTACCGCTGCAACCAAGACTACGCCCGTAGCTCAACAGCAACAAAAGCCAACTACTGAAGGGACAAAATATTTTAACTGCAACCAAGTGGGACATATGACAAGGGAATGTCCTAAGCCCAAAAAGCAGCTACATCAAGGACGAGTTTATGCGGTTACATCGGAGGATGCTGCCGCATCGCCTGATGTGGTCACAGGTATGACTTAAATTTTAGTTAGTGGTATTACATTGTATGAGCATGTAGACTAAACCAAAACAAATCATAGGTACCGTACCTATTAATGGAATTCCCGCCAGAGTACTCTTTGATTCAGGAGCTACTCATTCCTTTATATCTGTGACATTTGGGAAGAAGTTAAATCTACCCCTTAAATCCTTAGACTGCAAACTACTTGTACGATCACCTATGAGATTAGAAGTGGAGTTAGAAAAAGGTTATGGACCATGTCCAGTTCTTATTAATGGAAAGAACTTGGAGGCAACCTTGATCCAACTTGAGATGGCAGACTTTGACGTCATCTTGGGAATGGAATGGTTAGTTAGGCATTCTGCAAACCTATTGTGTAACGAAAAGAAGCTGACATTTAAGGACAAGGAAGGAGCAGAGTTCAATTTTCTAGGAACCAAACTTCCCCGTAAACGAAAGCTCATACTCTTGGCGCTAAAGGCTAAGAAGTGCCTTGAGAAAGGAGCAGTCGGGTATTTAGTATCTGTGGTTGAGCTTACCAAGGAAGCACCACGAATGGAAGATATTGATGTCGTGCGGGACTATCCAGACGTATTTTCTGAAGAATTACCAGGATTACCACCCGACCGAGCTACAGAGTTTATTATAGATCTTATACCTGGAGCCGCACCAGTATCGAAAGCACCTTATAGAATGGCTCCTACTGAACTGAAGGAATTGAAAGTACAACTACAAGAACTGCTGGACAGGGAGCACCAGTATTATTCGTGAAGAAGAAGGACGGTAATGTTTGATTGTGTATAGACTACCGAGAGCTGAATAAACTGAAAATCAAGAATCGGTATCCAATGCCTCGGATCGATGACCTATTCGATCAGTTGCAAGGTGCCAAAGTGTTCTCCAAGATCGATCTTCGGTCAGGCTACCATCAACTAAAGATTAAGGATGGTGATATTCCCAAGACAGCATTCAGGACTAGATATGGACATTATGAATTTTTGGTCATGTCTTTTGGATTGACAAACGCACCAGCAACCTTTATGGAACTTATGAATCGGGTTTTCCACGACATGTTGGATACGTCAGTTATTGTATTCATTGATGATATATTGGTCTACTCCAAAGACGAGGAAACTCATGTTAAGAATCTAAACGCCGCTCTGCAGCGAATACGGAAGGAGAAGCTCTACGCCAAATTTTCAAAGTGTGAGTTTTGGCTAAAGGAAGTCACATTTTTAGGCCATGTAGTATCCGCTGAAGGAATTAAAGTGGATCCCAGCAAAGTCGAGGCTATTGTAAAGTGGGAAGCACCGAAGAGCGTTGCAGAAATTAGAAGTTTCTTGGGTCTAGCTGGGTATTATCGACGATTTATGGAAGACTATTCTCGAATTTCCGTACCTCTTACCAGTTTGACTAAGAAGGGCGAGAAGTTTGTTTGGATGGACAAATGCGAGAAGAGTTTTCAAACCTTGAAGGCTAGATTGATATCAGCTCCAATCTTGACCATCTTGATTCCAAGACAACCATTTATCTTGTACATCGATGCGTCGGGACTGGGATTAGGATGTGTACTTATGCAAGGAGAACAAGTAATTGCTTATGCCTCAAGACAACTGAAGACACATGAGAAGAACTATCCCACTCATGATTTGGAACTAGCGGCAGTAGTACATGCTGTCAAAATATGGAGACATTATCTGTACGGAGAGAAATTTTAGATTAAATCAGACCATAAAAGTCTTACTTATCTATTTAATCAGAAGGAGCTGAATATGAGACAAAGAAGATGGCTGGAACTATTGAAAGACTATGATTGTGATATCCAGTATCATCCGGGGAAAGCTAATTTAGTAGCCGATGCATTGAGTAGAAAGGCAATGATAAAATCTTAGGGAGAGATTAGCACAACTGCCGCAATGTGTACTACCAGAAAGGTATTCAAGCACGATAATAAGCAGTTTGTGATAGATGCACCAGATGGATCAGCCAACCAAGAGTTTATTCATCGGTTTTCAAATATGTTCGCCGCATTGAAGATTATACCGGATATAGTAGATGAAGTAAAAACAGTTATCAAATCAGACCCTTACCTAAGAACGGTACAAGAGGACATCAAAAAAGGTAGGACTAACCCTGAGTTCACCTTGGATGAAGAAAAGGTACTGAAGTACAAAGGAAGAATATGTGTACCCGAAACAGAAAGCTTGGACATTAGACACTGATTGATGAAAGAAGCCCATACCACCATTTATTCGATACATCCTAGAAGTACAAAAATGTACCATGATCTAAAGAAATTATATTGGTGGAGAGGAATGAAAGCAGATGTAGCTAAGTTCGTGTCTCAATGCCTAAATTGTCAGAAAGTAAAGGCTGAACGACAAAGACCAGTAGGACTGTTACAGCCGTTACCGGAACCAGCATGGAAATGGGACTGCATCACTATGGACTTCGTCATAGGATTACCTTTGACTCCTCGAGTAGTTGACGCGGTTTGGGTGATTGTAGACCGCCTGACTAAAACAGCTCGCTTTATACCGATATGACCTCAGTATACACTGGAGAGGTTAGCTAAGCAGTATGTGGATAACATTGTGCGATTACACGGTGTACCTAAAAGCATTGTGTCTGATAGAGATCCATGATTTACTTCAAAGTTTTGGGAAGGATTACAAAAGGCTATGGGTACAACGTTGAAGTTTAGTACCACATTCCATCCGTAGATAGACGGACAGTCAAAGCGTACAATTCAGATTTTAGAAGATATGTTTCGAGCATGTGTGATTGATTTTAAATGATCATGGGATGAAAAGTTACCATTGATTGAGTTCGCTTATAACAATAGCTACCAGGCTACTATACAGATGCCACCCTATGAAGCACTGTATGGCCGAAAGTGTCGAACTCCTTTGTTTTGGAATGAAGTTGGGGAACATAGTATTGTTGGACCGGAATTTGTTAAAGAGACTTGTCAAGTGGTCGACATTATCAAGAAAAGAGTGAGAACAGCTCAGAATCGTCAGAAGCAATATGCAGATACCCGACGCTGAGACCTTGAATTCGTCGTGGGTGATAAAGTATTCTTAAAAGTATCGCCTATGCGAGGATTGAAACGGTTTGGACAGAAAGGGAAACTAAGTCCAAGATATGTCGGGCCATATGAGATTCTAGCTAAGCGTGGGAAAGTGGCGTACCAGTTAGCACTACCACCATCTATGTCAAGTGTGCATGACGTATTTCATAATTCCTTATTGAAGAAGTATGTCAAGGATCCAACGCATGTTCTGACAGTAGATTTACCTGATTTAACTGATGATTTGACATTTGAAGTAACACCAACTGAAATCACCAGCCGAAAGGTTCAACGACTATGCAACTGTGATATCTATTATGTTAAGGTCACCTAGAGAAGTAGAGATAGAAAGAAATTACATGGGAAGAAGAGAATGCTATGCGAAAGCAATACCCTCATTTATTTGACTCGGAAGGTATGTACAATTTCGAGGATGAAATTTTTATAAGTAGGGGGGGAGTTGTAAGACCCGTATCAAACTAACCCGGTTTTACCACCTTGAACCAGGTCTACCCATCATGGTCGAGCCAAATGGATCAAGTACGTGAGGGAGATCACGATCCAGGTATTAAACTGACCCAAAAACACTAAAAATAGGGGGAGGGTCGCACACCCAGCTAGGCAGGGTTGAACCCCCCAAGATAGAAAGTCAGACCCTGAGTTTTTAACCAGGGGTCAGACATTTTAGAACCAGGGGTCGACGGGATCTCCGACCCCCTCATCGACCCCCAGTTTGTCGACAGAAACCGTGATTTGGAAACTTTCTAAATTTCAATGGGAATTATTTTGGGAGTTTCTACTCTATAAATAGGACGTCCCTAACCCTCTTTCACTCCTTTTAGAACCCTAATTGGATTGAGAGAAAGAGAAGAGAAAGATAAGATAAAGAGAAGAGAAGAAAAAGTGGAGAAGAAGATCAAAGAGAAGGCTTTAGAGAACCAAGCCTAATTCTCAAGTATGGATACTATCTCCATGTAATTCTACAAACCTTAGAATAGATAGTGAAGATGATATGATATAGGAGAAACCCAAATCATCCACCCATGGTTAGGTTTTTATGGAAAACCATGGGAGAAATCATAAAAGCCATAAAGGTGAGTGAACTACGGTTTTAGACCATAGAACATGTGTGGAATGGATTGTAGAAGCTAGCCATAGGACCCCAAACACGAAGAATGGACTGTAGGATGAGAATTTCAACTAAACCCACAGGGGATCGCACAGGGGGTCGATGGCCAATCGACCCTACCAGACCCTAACAATCGACCCCCAGTGTTCGGGAAGTCCAGACTGTGGGTGGTCACACCCAGGGTCGATGGAACCTCCGACCCCCAGTTAACAACATGCTTTTAAAATCAGAATTAATTCTAATTAAATTCTATCGACTTTATTAGGTCTTCTAGTGATATAATATTGATATTTAGTTGATTCTTAAAGCTTAAAAGATGACCTATGATCAAGCAAAGGTGAGGGAACAAGACCTAAACTAATTGGTTAATAATAAACTGTTTTATTCTTGAGTCCAATGCCATGATTGATTCTATGCGTGTATGCTTGTTATATGCATTCAACATGTCATCCAATATTCTATTATTACTGTTCATGCATATTTAAATTATTGTTTATAACATGATGATGATGATGATGATGATAGGAATAGGCATGTGAATGTATGTGTGTGGTTGGTGTGCTTGATGCGAGCGAGTATTAGGGGGAGGGGTCATAGGCGGGGCCTCAACACTCTAGCTCTATCTCTAACTCAAGTCTTGTCCACTGACATCATCGTATCGCCATTACCTTAGTAGAACTATTACATCGTAGGGTATGAGGGGAGGTGGTCTCGGACCGTGTAGTCTCTGACTCTACTGGGGGCCTTAGCCCTATCTCTATGGATGTATTGAGGGATGCTGGGGTGAGGCATTGGATACACTGATTGGCATTAGGATTAGTTAGTTACGAGCCCAGTTTGTGAGCCATCGCCAGCAGGGGCTTATGTGTTGGTATGGGAAACTGGTACAGCAATAAACATGACCTTTGTGTGTACATTGTCCATGGTGGGTGCATGTGGGACGACAATAAACATTACCTTTGGGCGGCTTTACACACTCGTGTATAGAGGTGCAGCGGCCACCTATCCTTTCTATAGCACATTGCAAACTTATTTACCATACCAATGATATGAATTGAATGCATGCATATGTTTGTTGCATTGTTTTGTTTGGTCACTGAGCCATGATGTGTGCTCACCCTCTCGACGTCGGATATTTTTTTAGTTGATGATACAGGTACTATAGTTGAAGATTATATGAGTGCTCTGGAGTACGTGCGTGTTGCTGCAATGGAAGCCGAAGACTTAGTGGATATGCATAACCCCTCATGCGAGTGCAACTCATGCGTATTCGATTAGATTTTTCATTTGAATTTATATAAGGAATGTAATTGATATTTTATTTACTTATGTTTTAGTTGATACAACATAATTTGATACTTTATTTATGATTATTACAATTAGATTCCTCAGTTCATTTACTATAAGACTTCTGCTATTGTATATTTATTCTGATTATGGTTGTGGATGTGCATGGTTTTATTTTTAATGGATATAGCCTATTAGAGATCCTAGTTGAACCGTTGGTTTATTAGCGGTTCATCACACCGTTCTGAATGGTACAGAATTGGGGTGTGACATGAGTGGTCGGTACTGTAGTAACTTAGTGGAGTTGAGTTGTGAATAGTAGAAAACAAAAAGAGAATGGAGAAATGGACTCAAAAATTGGGTTTAAAAACCTAATTTGGGGTCGTGTGGTCGCAGAATTCAACCAAAAGAGCGACCACACGATTGACCCCACGATCGATCACAGGCTCTAGGTGAGCGGCCAGGGTTTGTATGGTCGGAACCCTATGGTCGCATATAGTGCGACCACACCCATCGACCCCTTGATGAAAATGCTCTGTTTTGACTTCATGACTTTAAAATTTAAAATTTTGCCTCGTTTATTGTGAGATTAACATGAGATCAACGTATATTATACGTCTCACATGTTTCTTTGACTTTCAGGCACTACCACTGTCGGAAACAAAAAATGGCTAGGCGAAGAATAACCCGAAAAGGACGTAACCTAATTTCACCTCCATCACCACCTGTGGAAGTAAATGCCCATGAAAACCCTGAGGAATAAGGGAACCAGAATATGGTACTGCCAGGAGTCAACAACCAAGCCAACCCAACAAATTTGCCAGCCCCACTTATGGAATTGGCTACAGTGGTTATGAATTTGGCATAACAGGTACAATAATTACAGTGGATGCAAGCCAACATGTTTGCTACTATGGGAATCGCTCCCCCAGCAGCAAACATAACACCTCTACCAGCAAGGCAAGCTGGTACCGTACAACGGGTAGCAACACCATGCCCCAAACATCAGCCATGAACAACACAGTACCCCAAGCACCTCAAACGCCAGTTGTACAAGCTCAAGTACAAAACCCTGAAGTACCTCAAGGCGGATATAACTCGGGCAATTACTAGTACCAACCGCCTATGTATGAAGCATATGCTCAATATTAGCTAGACCATTTTAGGCTGATCAAGCATTTTCTAAAAATAAAGCCGAGGGAGTTCACTGGCAAGCCGTCGGATCCTTTATGGCCAGCCCACTGGATCGACGAGATGGAAGGGAACTTCATGATGATGACTATCGATGAAGAAGAGTAGGTATTATGCACAACCTTTATGCTGAAAGGTGATGCCCATCATTGGTGGAAATCTACTTGGAGTTATCTGCTGACAAAGCACACTCAATTGACCTGGACTACCTTCAAAGACGTCTTCTTCGAGAAGTATTTTCCCAAGAGTTTCAAAGATGCGATGGAAAAGGAGTTTTTGAGTCTGTATCAGGGATAGATGACGGTAGACGCTTATCAGCAGCGTTATGAAGAGTTGTTCTTTTTCGCTCCCTCTAGCATGCAAGAAGAAGATACCAAAACCCAAAGGTTCCTGATGGGACTTAGGGGAAGTATACATGAGCATGTATTGGGGTTGGAAAAGAAGATCTATAATGAAGCTGTATAGATTGCTCGAGTACTGGAATCGAGCCAGAAGGAGACTACTTTGCTCAGAACAAGGGCAATAGGAGGCCTAATGGAACTACTTATAACGGAGGGAACTCCATGACATTTAAAACCTTTCGTACTCAAGGCTTCAATGTTGAAGCTAAGACTACACCAACAGCCCAACCTCAACAAAGGCAAGGAAGTGCTGGAGTTAAGTGCTTCAACTGTGATCATGTATGGCATTATTTGAGGAACTGCCCTAAACCAAAGAAGCAACTACAACAAGGCAAGGTTTATGCGGTAACTACTGAAGACGCGGCTACATCACCTGATGTAGTCACAGGTATGACCTGACCTTTTGTTGTAACATCTTGTATAAGCATATAGATTAATTTAAGACTAATATCACAGGTAACGTACCCATTAATGGCATATCCGCCAGAGTACTCTTTGACTCTGGGGCCACTCATTATTTTATATTCGTGTCATTTGGGAAGAAGCTAAGTCTACCCCTCAGACCTTTAGATAGTAAATTACTGGTAAGGTCACCAATGGGATTAGAAGTAGAATTAGACCAAGGTTATGGACCATGTCCAGTTCTCATAAAGGGATGAAGTTTGGACACCAACCTGGTCCAACTTGAGATGGTAGACTTTGACGTCATCCTAGGGATGGAGTGGTTTTCCTAGCATTCCACGAATCTGCTTTGTGCTGAAAAGAAAATATCATTTAAAGACAAGGAAGGAGCAGAGTTCAGTTTTAAGGGAACCAAACTTCCGCATAAGGGGAAACTCATTCTTTCTGCATTAAAGGCTAAGAGATGCCTAGAGAAGGAGGAACTGGTTACCTGGTGTCGGTGGTCGACCTCATCAAGGAAGCACCATGACTGGAAGACATAGAAGTGGTACGAGAATTTTCAAACGTATTTCTTGAGGAATTACCTAGTTTACCACCTAATCGAGTAACAGAGTTTGTTGTAGACCTTATACCCTGAGCAGCACCAGTATCTAAGGCACCCTATATAATGGCTCCTACTGAATTGAAAGAACTGAAGGTACCAGGAATTGTTGGACAAGGGTTTTATCTGACCAAGCATATCACCTTGGGGAGCGCCAGTATTATTTGTTAAGAAGAAGGACGGTAGTGTCAGATTATGCATAGACTACCGGGAACTAAATAAGCTCACGATCAAGAATCGATATCCCCTACCTCGAATCAATGATTTATTTGATCAGTTGCAAGGAGCAAAGATGTTTTTCAAGATCGATCTTAGGTCTAGGTATCATCAGTTGAAGATCAAGGATTGTGACATTCCAAAGACAACATTTAGGACCCGATATGGACATTATGAGTTCCTAGTGATGTCCTTCGGATTAACAAACACGCTTGCATCTTTTATGGAACTCATGAACTGGGTGTTTCATGACATGTTGGATACCTCGGCTATCGTATTCATATGAGATATATTGATATACTTTAAAGATGAGGTAACTCATGCATCAGATCTTAGATCAGCTTTACATCGACTAAGGAAAGAAAAACTTTATGCCTAATTCAAGAAATGTGAGTTCTAGTTAAAAGAAGTGAAATTCTTAGGTCATGTGGTATCCACAGAAGAATTCAAAGTAGATCCCAGTAAGATTGAAGCCATTGTAAAATAGAAAGCACCTAAGAATGTTGCTGAAATCAGAAATTTTTTAGGTTTAGCTGGATATTATTGACGATTTGTGGAGGACTATTCTAAAATAGTCGTACCCCTCACCAGTCTGACTAAGAAAGGAGAAAAATTTGTTTGGATCGAAAATGTGAAGAATGCTTCCAAACATTGAAGACAAGATTAATATCAGCTCCCATCTTGACTATTTCAATTCTAGGAGAACCATTTATCTTGTACATCGATGCGTCTGGATTAGGTTTGGGATGTGTGCTTATGCAAGGGGAACAAGTAATTGTATATGCTTCCAGACAATTAAAGACACATGAGAATAATTACCCAACCCATGACTTGGAATTAGCAGAAGTGATACATGCTATCAAGATATGGAGACACTATCTGTACGGAGAGAAATTCCAGGTTAAATAAGATCATAAAAGTTTCACTTATCTTTTCAATCAGAAGGAGTTGAACATGAGACAGAGAAGATGGCTGGAGTTGCTAAAGGATTACGATTGTGACATCCAGTATCACCCAGGAAAGGCTAATGTGGTTGTGGATGCACTAAGCAGGAAAGCTATGACAAAATCTCAAGAAGAAGCTAGCTCAAATGCTGTAATGTGTGACACAACAAGAGTATTCAATTACGACAGTGAGCAATTCGTGATTGATAAACCAAATGATTCCACCAACCTAGGGTTTATTCATCGATTTTTAAACATGTTTTCTATATTGAAGAATGTACCTAATTTGATAAACGAAGTGAAGACAACTATTCAATTAGACCCCTATTTGAGAACAACACAAGAAGACCTTGATAAGGGAAAGACTGTTCCTGACTTCACCTTGGATTCCGATAGGACATTAAGATACAAAGAAAGGGTGTGTGTTCCTGAAAGTAAAGACTTAGACATTAGACACAGACTAATGAAGGAAGCCCACGCCACTACCTATTCGGTACATCCAGGAAGTACAAAGATGTATCATGATTTGAAGAAACTATATTGGTGGAAATGAATGAAAATGGATGTAGCTAAATATGTGTCTCAATGCCTGAATTGTCAGTGGGTAAAGGCTGAAACGCAAAAGCCTACAGGATTGTTGCAGCCATTACTAGAACTAGCTTGGAAATGGGACTAGATTACTATGTACTTCGTCATTGGATTACCATTGACTCCCAGATCAGTAGACGTCGCTTGCGTAATTATGGATCGACTTACCAAAACAGCTCCTTTCATTGCCATACGACCTCAATATACTTTGGAATGGTTAGCTAAGTTGTACGTGGATAACATTATCAGATTGCATAGAGTACCTAAAAGCATATTGTCTGACAGAAACCCACGCTTTACCTCAAAGTTTTGGGAAGGATTGCTAAAGGTTATGGGAACTACATTGAAGTTTAGCACGGCATTTCACCCTCAGTCTGAAGGACAGTCAGAGTGTACTATTTAGATTTTAGAAGACATGCTCCGAGCTTGTGTTATTGATTTCAAAGGATCATGGGATGAGAAGTTACCATTGATTGAGTTCGCATACAACAACAACTATCAGGCTACTATACAGATGTCACCCTATGAAGCACTATATGGTAAGAAGTGTCGAACTTCTTTGTTTTGAAACGAAGTTGGAGAGCGAATAATTATAGGTCCTGAATTTATGGAAGAAACCTGCAAAGTAGTTGACATAATCAGGGAAAGAGTTAGAACAACTCAGAATCGTCAGAAACAATATGTAGATAATCGACGCCGAGACCTTGAGTTCATCATGGGTGATAGAGTATTTCTGAAAATATCACCTATGCGAGGCTTAAAACGGTTTGGATAGAAAGAAAAGCTAGGTCTGAGGTACGTCGGGCCATATGAAATTCTAGCTAAATATGGGAAGGTGGCGTATCAGTTAGCACTACCCCCATCCATGTCAAGTGTGCATGATGTATTTCATATCTCGTTACTAAAGAAGTACATCTGAGATCCAACATACATCCTAATAGTGGATCCACCGGGTCTAACTAAAGATTTGACATTTGAAGTAGTACCATTTGAAATTAGCAGCCGGAAGGTTCAACATCTACGCAACCATGACATCTACTATGTTAAAGTTACTTAGAGAGGCCAAAATGTGGAAGAAATCATATGGGAAGAAGAAAATGTTATGCGAAAGAAATATCCTCACATTTTTAACTTGAAAAGTATGTGCAAATTTCAAGAACAAAATTTATATAAGAGAGGGGAGTTGTAAGACCCATACCTTACTAACCCGGTCTTACCACCTTGTATTAGGTTTTCCTATCATGGTCGGACCAAGTGGATCAAGTGTGTGAAGAAACCACAAGGCTAGGTATGTAATTCGAACAAAAAATCATCTAATTGAGACGTGTGGTCGCATACCTAAACAGGTGTGGTCGACCACACCTCAAAATATTGAGACCACTCGAGTCTGGGACATGTGGTCGCAGTTTTGAGATGGATTCTGTGACCCCACGTGCAACTACACGATGGTATAACCGACTCCGTAATTAGGAAACCTTCCTAATCTGAGGGGGGGGGGGTTCTTTGCTAATCAAAGTGGGACTTTATATGGATGTTTTTCTCTATATAAAGGATGTCCCTTAGTCTCTTTTACTCTTTTAGAACCCAAACTGAAAGAGAGAGGAAGAGAGGAGTAGGAAGAGAAGGAGAATTGAAGAGGAAGACTAAGAGGAGGAATTATAGGGAAAACTCTAATTCTCCAGCAAGTTTAAGGTATGGAATCATTCCCTACATTAATTGAATGCCTAGATTAGATTATGGAGGAGATATTAAATCAAAGTAAGATCTCAATCTTAAGATCATGAACAAAGGAAATCCATGAAAAATGGATTAAGGTGAAGGACTATGTAAAAGTATGAATTTTAAGCCATAGAACAATCATAGGAAGGATCATAATGTTAGCCATGAAATCAAGTTATGAAATGATGTGGCTGAAAGTAAAAGTTGGCCAAAAAATTGTGTGGACGCAGTTTGATCAACTACATGAGGCACATATGTCCGACCACACACCCTCGGGAAGTTTCTAGGGAGGTTGTGGTCGCATGTGTATGGTTTCGCATGACATGCGACCACAGGTATCGACCCCACACCTTGTGGTGGCAGAAACTGAGACCACAAGTGCAGTCACACCCGTGACCACTTAGCTTTTGGAGGTCTGTTTGATTCTAGTATGGACCATTGACTATTGTAAATTGATGAGCTTGATCCCTAACTTAGAATTTACAAATTTCTTAGGTTTCCAAGAGGTTCAAGAGTGAGTTAAGAAGCTTGGAGAAGATTGAACATTTCTAGCAGGTGAGGAAACATAACCTAAACTAACTAGCTAATAATAAACTGTTTACTTTTGTTGAGTCCAATGCCATGATTGATTCTATGCTTGTATGCTTGTACTGTGCATCTCACATGGCATCTAATATTTCTGTTATTACTACTCATGCATATTTATTTCTGTCTATTTATAATATGATGATGATGATGATGCTAGGAATAGGCATGTGATTGTGTGTGTGTGTGGTTGGTGTACTTGATGCGAGTAGAGCATCAGGGGGAGGACGTAACATTGTGGTTCATCCTGGTCACCAGACTCTAGCTCTATCTCTACTTAAGTCTTATTCACTAACATCGTCGTATCACCATTACCTTAGCAAAACTATTACGTCGTAGGCCATCAGGGGAGGTGGTCTTGGACAGTGTAGTCTTTGACTCTGCCGGGGGGCCTTAGCTCTATCTCTACGGACTTATTGAGGGATGCTGGGGTGGGCCTTGGATACACTAGATGACATTTAGGATTGGTTAGTTGCGAGCCCAATTTGTAAGCCCTCGCTAATAGGGGTTTATGTGTTGGTATGGGTAGGGCATGAGGGGAAGTATTGGCGGTGTTTGATCTAGACACTTTAGCTCTATCTCTATTATATGGTGGGTGCATGTGGGATGACAATAGTGTTTGATCCATTAGGCGGATTCACACACTTGTGTATATAGGTGCGGTGGCCGCCAATCCTTTCTATAGCATATTAAAAACTTAAAAACCAGACCAAAGATATGAATTGAATGCATGCATATGTTTGTTGCATTGTTTTGTTTGTTCATTGAGTCGTGATGTGTGCTCACCCTTTTGACGTCAAATATTTTTTACTTGTTGATGCAGGTCCTACCGTTGAAGATTACATGAATACGCCGACGTATGGACACGTTGCGGCGATAGACGTGGAAACTATGGAAGATACGCATGATCTGTCGTGCGAGTACAATTCATGTGTTTTCGGTTAGTTTATTTATTTGGTTATCAGAATATCTAATTAATTAATTTATTATATTTTATGTTTTGAGTTACTTTAGAGATAATTGGGTAATTAATTATGCTATTACTGTTAGATACTCAGTTCATTAGTATTATAGACTTTTGCTATTATTTATTTACTCTGATTATGCTTGTGGATTGTATCTGATTTAATCGGATGGGCACGACCTATACGAAGTCCTGGTTGAACCGTTGGTTTTCTTGACGGTTCATCACACCACTGGTTAGACCAGATTTGGGGTGTGACAGTTTGATTAACTCTTCTTCCTGACTAGAAGTCAAATCAGATGTAATAATAACAGGAAGAGTCTGGTCAGGTCCTAAAAAGGCATACTTCAGAGTAGACGGTAACTTCTTTAATTTTAAGTTAGGTGGGTCAACAATTAAGGGCTTGGGAGTAAAAGTAGATAGAGGTCCTAGAGGTTCCATAGGTGTGTAGATACTCCATGTTTTTGAGGAAAAAGTGTCCTCTACTCCTTCCAACTCTTGCATACATTGTAAAAATTTTGAGTCAAAGTTTATGTCAAAAGTAGTCGCAACATGGTCGGAGATTCCTTATAGCATATGTACTTTCTCAATAGGTTGCTTACCCAACCAAAATACATTTAGATCAATAGTTTAGGTACCAAGTGACAACTTTATGATACCATTCCTATAATTTATCAATGCATTACTTGTAGCCAAAAATGGTCTCCCTAAAATGATAAGGATTTGATCCCTATTGGAGACAGGATGTGTTTCTAAAACAATGAAATCAACAAGAAAAAGAAATTCCCCTAACTTTATTAAAACATTCTCTACCATTTCTTTAGGAGTCTTTACAAAGCGATCAGCTAGTTGAAGCGAGATGGATGTTGGTTTTAACTTTCCCAATCCTAACTGCTGGTAAACATGATAAGGTAAAAGATTTACACTTGCACCTAAGTCTAGCAGGGCATGATCAATAAAGGTGTTGCCTATGATGCAAGAGATGATAGGACAGCCAGGGTCCTTGTATTTGACTACCACAAGATGGTTCAGAAGGGAACTTAAATGTGCAGTCAAGAATATCTTTTTAGAAATTTAACTAATCCTCTTTTGTGTGCATAAGTCTTTAAGGACTTTTGCATAAATAGGGATTTGGTCAATTGCATCTAAAAGTGGGATGTTCAATTCTACCTGTTTGAAGACCTCTAAAATTTTATCAACTAAAGTAGTCTTCTTTTGGTTTTTCAACCTATTAGGGAATGGGGCTGGTAGAGTAAAAACTTTATCTGTGACAGTCTCTTTGGATTTTTTAAGTTTACCAAATGAACTTGAAGATGGAGGCTTAGTAGCTACCTCAGATTGGGGAATATTAATGGGAGCAACTGTGAGTTTGTTCTTTGGTGCTTCATCCCGTAGGTACTCTTGGCTACTCTGTAATGCATCTACTGTATTATATTATTTAGAGGGCTCTGATTGATTCTCTACACCATTCACCTAAGGGTTTTTTAAGTTTACCAAACGAACTTGAAGATGGAGGCTTAACAGCTACCTCAGATTGGGGAACATTAATGGGAGCAATTGTAAGTTTGTTCTTTGGTGCGTTATCCCTTAGGTACTCTTGGCTACTCCGTAATACATCGACTGTATTATATTATTTAGAGGGCCCTGATTGATTCTCTGCACCATTCACCTGAGGGTTTAGCCTATTTGGTTATGGGTAATGGTATGGTTAAGTCTCTGGTTGGCTAAGTATAATACCCTTATTTTTTTCAAACATCAGGATAACCAATTAGGTGAGTGTCCTCTCCATACTTGTATGCCTTTCCATAAGAGTTGCCACATTCTTTTCTAACTCATTGGGTCTAGCTGGCTCACTCGTGTTAGAAAACCCAGAGGGTTGCTAAAAATTACCTTGGGGAATAAAATTAGGTCTAGGGGAGCATATGGTCTAGTGTGACTGGGTGGACCTTGATTTGGAAACTGGGGTGGGATCGCACGGTTCCCTTGGTTCCAAGAGAAATTTAGGTATTTTTTCATCCGGGGTTGTAAGTGTTACTATACGAATTGTAGAGTGCACTTACTTTCGCATTTTGAGAATTGCCCCCCAAAAGGCATTCATCCACTGTGTCTAGGAGTTCGACACCAGTTGCACATTAGGACTTGCATTTGGATAGGGTCTCTAGAAACTAAAGCTTCTATCTTTTTGATAAGGCTATCTAAGTGTGCCTCCTTAGCTACTATGCCATCGACAAAGTAACTTTTACTTTTTTTGGGTGCGGTCTATCTCCTAGGAAGACTCCTACTCTCTTATTTTTTTGGCGAGATCAACCAAAAAGTTCCAAGCGTCAGTAGCATCCTCATAGGAAGTGAATGATTGAGGACACATATACTCAAGCATCTACTAGGTAGGGAAGTCTATCCCCTCGTAGATAATTTGGCAAAGCTGCTACGTTTCAATACCATGGTGAGGACACTCTTGGAGTAGGCCTTGGAACCTCTCCATGAGTCATGAAAAAGACTCATTTGGCTCTTGTTTGAACTGCATTATATCCCCTCGAAGTTTATTTGTCTTCTAAAGAGGAAAAAACTTTTTTTTGCTAAAAGGTCAGCAAAATGCATTAAAAAAGAAAATAATAAAAAAATTACAAGCCTTATATGGTAATACTCCACCTTCGGCATTGCCATTAGCAGAGCCCATATAGGCCAAACTATTTAACATACATTAGCTTTTGTTAATAAACTGAAATCTAGGTTACTCTGTATCATCCCAAATAACCTCTTCAGAAATAAAAGATGGACAAGCATTCCAAGACAAAGTAAGATGATTAGTAGCTCCTTTCTTTGCTAAGGAATCAGCTACCACATTGATCTCCCTAACACAGTGAGTGATTTTGAAATTTTTCTTCGTAAAGAGGAAAAAACTTTTTAAGGAATAACACAGTAAATTTGTCCCATGAAGTAATGGAATTTGTAGGAAGATCATAAAGCCATTTTTTAGCTCCATCATTGAGTGAAAAAGTGATGTACCTCAATTTGACAGTATCATCACTGAGCTGTTGCATCTTAATGAGGGCACACACCTCCTTATACTCACAGAGGAACAAGTATGCATCTTCTGAAGATAACCCATGATAATTAAGAAGCATGGTAATGAATTGAGTTTTCAATTCATAGTTATTGCCTGTGGTAGTCGACAATTGAATACATAAGGGTTGTGCTACCCTAGCAGGGTAGAACCTATCCTTAAGTGTGGTCTTGGGTTTAACCATTGTAAATGATGGGACTCTTATCAAACGGTTGGTAGAATCACGAGTCTACACTTTCATGCACAAACCTCTTTAAATGACAAAATTTTCTCTTTCTTTTTCCTATAAATTCAACACAAAAACTGGATTTGTTAAATCAAGGTCAATGCAAACCTCGTAACGATCAATGGCTTCAAGACCGGTTATATTAACAATCACCTTGAAAAACAACACCATTACTGCCAAAGCCATTGGTCGTTATTCCTCTTGATAATTCGATAGTCAGCATCCCTCAACATCACATCATGATCAGGATTGGACCGTCGATTGTACTGTTCTAACCTAACAGATCGAAGGTGCAAAGAAAGGTATGAAAACCAATGAAAACTTTTTGTATTTTTTTTAAATCACTTTAAAGTATTTAAAATAGGAAAAATATTGGCTTACCTCCCTGGCAATAGCGTAAAAAACTTGATGGAAATTAATTAAATATGAAACCACAAGTGTACAATATCGTGCAGTAATAGGTCGATCTCAGGGAGGTCGTTATTATCCTAACTCAAATAAGGTAAAGCATACCAAAGGGATTTGAATGAATTAACACCCTAATCACTTCAAATAAAAACTAATTAAGCAATAAAAACAATAATAACCAATTCCTAATGGCACGGAGATTTACAAAACCACTATATTAATCATAAAATAACACAGATTTATTGCATGAAGGGAACAAAATTATAAATAAAAGAAAGTAAGAAAAACTTATCTCACTAAAAAATTTCTCTGTCGTTTCTCATTGTCTCTTTGTCACTCTAAGGCGATGCACAAAAGATTACAAAATGAGCCTTCTCCCATAAATTAAAATAGTAATGGAGTATAACCTATATTGATCTACCCTACTACAGAGTTCTAAATCTAAAATTAAAATTAAAAAAATAAATAAATAAACTTAAGCAAGAAGAACACAACTTGAAAAGAAGAAACTAAGACTTTTGAACTTTCTCTTAAATAAATTTTTAAAATTAAAAAACTTACAATAGAATTCTTGGATGATTTTTCTATTGTTGAACATCACATATATACAATTGGGTAAAAATCACAATCAATATTTACAATTGGATTACAAGGGATTTTGTGGAGATTAATTTTGGTAACCAAATGCCAACCTTGTAGGTTCATTGGATGATTCTTGAGTAGAAAAAGATCTTGCAACAACTCATTGTATCTTTGACATCATTATCTCTTCTTGAAAACTTTTATAATCGATTGGAGCTTTCCATTCATCTATGCCATGCCAGTCTCCACATGTGATATCAATCTTGAGAGAAAAAAAATAAGAAACTCTCATGATATGGTAATTTTCACTTTATAAATTCCATTCCAAATTAGTAGGGAATATTTTCTTAAGAGAATAGAATCTTTCACATGAGATTAGACTACTTTTTGACTTGGTTTAGTCCAAGGCTGATCTTATACACAAAATTGGTGGCTCTCCTTATAAAATTCATCCCTATGCCCGACTATTGAGTTGACTGGGTGAGTTTACTAGAGAGGATCATCAAAAAAATGCATAAAATGGTATTTTTAAGCTCGGATTACTCTATTTTTTCACCTACATCCTATAAATATAAAAACAACATTAAATACCCAAGAAGCATTATAAATAGAATAAAAAATGTATATTTTATGTCCTAAATTCACACATAAAATGTGTTCATCACTTATCACACAATTCTTCAACTTTCCCTTGGAAGTGTTGTTCTTGATTCGAAATTAGAGTATGAGGCATCATGTATTGGCATATGATGTGCTCTTGTATGAACTTGGCTATCTTGTTAGTTGTGAGCTTGGTATATGACTGTGCTTTCACCCATTTTGTGAAGTAATAAGATGAACTCAAGTCCATTCGAGGCCTTCGGATGAATTTTTCAAATTACGTATATGCCCAAGTTGAAAAGGGCCATGGAGAACCGAGAGTATGTGATGCGTGTCGAGCGCTCAAATTAAATTACCTTACTTTGAAACGTAGATAGTAGCAAGTAAGGTTCGAACCCATAAGGATTGTATGTTCAAGATTAAAATGCTTAATTAACCTAAAGAGAAAAACAAATGAAAATGAAATAAGACTAAAAAAATAACCAATTGTTGTACTAAAGTAGATTCTGATTGATCTTATTAGCACAACTTCATTGGCTATCCTACGTATGGAGGAGGGTATGTTTGCAATAGAAAAGAACAGTAATTAATTATCTAAAATATAAGAATTAAGAGCAAGGTAATACAAATATCAAAGATTAAACCAATAAGAGAAAGCTTCGGTCAAAAGGATACTTACACCATCTTCGTAAACTTGTTCATCGACATAAAGGATAATCAATTACAATTGAATAATCAATCAAGAAAATTAGGACTAGGCCTAAAATCCTTAGTCTATCCTTAATATTGGTCTATTAAAAGATAGCTTATTAATAGTACCCTTATACTTAAATCAATCTCAAGACTAGGCTCTCGATTTGATTCAGGAATAACATTAACAATTAAAAAGACGATTGAAATTAAATGTTAAGCACACATTTGCATGGTTTAATTACTTTAATCTGATTTCTCCTAGGAATATAACATTAATTTATCCATTAACATCAATCCTTATTGCCACTGGCATAGAATAATCAATTGATAGCAATCCAATTCTAATCTAACAATCGATTAGAAAAATAAATCAATTAGTAGTACTCTAATCGACCCATTCATCAATTATTCTACACATAAATTGGAAGAAAAACAAATATTCAATTAATAATCAATAAATAAGAACAAGTCTCATAAGTTTACAATGATGGCTTTAGCTCCGTCTAACTGAAGATAAGAAAGTTAGCCACACATGATTTCTTCAAGAACACAAGAATAAAAGAAAGAGAGTTGTTCTTCAGCCATTGCCTTCTTTTTCAATCACTCTTGGATGATCTTTACATAGGCTTTACATTGTTTAAATAGCCAAAATATAAGACTAAAATTGATATGCCTAGATTTGACAACCTTATTACATGAAAATAAAAATTAAACAAAATCCTCATTCCTAGATTAGATGAAAATCATTCCATTATTAAACAATTGCTACCCCTAAATCTACCAAATTTTGTAAGATTCTATAGTTGTGTATATTCTCCTCAAGATTTCCATCAATCAATCAAGGTCTTCCAATAGTGAACCTTCCGTGTGTAGCAACCTTCCTTCTCTGGTTTAGATTTGGATCAATTTTTCAGATCAGATTTTAAAACCACATTTGGAAGCCCAAACGAACTCTTTCTATGTCAGAATCCTACATGAAATTCAAAACGTTAATATTGAGAGTGCTAGAATTTTTTTATCTTTTATTAATTAATTAACAAGATTTCTAAAATATACTAAACTCATAAAATAAATTCTATTAAGCTCAATAAGGTATAAAATACCCTAAAAATCATAATGCAAAAAGAATAAAAATGTAAAATTATACACTTATCAGATTCCCCCACACTTAGCCTTTGCACGTCTTCTGGCAAAATAAAATAAAAACATCCTAAACTACTCCAATTTCGTAGGAACCACAATTGTACTTAGCATGTACAACAAGCCATTAAACCCCTAGGTTACCCCTAGTGGACGAGTTGTGTCTCGTGAGGGTTTGCAGTGAATCTACCCACAAAATTCAAAGAAAAATATTTTTAGGTTTGACAAATTACAAGAATTAAATAAAACTCTAAGTACTCCACAATTATAACTCATAAACAGAATTAAACTCAATAGACAACTTAAATCTTATCAAAGATACAATAACTTCATTTTAGTCACCATCTTCAACAAATTCATATTAATATGCATCTATAGTGTGAAGTGATGTAACTTAATTAGTAAGGGGCTTTATAGTATACTACAAGAAAAATAACACCCTTTTTTTTTTCATCAACTTATGCAATGTCCGTTTTCTTAGACTTTCTAAGTTACCCATGTAGCAAGTGTTGGGTCAGTGACTCCCAAACCAGTTGGCTTTAGGGCACTAGGTGTAGAGACACCCCTAGGACTTAATAACTCAAGTAACAAAGGCCACAAAATCAAAAAATTTGGAAGTCAATTTTTTTCCATCGACTTGTACAATGTCTATTTTCTTAGGCTTTTTGAGTTACCCATGTAGCAAGTGTTGGGTCAGTGACTCCCAAACTAGCTGGCTTTAGGGCACTAGGTGTAGAGACACCCCTAGGACTTAATAACTCAAGTAACAAAGGCCACAAAATCAGAAAATTTGAAAGTTAATTTTTTTCCATCGACTTGTACAATGTCTGTTTTCTTAGGGTTTCTAAGTTACCCATGTAGCAAGTGTTGGGTCAGTGACTCCCAAACCAGTTGGCTTTAGGGCACTAGGTGTAGAGACACCCCTAGGACTTAATAACTCAAGTAACAAAGGCCACAAAATCAGACTTAGTCAATTAAACTGCTTATAACCATCATCTCAATTTTTCTTTTGTTTTTGTGGCATTTTGGACATTGAAGCAGTTATTTATTCTTTTTCAAGTTCTTTTTTTTTTTTTTTTTTTTTTGGAATTGCCATTTCTCAAATTCACCGATTATTCCCCATAACTAAGAGTTGGTGCAAACGTGAAATACAAAGACACATAACAATAAAACTTTATCTCAGATGGTGATTCAAATTTAGTTGCATATCTAATCTAAGGTTCAAGAATCCCAATAATTTAATATATTTATAAAGTTCAACATGGTCACTTCAGAGAATTAATCCAAACTTGTAACTGGACAATTTTTTTTTTTTGGAAGAAAATTTGAAGTCAATTTTTTTTTTCAGTTAGTATATACAACCAATATTTTTTTTTCCAGTTAGTATATACAACTAATATATATTAACAACAAGTAAAAATAAAAACAAAACACATCCTAGAATTCTCCCATACTTAAAACTTACATTGTCCCCAATGTAAGGCTAAATGCAAAGAAAAAGACAAAAACAAACATAATATCTATGAAAATAAAAAGAAAAAGGGTTAAGAAAGCAAATCTGATTTCTTGGGTTGCCTCCCAAGTAGCGCTTTTGTTTAACCTCGTTCGCTCGACTCTGCAGCTTTCCTCAATCTGAATAAAGTAGATCTTCTAAGTCCATAGCTTCCTCAACCAACGAGTTAACTTATAAACCTTCATGGTAAGGTTTAAGTCTATATCCATTGACCTTGAAAATCTTTTGAGTGTCCAAACTTTGAATCTCAACTGCACCATGTGGAAAGACATTAATAACAATAAAAGGACCAATCCAACGAGACTGCAACTTACCAGGAAATAATCGAAGCCTTGAATTATAAAGGAGCACTTTTTTTTTCTGACAATAAATTGCTTCTTAAAAATCATTTTATCATGAAAGGCCTTCGTCTTTTTCTTATAAATCTGAGAGTTCTCATAAGCACCATTGTGAATCTCTTCTAACTCCTGCAATTGCAACTTTCGTTGCTCCCCCGCCTTATCCGTCTCCATGTTACACTGCTTAATTGCCCAAAATGCCTTGTGTCACACCCCAATTCTGCACCAACTAGAATGGTGTGATGAACCGTCTATGATCCAACGGTTCAACCAGGATCTCGAATATACTGTGTCCTTTTGCTTATACCATACACATCCACAACCATAATTAGAGTAAATAAACAATAGCGGAAGTCTTTAATATAAATGAACTGAGTATCTAACAGTGATATCATAAATAAAGTATCCAATTATCTCAAATAAATAAAGACATAAAATAAAATAAATTAATCAATTACATATTCTGAATAATCTGACAAATAAATCTAATCAAAGACACATGAGTTGCACTCACACGACGATTCATGCGACTTCATCATAGCTTCTGCATCCATCGCCGTAACATGCCCGTACATTAGAGCATTCATATAATCTTCTACTGTAAGACCTGCATCATCAACTAAAATATTCGACGTCGAAAGGGTGAGCACACATCGTGGTTCAGTGAGCAAACAAAACAATGCAACAAACATATGCATGCATTTAATTTATATCTTTGGTCAGGTTCATAAGTTTGCAATGTGCAATAGAAAGGATAGGCGGCCACCGCACCTCTATACACGAGTGTGTGAAGTCGCCCAATGGATCAAACACCATTGCCGTCCCACATGCACCCATCATGGAATAGAGATAGAGCTAAAGTGCCCGGATCAAACACTTCATGACACTTCCCCTCATGCCCTACCCATACCAACACGTAAGCCCCTATTGGCGAGGGCTTGCAAACTGGGCTCACAACTAGCTAATCCTAATGTCAAACAGTGTATCCAAGGCCTCACCCCAGCATCCCTCAATACGTCCATAGAGATAGAGCTAAGGCCCCCCGGCAGAGTCAAAAACTACACGGTCAGAGACCACCTCCCCTGATGCCCTACGACGTAATAGTTCTGCTAAGGTAATGGCGATACGACGATGTCAGTGGACAAGACTTGAGTAGAGATAGAGCTAGAGTCTGGTGACTAGGATGAACCACAGTGTCACGTCCTCCCCCTGATGCCCCATTTACATCAAGTACACTAACCATACACATACATTCACATGCTTATTCCTAGCATCATCATCAACATCATGTTATAAATAAACAGAATTAAATATGCATGAGCAGTAATAACAGGAATATTGGATGACATGCGATATGCACATTACAAGCATACAAGCATAGAATCATTCATGGTATTGGACTCAATAAATAAAAATAGTTTATTATTAGCCAATTAATTTAGGCCTTATTCCGTCACCTTTGGTCGATAGTAGATCCTCGTTCAAGCTTTGTAAATCACTTTTAAACCACTTGGAAACCTAACAAATTTATAGATTTTAAATTAGAATTAATTTTCATGAATTTTGACTAATAGAAACTAAGGGGTCGCAGGTGTGGCAGCACCTGTGGTCTCACTTTCTGCGACCACAGGGTATGTGGTCGCAAGGTGTGGTCGCATATCCTATGACTACACATGCGACCACACCCTCCCTAGAAACTCCCCGAGGGCACATGGTCGCAAGGTGTGGTCGCATATCCTGCGACTACACATGCGACCACACCCTTCCTGGTTTTCTTGAGGGTGTGTGGTTGAATATGTGTGCCTCGTGAGGTCGCATATCATGCTACCACACGTGCGACCACACATGTGATGGTTGACTTTTTCATTCTCAACTCCATTCTTTCATGTTTGGATTCCTTGGCTTATTATCATGGTCCTTCCTATGATTGTTTTATGGCTCAGAACTAATATTTTTATACACAATCCATTGTCCACATAATTCTTTCCATGGATTCTCTTGGAGTTTGTCCATGGATTGATGATTGGGATCTCACCTAAATCCTATCTCTTTCATGAACTATTCTAGGCTTTCAATTGACATGGGGAATGTTCCATACCTTAAACTTCTTGAAGATTCAAAGGTCTTCTCTGAATTTCCCCTTCTTAGTCTTCCTCTTCAATTCTCCTTCTCTTCCTTCTCTTTTCTTTCTCTCACTTTCAGTTTGAGTTCTAAAAGGATGAAAGAGGCTAAGGGACATCCTATTTATAGGGGAAAACCCTCCCTAATAAGCCCTACTTAGTTTGGTAAAGAACCCCCTTTGGATTAGGAAGGTTTCCTAAACTCGGTTTCTGTCTGAGTTCCATGTGGTCGCAGAACCCGTCGACCACACCCTCTGAAACATGTGACCACACGATCGAATTTCCTATGGTTGTATTATTTTGAGGTGTGATCGATCACACCTGTTTAGGTATGTGACCACACGCTCATAATGATTGTTTTTGGGTCAAATTTCATATCTAAGCTTATGATTTCTTCACGCACTTGGTCCGCTTGGCTCAACCATGATAGGAAGATCTGATACAAGGTGATAAGACTGGTTAGTTCGATACGGGTCTTACACCTTGTGCTTCAATTCCACCGATAGATGACATGCTTTTCCATAAACCAACCAATATGGAGACATCCCTATAGGTGTCTTATAACCAGTCCTATAAGCCTATAGTGCATCGTCAAGTCTTGTACTCTAGTCTTTCCTATTCGGATTAACTATTTTTTTAAAAATTAACTTCACCTCTCTATTAAATACCTCGATTTGCCCATTAGTTTGTGGATGGCAGGCAGTTGAAATCTTATGGGTTACAGCATAGCTCTTAAGCAGTGCTACTACAATGCGGTTACAAAAGTGAGTCCCTCTATCACTGATCATTGCCCGTGGGATCCCAAACCTAACAAAAATGTGAGACTTGACAAAATCTACAACCACTTTAGAATCATCAGTTCGGGTGGCTTTTGCTTCCACCCACTTTGACACATAATCAACAGCAAGTAAAATATAAATTTGCTAAAAGAATTAGGAAAAGGACCCATAAAGTCAATGCCCCAAACATAAAAAACTTCACAAATACGTATGGGGGTTTGTGGCATTTGATCCCTATGGGCCACATTACCTGAGTATTGGCAACGAGTGCATGACTTACAAAATATATATGCATCATGAAATAAAGATGGCCAAAAGAAGCCACATTCAAGCACTTTTCTTGCTGTTCTTTTAGGACCGAAATGTCCACCACATGCATATGAATGACAAAAGATAAGAATGGATTCAAATTCAGTTTCAGGTACGCACCTTCTTACCATTTGGTCTGAACGTTGCTTCCAAAAATAAGGGTCATCCCAAATGTAGTACCGAGCATTACTCTTGATTTTCTCTCTTCGTACTCTAGGTAGCTCTGGTGGTAAGGTTTTGGTAGCCAAATAATTGACTAAATCTGCATACCAGGGTACTACATTTGTCACCTTAAGTAGTTGTTCATCTATGAAGAAATCTTGTAATGGTATCGCATCACCCTCCTTCACCACCCGACTGAGATGGTCTGTAACTAAATTCTCAGCTTCCTTCTTGTCCTTAATCTCCAAATCAAATTCTTGAAGAAGAAGGATCCATCTGATCAATCTTGGTTTAGATTCTTTTTTTGCCAGCAAATGCCTAAGAGCTACATGATTAGAATGGACAATAACTTAGTTCCCAATAAATAAGATCTAAATTTGCCCAAAGCAAAAACTATAGCCAATAGCTCTTTCTCTATTGTGGAGTAGTTACACTGTGTTTCAGTTAGTGTCCGTGAGGCATACTAGATAGCATGAGCAATTTTCCCCACATGTTGGCCCAAAACATCCCCAATAGCATAATTGCTAGCATCACACATGATCTCAAATGGAAGTTTCCAGTTCGATGATTGAATCACTGGGGCTGTTGTTAGCAGTTCTTTGAGCTTGTCAAAAGCTCTTTTGCACTCATTATTAAAGTCAAACACCACTTCCTTTTGTAAGAGCTTGCATAAGGGCAATGAAATTTTCGAGAAATCCTTGATGAAGCATCGATAAAAGCCTTCATGTCCAAGAAAGGAACGCACTTCCCACACAGTTGTGGGGTAAGGTAAAGATTGAACAAGATCTATCTTTGCTTTGTCAACTTCTATACCTCTAGAAGATATCACATGACCTAAAACTGCTCCTTGTATTACCATAAATTGACACTTCTCAGAATTCAAAACAAGGTTAGTTTCTATGCACCTCTTAACAACAAGTGTAAGGTTATCCAAGCATGTATCAAAAGAGTCTCCATAAACAATAAAGTCATCCATGAAAACTTCTATAATGTTCTCTACATAATCAGAAAAAAATGCTAACCATACACCTCTGGAATGTGGCTGGGGCGGTGCAAAGATTAAACGGCATTCGTAGGTAAGCAAAGGTACCAAATGGGCAGGTGAATGTCATTTTCTCTTGATCTTCCGGTGCAATCACAATTTGATAGTAACCTGAATAATCAATAGTGTGAACGACCTGCTAACCTCTCCAACATTTGATCGATAAATGAAACAGGAAAGTGGTCTTTACGAGTTGAAGCATTCAATTTCCTGTAATCAATACAAACACGCCACCCATTTTGTATCCTAGTAGGGATTAACTCATTATTTTGATTCTTAACAACAATTATGCCCGTCTTTTTAGGTATCACCTGAACCCGACTTACCCACTTACTATCAGAGATGGGATAGATAATTCCAACATCAAGGAGCTTTAGTATCTCCTTCTTCACAACTTCAATCATAGGAGGGTTGAGTCTATGCTGTGCTTCTCTAAGAGTTTGGCTCCCTCCTTAAGAAGTATGCGATGCATGCACATGGCCGAGCTGATTCCCTTAATGTCAGCTATTGTCCACCCAATGGCTGTCTTATGGTCTCTCAAAACTCGAATGAGTTTCTCCTCTTGTAGTTTGGTCATGTCCCTTGTTATTATCACAAACGTCACATTGTCTCCTAAGTAGACATATTTGAGATGGTCTGGAAGTGGTTTAAGCTCAACAATAGGTACCTGCACAATGGAAGGTAACAACTTTGTATGAGATATAGGCAACTCAATGTGAACAACATCATAACTTTTTGGAATTGGGGGTAAGGCCTGCAATGCCATCAACATCTTTTCTAATTCAACATTTAACACAAATTCTGAATTGAAAACATGCTATTCAAATGTTTACTAATGGCCACCATCAACTCATCTTCACCATTTAATTCAAAAACTTGTTGTACCATAGAATCAATTATATCAATAGAAAAAATAGAATTTATATCACTAGGATACCCCATAGCCTCAAAAATATTAAAGCAAACTATCTCGCCATCAAATTCCATAGATAAGGTACCATCATGAACATCTATTTTTGTTTTAGTAGTCTTTAAGAATGGTCTACCCAACAAAAGAGGTGTAGAATTATGAGATGAGTCATCCTCTATTTTTAATACATAAAAATCAGCAGGAAACATCAATTCATTAACTTGAACTAACACATCCTCAATCATGCCTTCAGGATATACATTTGATCTATCAGCTAATTGAATAGTTACACCAGTTTCTTTTAAAGGTTCTAGATTTAATGAAGCATATATTGAATAAGGCATGACATTAATTGATGCTACTAAATCTAACATAGCTCTATTGAAATTGGTATTACCTATTTTGCATGGGATAGTGAATGTAACTGGGTCTTTACACTTAGGGGGAATCTTTCGTTGAATAACAGCTGAGACATTTTCACCCATACTTACTTTTTCATCTCCTTTCAATTTCCTTTTGGATTTGCACAATTCCTTGAGAAATTTAGCATACCGTGGCACTTTCTTAATTGCTTCAATAAGAGGTATATTTATCTCTACCTTCCGAAAAATCTCCAACATCTCCTTTTCTTTTTCTTCCCTTTTAAATTGAACAAACTTGCTAGGAAAAGGAGGCTGAATAGGAATAGAAGAAATAAAAGGTTTAGAGTTTACTCCATATGAGGAAATAGATGTCGGAGCTGATTTTGAGGTCTCTTTCTCTTTTTCCTTTTCTATATTCTCCACTTATTTTCCACTTCTCAAGACTATGGCATTTGCATTTTCCTTCGGATTCACCATCGGTTGCGAAGGTAGCTTTCCCAAGCCTCGAGCCTCTAGTCTACTCATTGAAGTGGCAAGTTGGCTTATATGAGTCTCCAAGTTCTTTATACCTGCCATTGTTTCCTGTTTAAATTGTAATTAATCATTGGCAAGTGTTTTAACAATATCTTCCAAGGTCATATCTTAACTTGAAGGTGCTTGTTGTCTGGATTGAAAATGTTGTTAGCCTTGTTGATACCTATACTGACGATTGGGGCCATCTTGATTACCATAGCTGAGATTTGGGTGATTCCTCCATCCCGGATTGTAAGTATTTGAGTATGGATCGTACTTACGTTGAGGCTGTCCTGGAAATCCACCCACAACATTTGCTTGCTCTGTAGATTCCTCTTGAAGCGTGGGACACAAATCAGTTGGGTGTCCCGCGATGTAGTAAATTCCAAAAGTTTGAACTTGTTGTACCTTATCCACAACCAATTGACGAACAAGTGAAGACAATTCTATAATTTTTAATTCAAGAGAAGAAGTGTTCACCTCATTAACCTTGTTCAATGGAGGGTCATTTCTTACACCAAATTGTTGAGAGTTAGCAGCCATATTTGCAATCAAATTATAGGCTGCCCCTGGATTTTTAACCACTAATGCTCCTCCACTCATTGTGTCAATCATACCCCTATCAGTATGAGAAAGCCCTTCATAGAAGTATTGAATGAGTAATTGCTTGCTAATTTGGTGATGGGGGCAGCTGGCGCAGAGCTTCTTGAATCGCTCCCAGTATTCATAAAGTGTTTCTCTATTATATTGCCTAATACCGTAGATTTCTTTTAAAATATTAACTACCCTTGAAGCTGGAAAATAATTCTCCAAGAAAAGCCACCTCATCTCATTCCATGTGGTAATGGATCCTGATGGCAAATAATAAAGCCAATTTTTTGCATTGTCCGCTAATGAGAATGGAAACGCCCTCAGCTTGATTTGCTCCTCAGAAATTCCAGTTGGTTTCATGTTCAAACATACCACATGGAATTCTTTTAGATGCTTGTGTCGGTCATCACCTACAAGACCACGAAAAGTAGGAAGGAGATGGATTAGACCAGATTTAAGTTCAAAGGCAACATCGAGATTAGGATACTCGATGCAAAGTGGTTGTTGGTTCAGATTAGGAGCCGTTAAATCCTTAAGAGTGCGGTTGTTGTTGTCTGCCATTTCCTTAAAGTTTGAATTACTAGTGCTGCCAGAAGCTAAATCAATGGCTACGTTGTTACCTGGTGAAGAATTTTTTGCTGTCTTTCTACTTTCTCTCCTTAGCTTGTGCAGAGTTCTTTCTATTTCTGGATCAAATTGCAATTCTCCCGAATGAGAAGATCGGGTCATTCACTTAAGAGAAGAAGCAGATAGACAAATAATAATAAAAATCAATTAAATAACCAAACAAATCAACTTAATCAAAACAATCCTCGACAACGGCGCCAAAATTTGATGCGTGTCGAGCGCTCAAATTAAATAACCTTACTTTGAAACGTAGATAGTAGCCAGTAAGGGTCAAACCCACAAGGATTGTATGTTCAAGATTAAAATGTTTAATTAACCTAAGAGAGAAAAACAAATGAAAATAAAATAAGACTTAGAAAATAACCAATTGTTGTACTAAAGCAGATTCTGATTGATTTTATTAGCACAACTTCATTGGCTATCCTACGTATGGAGGGGGGTATCTTTGCAATAGAAAAAAACAGTAATTAATTATCTAAAATAAAAGAATTAAGAGCAAGGTAATACAAATATCAAAGATTAAACCAATAAGAGAAAGCTTCGGTCAAAAGGATACTTACACCATCTTCGTAAACTTGTTCATCGACATAAAGGATAATCAATTCCAATTGAATAATCAATCAAGAAAATTAGGACTAAGCCTAAAATCCTTAGTCTTTCCTTAAGATTGGTCTATTAAAAGATGGCTTATTAATAGTACCCTTACTCTTAAATCAATCTCAAGACTAGGCTCTCAATTTGATTCAGGAATAGCATTAACAATTAAAAAGACGATTGAAATTAAACGTTAAGCATACACCAACGTGGTTTAATTACTTTAATCTGATTTCTTCTAGGAATATAACATTAACTTGTCCATTAACATCAATCCCCATTGCCACTAACATAGAATAATCAATTGATAGCAATCCAATTCTAATCTAACAATCGATTAGATAAATAAATCAATTAGTAGTACTCCTAATCAACCCATTCATCAATCATTCTACACATAAATTGGAAGACAAACAAATATTCAATTAAAAATCAATAAATAAGAACAAGTCTCACAAGTTTACAATGATGGCTTCAGCTCTTTCTAACCGACGATAAGAAAATTAGCCACACATGACTTATTCAAGAACACAAGAATAAAAGAAAGAGAGTTATTCTTCAGCCACTACCTTTTTTCTCAATCACTCTTGATGATCTTTACATAGGCTTTACATTGTTTAAATAGCCAAAATACAAGACTAAAATTGGTATGCCTAGATTTGACAACCTTATTACATGGAAATAAAAATCAAACAAAATCCTCATTCCTAGATTAGATGAAAATCATTCCATTATTAAACAATTGCCACCCCCAAATCTACCAAATTTTGTAAGATTTTATAGTTGTGTATATTCTCCTTAAGATTTCTAACAATCAATCAAGGTCTTCCAATAGTGAACCTTCCGTGTGTACCAACCTTCCTTCTCTGGTTTAGATTTGGATCAATTTTCCAGATCAGATTTTAAAACCACATTTGGAAGCCCAAACGAACTCTTTCCATGTCAGAATCCTACATGAAATTTAAAACGTTAATATTGAGAGTGCTAAATTTTTTTCATCTTTTATTAATTAATTAACAAGATTTCTAAAATATACCAAACTCATAAAATAAATTCTATTAAGCTCAATAAGGTATAAAACACCCTAAAAATCATAATGCAAAAGGAATAAAAATGTAAAATTATACATTTATCAGTCCACTTCCATTGAAGGCATGTGAATCAAATTGGTATGGATTTGGCACTTGTAACATTTCTTTATGAACTCTGCACAATCCGTTTCCATTGTGTTTCAGTAATAATCCATTCTGAGGATCTTTTTTGCAAGCATCTTGGCATTCATATGGGGTGCATAGATTCCCTAATGGATTTGTTCTATGATGTCTTGTTCTTGTTCTTTGTCTATGCAAACCAATTGTATTCCTTTGTATGATCTTCTATATAGGATGTCTTCACAGAGTATAAATTGGGAGGCATATCATCTCAAGGATTCTTATCAGTTGATGTGGCTTCTGTTGTGTACTTTCCTTCCCTAATGAAGTCTACGATAAGAGAGAACTAGGGTCGTCCATCGACTGTTAGTGCATTTACCTCTTCTAAATGAACTGGTCGTGTCTTCTTCTCTATGATCAGTGGTTTGATACGTTCCAAGGGGTCATTGCCAATCATTGAAGCCAGTATGGCTAATGCATCGACATACTTGTTGGTGTCTCTTGGGGAGTAATCAAACTCTATTTCTGTGAATTTTTTAACCAAGGCTATTGCACATTATTGGTAGGGTACCAACTTTTCATCCTTGGTTTTTTTCATTCTCCTCTGACTTGGTAGATAAAAATGGATGAATGTCCATAGACTTTTAGTTTACGTACCCCAATGGTTAGGACCACTCTTAGTCCCATGATCCATGCTTTATATTTTGCTATGTTATTTGTACACTCAAAGTCTAATCTAAGTGAGAATGGCACAAATGGCCCTTCAGGATCTATGAATAGGATGCCAGCTCTACATCCCATGTGATTTGCTACTCCATTGAAGTATCCATGTATCATCCTTTTCTTCTTCTTGGGCTGTATGGATTTCTTCATCTGCGAATACATCTTCCAAATATCTGAGGTGGTCTTTAACTGACAAGAAAGATAGATGTTTTACAATCATGCCCCTTTGAAAGATTTTTGTGTAGCATAAGTGATATCAAACTAGAACAACAATGGTAACCATCATGCTATTCTCCCTCTCAGTGCTGGTTTCTCAAATAGATATTTCAGAGGGTCCATTCTTGAGATGAGTATGACCTTGTATGACATCATGTAGTGCCTCAATTACTTTGTTACCTAGATTAGTGCTGTACATGTTTTCTTCAATTATGTATAATTGGCCTCATAGTCTGTGAACTTTTTACTCAAGTAGTATATGGCCTTCTCTATTCTTCTATTTGTGTTATGTTGGGTTATCATTGATCCCAAGGAGTCTTCTAGCACTGACAAGTAGAGGATAAGAGGTCATCCTGGTACTAGTGGGGCTAAGAATGGTGGATTTAATAGATTTGTCTTAATTTTATCAAAGGCTATCTGGTATTGGAGATTCCATTCCTTGGGTTGATTCTTACTCATTAACTTGAAGATCGATTCACACGTTGTAGTGAGATGTGCAATAAACCGATTGATGTATTGGAGCATTCCCAAAAATCCTCTCACTTCTTTCTCTGTTCAAGGAGATGGCATCTCGGAAATAGCCTTTATCTTGGCTAGATCAATTTCTATTCCTTTTTTACTGACCATGAAGCCTAACATCCTACCTGTCATTATGCAAAATTTTAAGGGTTGAGCCTTAGCTTGTAGTGCTTGATTCTTTCGAAGAACTTTCTTAGTGTCGGGATGTGACCCCCTCTAGTGAAGGATTTTACTATCATGTCATCCACGTACACCTCGACTTCCTTGTGGATTAGGTCATGCAAGATGGTAGTAGCCATTCTTTGGTAGGTGGCCCCAGCATTCTTTAAACTAATGGCATCACTGTGTAATAGTATGTGCCCTAGTCTATCATGAAGGCATTCTTCTCTTTGTCTTTTAGTGCCATCTTGATCTAATTGTATCCTGAGAATCCATTCATAAAGGATAGGAGTGCATGGTTTGCCGTATTATCCACTAAAATGTCTATCTTCGGTAATGGAAATCATCCTTGGGACCGGCGTTGTTCAGATTTTTATACTTAATGCATACACTCAGTCTCCCATTTTTCTTGGGCACTATGACCATATTAGCTAGCCATTCTGCGTATTTTGTCACTTCTAGGAATTCGGCATCAATCTACTTCATAATGTCTTCTTTGACCTTAAGGGTACATTCAGGCCTTAGTCCCCTTAACTTCTGCTTATGTGGCTTAGCATCCGGGGTCAAAGGTATCTTGTGTTGTATGACCTTAAGATCTATGCCCGACATGTCTTCGTAGGACCAGAAAAACACCTCTTGGAACTCCTTCTGTAATTTCACCTTCTGTTCAGTTTCTTCTTCTGTCAAGGTTGCACCGATCTTTATCTCTCGAGGTTGGTCTGATGAACCAAGATTGATCATCTTGAAGTCTTCACTGATAGGTTGGGCCTTTTTATCTTTTGAGGTTTGGATGGATCGTAGTATTTTAAGAGGTGGTTCATCATGTTCAAAGTTAGAGTTAAAAGAGTCAAGAATGGAAGAAGTAGACCCAGTATAATTGAAAATATGATCTTTATTTATGCTTAAAAATAGAGGTACAAAGGAGGTGGTTCCTATCAGGACGGACTTAACACTTTTTAATGACTCGATCCTATCTATATGGACTCGACTACTAAGGGCCCAGAATGGCCATACTATGTGAGTTACATGACAAACCACTTGGGTAAACAACATTGTCTAAGCAGCTCCAATTAGGGATTATTCTAATGATGGGGAGGATGAACTACTATTGGTGGGACTCTCGTCTTGATTTTCTCCAGTGATCACCAATACTTGATCTTTGCCAAACAGATTGTCGATATCGATGGTCTCCATCTTTGAGTTTTGCTCTTCATGTTCTTGGATCCTAATCCACTCAATTTCTTCCCAATCAATGGTACAGTTATGAAATATCTCGACATCTTTGAAGGTAAATGTCGAAATAAGGTTCTGGAAACCCACAAAAAATGTGATTGTCACCTTCTTTAACGAAGTATCCATTGAGAGTCTTTGAGTATTGGATGTCTTCCATGCTGCTTAGACTACCGAAGTTTGCTTGATAAACTGGTTGGTCGATTCTTTGAGGCTGCCATTTTCCACTCTTTTCGCCTGTTGTGCTTTATTGGACTGCTACTGAACTGTCTACTATTCTTGTACTTCATCCTCTCAAGCTTTTGAAATCCTTCATCGGCCCACCTCTACTTTTAACTAATCAGTTTCAGATCCCCTTGGTGAGGGTATACCTCAGTTCAAACATATACTCATTTACTAAGAGAGATAAGGAATCGACTTTACCTTATTGGTGGAAACCAAGGCCCATACCTGGAAAGTAGCACATGTTAAGGAATTGACGAAGTGGAAAGGTTAGATGCATACCTGTAGGGTTTCGCTTTATCATAGCCAAGATGTTGTCGTTTGGAACCCTCCGAGAAAGATATCTTGCACTGTGCCCTTTTTTGACCCTTGATCTGATGTCATGTTTACATCGTCACCAGGTGTGAGTCGTGTGACGCCTTTATTGCCTATTGTCACCTCATGAATGGATTTGTAGTTCTTCCCTAATTTGATTTCTATTGTCTTGACTACAAGGACTGCAAACTCCATCCCATGGAGACTATTAGTGCCTTGACTTACTTCGGTCTCTTCTTCTGAGGAATATTCTTCCTTTGCCACTGAATACCATGAGTCTTCTGGAAAATCTGACTCGGAATTCTCTTCTTCTTCTTCGTGTTGGTCAAAATTTACAACCACTTTGCCACTAGATGTGACAAGGATGTCACTTCCTACTAAGAGCATTCCCACTTCAGAATTTGGCCATGAATCACCCCACTTCAAGAAATTGACATTATGATGAGGGAGAGGGTTATTGACCATTGATGCTTGTTGAGGTTGACTTTGAATTTCCCTGAATTTAGCAAGTCTTGTATGGCATGTTTTAGAGTGAAGCAATTTTGAGTATCATGCCTATGCTGGTTATGATATTTATAGAATAGGTCCACATGGAAGTTTGGTGGAAGTAAACTTGGTGGTGGTCGGGGATTTGGCACTGTCAGCTTTTAGCTTGTAGCAATTTTTCAAGGGCCTATGTCCTGGTCATTCCCTGATCAATAAAGTGTCTCCTTGGTGCCCTTAGAGGAGGGGGAGTAGGAGGAGTGTAGCTTTTATTTCTGAAGACCATAGGACCGGGAATGGTAGTGGTGACTTGCTTCACTGGTTGATCCCCAAGTTCCTTAGTGGGTATGTCTTTCTGTTTGGAACCATTTCTACCTTTTCTGTCTTTACTAGTAGTATGTCCCCTTGAGTGATGGCGTCTTCTACTTGCTATCCTACCATGATAAGCCCTTCAAATGATAAGATGGCTTATCCAAAAATATACATCTTGTACACTCCACTCAAACCTCTCATCATTATCTGAACCTAATCTCTCTCAGAGGGCCGATCCCAAAGTTGTGCTGCCATATTTTTTAACCTGGTCAGGTATGCTATCAAATTTTCCCCTGGTGCTTCTACCATGATTTCCATCTGTCTACGATGGATTTAAATCTTTATCTAGTAGGAGTAATAATCGATAAAAGCCTTGTTGATATCGGTCCATGAGTAAACTTGGGCTAGGTTCAGATTCTTTAGCAATCTATGGGCTTCACCCGTGAGAGAAAACTGAAATGCTTGTTCTAGCTGTTCATCTGTGAATCCCTATCCTTGCTTCAATAGATTGGTGAATGATCTCATATGGGTTCTAGGATCTCCTATTCCTTCAAATTTCTCTGAGGTCCACTTGAATTTAGGAGGTAACTTTGTGTCCGAAAAGAAACATAGCCCTTCAACATTGATTATTTGGCTCTTGACCCCTTTCATTCCTCTCAATATCTTTTCAATTTGGCTTAGTCTGCCCTTTATCGAGTCATCTTCTTCCTTAGGTTTCAGGTCTGTAAGGCTTTTCTGATCAGCTTGAGGTTTCTTATGTTCGACCTCTTCCTCCTCCTTGAATATGGGGTTTATGATCACTCGAGGTGTCGCTTGCTTGGGGTTTCCAACTCCTTTGGGATTGGTGTATCTGACCTCTCAGCTATTATCCCTTGTGTCTATAGCTGTTGTTATATGCTCTTCATCATTGTGACCATCATGTTTATAGTCTCTTCTACCTTGGCCATCCTTGTTTCCATCTAGTTTTAGGCTTGCCTTAGACTATCACTCGTGGCTACTAGTGGTTCGATAAAGGTGACATGAACAGGCTCAAGGGTAGGTTCTCTAGTCAGTCTCCTAGTGACGAGGTTGCTTATCCACCAGGAAGAAATGTTTGCATTTTGGCTTGACTTGACAGATGACACCTAAGGTCAATGAGACACTTATCAAGGTGTAGGACTTGACAGGAATGGAAGGAAATCACATGCACAACCAAGCTGACTCGACCAAACAAAGTTAGGTCCCTTATAAGGGTATTCGAGCGAATATTATCTGAGTCAATTTAGTTGGATTCATTCAAGCCATATGATCGGTCTTGGGACCTTGTGATTTCAAAATGGATCATCTCATGTACCAAGATCCAAATACTTGGATTATCTAATTCAAAGAAATTAAAATGGATATATTTATCTGTTACCCTTATTAGGGATGATGGTTAGCAAAAAGTGGTTCATGAGTGAAAGAACCAATAAACTTCCTCTTAACTAAGATATCTATGTCGTGCCAAGGATTTTCTGATCATTTTTTGAAATTGATGTGTTAACGATGACAGATTTGATACATCGAGCTTATTAATAGATGATGTACAGTGGCCGTCCACTATGGCATGGAGCGAGTGTATACATTGCTTATATTCCCAATAAGTGAGAGTTCAAGATGCTCATCGTATAGATTCTATCATGTTGGCAAATCGATAGCAAAAACTGGCAGAACTTCGACGTAATAAACATGAATGCTATGTGTAAATGGATTTTACTAAGTTAGTTCAATGATTAACTAAAAATAACAAGCATGGGCTTCAATCAGGGTTAGACCTTAGGACCGGCAAGGCTACCATGACAAGTAGGAGTGGACCTATCTTGTATTCGCTGCGAATTATCAGCCCCTCAATTCTTTTTGATATACCGTTTTACAAAATATCAAGCAACTTAGAATAGTATGACGCCTTCATGGGCTGACCCAAGAAATAATCGTTAAAGACTCTCCTTGGCCGTGACTTTTACAAGGTACATGTCAAGGCTGTGGCTTCATCAGATCTGGTTTCACCATATGCATGGATGACCCTGACCTAACTAACTACGATGTGTAACAAAACCATTCCCCCAAAGCAATATTTACAAGCATAAATAGTAACCTAAGAGAGCTAGCATTCAAGCACAAGGAAAGTTATCATTTAAGAATCTGACGTTATATCCCTAGTAGAGTCACTACTGTCAGGGACAATATAAGGAAATTCACATCTTCCTCGAAAAAATAAATTTGTTTGGAGTCTGCACTTAGATTAAGGTTTAGGACCTCAAATATAGTCTCATCATAAGATAAGACTTCTATTAACTCATGACCCTTAGATCGATTTTTTGGTCTATTATAGATTGGGATAAGCATCAGGTTACAGTTATGGGAAGGTATTAGGCACCTAAACCGCCCGATCATGGTCAGTCTCTTATGCCTTTCCTATGCTAGACTTTTTTGATTGAACTAGACCAAACTATGTGGTTTGATGTCACTTAACCGAATCTGAAATCTTCCAGACTGCTTACGTATCTCCGATTTATTTCAAAATTTTAGTTCACCACCGTAGTTCATGTGTGATTAATGTTTATGCTTGTGATTTATGCTTGGTTTGATTAAGTTCTTTGTTTAAGTTGAAGCTTATGCTTGATTGGTTGAGAATTCTATGCATTAATATATGGATAGTGGATATGGATAGACATTTGGATATAGATAGATATGGATAAGGGTATGAATGACCTAAGAAAACTAAGGGGTAATACCGTATTTGGAGATTCTTTCAAATTGCCTACATATTCTAGTGCTTCTAGAAATCAGGTACAAAGTAGTTTGGAATGGATGATGGATGATTTATAGAGATTGATTAGATAATCCAAATGGATCAAGGGTAACCTATTCTAGGTTGGAATGTGCTGAGAAGTAGGGATCATCCTAAACTACCCTTTAACCTAAACTCTAATTCTAGGTTTGGCAAAGCATAATCTTTCTTTGTTAAGATTTTTAGGCTTTTCCTTTTTACCTTTACCATGTATGTGAGTGCCTAAATGTACATCCTCACTCATACCTAGTTTTTCTTTTAGAGTGTGTAGATATGGCATGCTCGATTAGGGTATTGTAGAAATTAAGTTATTGCCCAAAATAAGATATATTCCATCTAAACATGGCAATATCACATATATGGTAATCAATACATATGGCAAGATTTATTTTCTGAGCATGGTAAGATCTATGTATGCTATTGTCCAAGCATGGTAAGATCTAAATATGACACATGTATATATGACATGAAATCTTTCCTATTCCACCAAATATAGCAACATGAGTGATGATGCAAATATGATAAGAAATCTTTTCAAAACTTACCAAATAGACAAACAAATAATATATATGGTATGAAAATTATATAATCTACTAAATATATCAAAAATTCATGTATGGTATAAAATTCGTCAAATCTACCAAATATATCAATAAGGTAAGAGAATTGTCTAAATCTACTAAATATGGCAAAAATCATGTAGTAAGAAATTTATTAAATCTCACTAAATATGTCACAAATCAAGTATAATAAGAAATTCATCAAATCTTACCAAATATATCATAAATTCATTTATATATATATCCATTTATAGTGAGAAAATTATCTAATCTTACCATATATATATATATATATATATATATATATATATATATATATATATATATATATATATATATATATATATCATAAATCTATTTATAGTAAGAAAAATATAATCTTATTAAATATATCATAAATCCATTTATAGGAAGAAAATTGTCCAATCTTACTAAATATGGCAAAAACCTTGTATAGATGGTAAGGGATATGCTTCTTACCAAATATACAAAAACTCATTTTAAGATGGTAAGAATTCGTCTACTTACCGTAAATATCAAAATTTATATATGGATGATAAGATGTAGTCTTACTTTCCATAGATATCAAAATTCTTTTAAAAATGGTAAGATGTAGTCTTACTTACCAAAGATATTAAAATTTATATATGGATAGTAAGATATAGTTCTACTTACCATAGATATCAAAAATTCATTCAAAATAGGTAAAGCCATTTAATAAGTGAAAAAAATAACATCTTCACATTCTGTGCACCTACTTGTAAAATTCGTATCAAATTGAATATTTCATGAAACTTGAATCCAGTTACATATCTAGAAACTAGATTGAAAAATTCAACTTCTTTCTTCTTTTAAAATTTGCAAAAAAAAAGCTTTATGATGGTCATATTTAACACTCAAGATGATGCAAAACCCTGTTCCAGATTATGTTTCCAGACTGAACGAATTCAGTGTAAAATTCACCAAAAATTTAATTTTTGTCTAAATAATTCCAAACTAGTTTTGGAAGTTAGATGACTTCATGGACTACATTCCCCATGTTTTAAAATATTTCAAATTCCTAATGGAAAACCTATTTCTATGCCTATAGACAGAGCACTCTTATTCTCTCTCTGTTTTTGACCTCTGTACATTGCATGATATTTTTGGAGGTCATCCCGGATCCAAATCAATCTAGGTTTTTCGGAGGATGTTCCTGACTCAATAAGGCATGTCTCGTAATTTTTTAGAGTATGTAAGAACTCATCTTCTATGTCTGAATTGACTGCTACAGTCGGGTTCCAGATCTAGCTCTTCTAGAAATGGACTTCTCTCTCTCTCTCTCTCTCTCTCTCTCTCCCCTCTCTTTCTCTCTTTCTCTATTTCTCTCTTTCTCTCTTTCTCTTTTTCTTTCTCTCTCCCTTGTTCCTTGTTCACGCCACTAGGGGGCTCTAGATTTCCGTGAGTTGGTCTTATGGAGCTCCCCTTGGTCTTATTTATAGGCCAAGTCCCTCCCATTGCCAACTCATTGATTTGTAATTATCTCTTTTAAAATTTCACTAATTTCCTTGTTTAGAGTTAAGGTTTTGTCTCTAATGTGTGTATAACACATGTCATTTCACTTTTCGTTAGAATAGGATCTTTGAATTGGTCTCTAATTAGAGAATAATTAGTTTCGATAAGTTTCCAAAAATCTTCTTTTTTCTCTTTCCTTTTCTTTTCTTTCTTTTTGTTTTCCTTCTTTTTTTCTTTCTCCCATTAGCAATTTCCACATCATATACAATCTTTCTCCCTTTCATGATTTTGAGGAGATCCTCTCTCCAAAAGAGTGGAAGGGGGGACCCACTGTAAAACCCGCACGCAGAAAACTCGGCCTAACTTGGATTTTTGTTGTGCTCAAGGTCTTCCACTGTTAACCGAATGGGTTCCCAAGTCATAACAAGAAATTTGGTCGCACCAATGGTTTACCGAATCTGAAATAAAATGAATGCTACAATTTAAGCCTTAGATTCTAGTGTCGATCGCTAGAGCCAGTCGGGAAACCCAAGCCAGTAAGATCCAGCCAGCTTTGCTCGGACTAGGTAAATAACCTATCCACAAGAATGGACTAAGTGGAATTGATTCTAGAATCAGTTAGGAATATTCCTTCAGGCTTGGATGACTTATTTAAGCCTCATCTCACATATAACTGCCTTAGAGTCCTCTAGGAAGTAGGAACTCCTAAATTCTCTCAACTTCTTTGCCACATGGCATTTCTCTATCTTCTCCCACTTTTGGTAGAGTTCTAGTTCAAGAAGGAGACTTGAGAAATGGACCCTACTAGACCTCTCTCTCCTGAGGATGTAATCTTCATTATAAAACCTTTGATGCATTCTCTGAGAGAGAGAGAGTGTTGTTGGAAGAGAGAAAAAGTGGAAGGAAGAAGGAAAAGAAGAAGAGAAGAAGTCCGCAAGAGTTGTCTGCGTTGTGGAACTCTCATGCTCACCATTCAACCTTCATTGCAGGTAATAATTCATATCTTATGCTATAGGAGCTCTATTACATAGAATCAATATAGTTAAATAAGATTAAATAGCATGAGGGTAGACGAACATGAAAATCCATTGGTGATAATCAAGAATGAGTATTGAAAATAAGAAGAATTCCATGGAACCTAGTTCATGTCGGTGCATTATGTTACCATTAAAACCCATAGACCTAGCAGTAGAGGGAAACCTCTTGCTAAGGGTAATCATGGTGTACAAGGTTGTGAGGCCAATATCGAATGTAGCAACAGTGGTTGAGACTGTTTTGGTCGACGCTGCGACCAACCCTTGACAGAATGATCAGACCTTTGTCGGATGCAACGTCTATTGCGATATGTGCGACTGAGGCACCGATTAGCTAACCCCAAATTCCATAAGTTGATAACGAATAATGTAGAATATGTAACCAATAATTCTATACTCTGTATAAGTGTAGAGAACCTCAGAAACATTGATTATTCTAGTGTAGATAACCACAATTACGTGATTTCAGGTGAGGAACAGAACCCTGACCTAATTTTGGTGTGTTTTAAAATATGCTAATGATGATGTTGCATGCTTGTGAACATATCATCCAATATCTGTCTTTTTTCATGCATTACATCAATAATATGATTGACTATGGTTGTATGTGTGAATGCTTAGTAGGCATTGGTGAAAGGGTCGAAGACCATCAGATCCGACTTGCTGAGCAAACTAATTGCCATATACTTCCAATATCCTAAGGGAGGATAGCATCTTGGGGGGGGGCAAAACAGATGGTCTGGGAATCCTACTAGGGTATTGAGAGAGTACATAGGATGTCATATAGGACTGGTTAGTGACAAAAACCGTGTGTGTGACCTTCGCCAGTAGGGGGTCAGGTACTGGTAAGATAGAGTGATGAGGGAAAAGTATCAGCAGTGTTCATTAGAGCATCATTAGCTGGACTTACTGCCAGATCACCATTCTGATTGGGATGTTATGTCACACCCCAATTCTGATCCAACCAGAATGGTGTGAGTGAACCGTCATTGAACCAACGGTTCACATCAGGATCTCGAATAGGCCGTGTCCACTCATACAAACCATTACACATAACCACAATCATAATATAAATATACATCGGAAGACTTTAAATAAAATGAACTGAGTATCTATTGATAACTTAAATAAATATCCAATTATCCAAATTCAAACACATAAAATAATATCAATACATCCCTTTAATCCAATCGAAAATAAGGAAAATAAATAAAGAAAACAAATCAAAGGTACACGCAGAAAGGGCACTCGCATGAAGCGTCATGCTCGTCCTCTCCTGCCTGTGCACCCAGAGCAGCAACATCACCATAAGCTGGGGCATTCATGTAATCATCCACAGTGTAACCTGCATCAACATCTAAAACAATGTACGTACAAAGGGTGAGCTCACAACACAGCTCAGTAAGACAATCAGACAGTTTCACAATATTATGCATGAGTAACAATCATTTTATGCAGTGGTCTGGTTTTAAGTTTGCAATGTGCTATAGAAAGGTTTGGTGGCCCCCGCACCTCTATACACGAGTGTGTGGCACCTCATGGTTCACACCCCCATTGGCCCACATGCACCCATCATGGAATAGAGATAGAGCTAAGATACCCACGTACCTCCCCTGATACTCTACCCATACCAGTACCTAAGCCCCTACTGGCCAGGGCTCGTAAACTGGGCTCGTAACTAACCAATCCTATATGTCATCAATGTACGCTCTATCCCAGCACAGCCGTCTACAGCATAGAGATAGAGCTAAGGCATTCCCACACCTCCCTGATGCCCTATCCGCAACTAATCCACTATGATAGAAACAATACACAGGTAGACCCTATCCCAACATAACTCCCTACGGCATAGAGATAGAGCTAAAGCATCATTGACAAGCCAGCGTCGACCTCGGAGACCGCAATGCCACATAACCATGGCCAGGCCAGCATCAACATCGGAGACCACCGTACCACGACCTTCCCCTGATGCCCCACCCGTACCAAGCATGTTAAGACAGAATACTACAAAAGGTGCTAGTGTGAGGAGCGATCCCAGGCCCATGCCCCACTCCACACACTAATGAAAATAATCACATGCTTAACAATCACATTCCTATCCATGCATGAACAATAATAATAACTGAAAGTAAAGGATGGCATGTGAATATGCACAAACATCACATCATATATATTCAGGTAATTAACAACAACTTACTGTCCATTAATTATTAGGTTTAGGTCAGATTCCCTTACCTGACGCTCGTTCGATAACTTGCTCCATGTCGCAAGGTCCAACGATATGTCACAAAGTCCTACAATATTATTAGGGTCTCATTAGAATATATTGTTTAGGGTTTCATGTTGGTCGGAAACCAACACGGTTACAAAACACCCTCACAGAGCTGACCGGTGGCATGTACCGGTCGCAGCTCTGTGGGGAAGACTGGTGACCGGTATGGTCAGCCGGTCCCCACAGACCAGCCTCCCGAGGGATACCGGTGGCAACATACCGGTCGCACCATGTGCAACCGGTATAGTCGACCGGTATGTCTCCGGAAGACCATACATGGGTTTTTCGACTGCCGTCGATCATCCTCCATGGATTTCCAAGGTTCCTCCTATCCAAGTCTAAACTTGGAGTTAGAGTTATCCCCAACTCATTCAAGTCTCGTTTCGATGAATATCATCTCAAAACTCAAATTTAGGGTTTGACGGCAACTTAGGGTTTATTGACCAATTTAGGGTTTTAGATCAATACCTACTTTGCATGGTATTGACCCACCCACACAACTAACATAGGATAAGAAGAATAGTTAAAACACTTACCGTTGACTGGCGTAGCGTGAGCTACGTCGAACGGTAATGGCAGCACCTTCTTCTTCTTCCTAGCTCTTTCTCCTTTCCAACCTCTTTCTCTTCTCTAAGGTTTGCGAGAGACAATGAAAAGGATTTGAGGAGGCTTAAGGGTGTATTTATAGGCTAAAAATAGGGTTTAGTAACCCTACTAGGATTAGGAAACTTCTAGGATTTGAAATCAAGAAAATGGGACCCGCAGAGACCAATTTCCAGATCCCCGCACTTAGCTGCGCAGGCCATACCGGTCGACCGGTACCAAGACTGGTCAACATAAAATGATGACTATTGGTCATCTTTGGTCCGATTTCATACCTGTTTGTCATCCTCTTGTCCCGTCTGGCCCGGTGTTGATCGAAAGACCTGCTACGACACAAAACCAAGGTTTAGACCGGGTTTACGGAGTGCGGGTCTTACAACTCCCCCACCCTTAAAAGAAATTTCGTCCCCGAAATTTGCATGTAGGTTTCACAACTCCCCCACCCTTAAAAGAAATTTCGGCCCCAAAATTTGAACGTACCTTGATCATTCGAAAAGGTTAGGGTACTCCTTCCTCATTGTGCTCTCCTCTTCCCAAGTAATTTTCTCCACATTTTGGCTTCTCCAATGCACCTTCACATAATGGATATCCTTGGTTCGAAGTTGCTGAACTTTTCGACTTGAGAGCATTACAGGCACCACTTCGAATGTTAAGTCTTCAGTCAAGTCTGGGGGATCAGCGGTCAAGACGTGCGATGGATCTCTGACATACTTCTTCAGTAATGATACGTGGAACACATTATGAACACTGGACATAGATGGTGGTAGAGCCAATTGATATGCTACATTACCACGTCGGGTCAATATCTCATACGGTCCCACATACCTGGGGCAAAGCTTCCCCTTCTTACCAAACCGTTTCAGACCTCGCACCGGTGACACCTTCAAGAATACTTTGTCACCCACTGCAAACTCCAGATCTCGACGTCGATTATCTGCATAGTGCTTCTGTCGAACTTGAGCTGTCTTTACTCTCTCCTTGATTTGATCAATCACTCGGCAAGTTTCTTCAACAAACTCCGGTCCTACAATTCTTCTTTCTCCCACCTCGTTCCATAACAGAGGTGTACGACACTTCTTCCCATAGAGTGCTTCATATGGGGCCATCTGAATTGTAGCCTGATAACTGTTGTTGTAAGCGAACTCGATAAGTGATAGCTTCTCATCCCAAGCTCCCTTGAAATCTATTGCACAAGCTCGGAGCATATCTTCCAAAATTTGAATAGTTCGCTCTGACTGTCCGTTCGTCTGAGGGTGAAAAGCCGTGCTGAACTTCAACTTGGTTCCCATAGCTTTCTATAATCCTTCCCAGAACTTCGATGTAAAATGGGGATCTCTGTCAGATACTATACTCTCTGGAACGCCATGAAGTCTGACTATATTATCAACATATAACTTGGCCAGTTTCTCCATGGTATACTGAGGTCTGACCGCGATAAATTGAGCTGTCTTGGTGAGTCGATCCACTATAACCCAAACTGCATCCACTGTTCTTGGTGTCAAAGGTAAGCCAGTGACGAAATCCATAGTAATGCAATCCCACTTCCACGCAGGTTCTGATAACGGCTGTAGTAAACCTGTGGGTCTCTGCCTTTCTGCTTTAACTTGTTGACAATTCAAACACTGGAACACAAAACGAGCTATATCTGCTTTCAGACCCCTCCACCAATATAGTCTTCTTAGATCATGGTACATTTTGGTACTTCCTGGATGTACGGAATATGGGGTGTAATGAGCTTCAGTCATAACTCGGTCTCTGATATCGCACTCTTCGCTCTCAGGTATACATAACCATCCACGTACCTTGTCTGAATCCAAGGTAAAGCCAGGATTGCTTGCACCCTTCTCTAAGCTTTTTGCACTGTCTTGAGATGAGGATCCTGTAGGATTGCTACCTTGACTTCATCAACTAGATCCGGCGAGATCTTTAAAGCTGCGAACATCATAGTGAACTTATGAATTAAGCCTTGCTCAACTGGATCTTCTGCAGTCTCTATAATATACTCTTCATCACCTTCGATTGAACTTGAAGCTGCGGCACATAATGCAGCATTTGTACTTGGTCCAGCCTCAGGTTTCGATGCCCACTTTCTGCTTAAGGCGTCAGCCACCACATTTGCTTTACCCGGATGGTACTGGATGTCGCAATCGTAATCTTTCAACAATTCCAGCCATCTCCTCTGTCTCATATTCAGATCCTTCTGAGTGAAAAGATAAGTTAAGCTCTTGTGATCTGACTTGATCTGAAACTTCTCACCGTACAAGTAGTGTCTCCAAGTCTTGATTGCATGAATAACCGCTGCTAGCTCCAAATCATGCGTAGGATAGTTCTTCTCATGCTCCTTTAACTGCCTTGATGCGTAAGCAATCACCTGTTCTCCTTGCATCAATACACACCCAATACCCAACCCTGAAGCATCCGTATATAAAGTAAACGGTACGCTTGGTTCTGGGATAATCAAGATAGGTGCAGAGACTAGTCTTGACTTCAAAGTCTGAAAGCACTTCTCACACTCATCTGTCCAAATGAATTTCTCTCCCTTCTTGGTCAATCTGGTGAGTGGAACAGCGATCCTGGAGTAATCTTCCACGAATCTTCTATAATAACCAGCCAACCCAAGGAAACTACGAATTTCCGCAACAAATTTTGGTGCTTCCCATCCTACTATAGCAGCTATCTTGCTTGGATCAACCTTGATACTGTCTTCAGATACAACATGGCCCAAGAAAGCCACTTCCCTCAGCCAAAACTCACACTTCTTGAACTTAGCATAAAGCTTTTCCTGTCTCAGCCGTTGTGGGGCTGCCCTCAAGTGTCTTTGTATGAGTCTCCATGTCCTTAGAGTAGATCAATATGTCATCGATGAATACGATGACTGAAGTGTCCAACATATCATGAAACACTCGGTTCATCAGTTCCATAAACGATGCTAGAGCATTGGTCAACCTGAAAGACATAACTAGGAACTCATAATGCCCATACCTTGTCCTGAAAGCAGTCTTTGGAATATCTCCGGCCTTGATCTTCAGTTGGTGATACCCCGATCGGAGATAAATCTTTGAAAAAACCTTTGCACCCTGCAGCTGATCGAACAAATCGTCGATCCTAGGCAAAGGATACCGATTCTTGATCGTTAACTTGTTCAGCTCACGGTAGTCAATACACAGCCTTACACTTCCATCCTTCTTCTTGACGAATAATACAGGTGCTCCCCAAGGTGATATGCTAGGTCGTATGAAACCCTTATCCAAAAATTCTTGTAACTGGGTCTTCAACTCCTTTAACTCGGTCGGGGCCATCCTGTATGGTGCTTTGGACACCGGCGCCGAACCTGGCATAAGATCTATTACAAATTCTGTAGCCCCGTCCAACGGTAAGCCTGGAAGCTCCTCTGGAAATATATCTGGGAACTCCCGAACCACATCTATATCTTCCATCTTGAGTGACTCTGCCGTGAGATCGACTACAGATACTAGATACCCCACTCCCCCTTTCTCTAAGCATCGCTTGGCTTTGAGGGCAGAGAGAATCAGCTTCCGCTTCCTAGATAGCTTGATCCCAGTGAAACTATACTCCCTTCCCTCTTTGTCAGTAAGCACAAGCTTCCTTTTACCATATAAAAGGACGGCCGAATGGTGGCCTAGCCAATCCATTCCCAAAATGACATCAAAGTCTGCCATCTCGAGTAGTACTAGGTTTGCTTCTAAGTCTCGGCCCTCAATACATACCGTACATGGTCCATAATATTCGGTCAAAGCCACTTCGACTCCTAGTGGAGAGCGAAATATCAAGCTTGGGTTCAAATGCTTGATTGATAACTCCATTCACTTCCCAAAAGAAATCGAGACAAAGGAGTGCGTGGCCCCAGAGTCAAATAATACTCTGGCGGGTATACCAGCTACATTTACAATTCCTGGAATTTTCTATCATCCCTTAGTCTATATGCGCATACACACAAATGATAAAGATAAGCCAAATAGTAAGGGATAGAGTCATACCAGTGACCACATCAGGTGATGCAGCTGCCTCTTTAGTGGTGACCGCATAAACTCTTCCTTGCTGGGGCGGTTGCTTCTTAGGTAGAGTGCAGGTCCTTGCAATATGACCCACTTGCTGGCAGTTGAAACACTTTATATTCGGGTTGTATCTGGCATTCTGTGGCACAGGTGGTGCCGCATTGTTCCTTGCAGGCACTACAGCGGTCGGAGCCCTGTATGGGCGGAATGGTCTAGTATTACCGCCACCCGAGCTCTCACTAGCAGGTCTCTTCACTCCCCTGTTCTGAGCAAAGAAACTGTCCCTCTGACTGGACTCTATCACTCTCGCAACCTGCACAGCCTCGTTGTAGATCTTCTTGTCTAAACCCAAGATGTGCTCTTTGATGCTTCCACGTAGTCCCATAGTGAACCTACGCGTCTTGGTCTCTTCCTCTTGCATACTTGCCGGTGCGAAGAAGAATAGTTCTTCATACCTCTGCTGATAAGCATCCACGGTCGACTGAGATTGTTGTAGGTTGAGGAACTCCTTCTCCATTTGATCTCTGAAACTCTTCGAAAAGTATTTATCGAAGAAGGCAGCTTTAAACACTTCCTAACCCACCAACGTATACTTAGTCTCCAGATATGCCTGTGTAGAATTCCACCAAGCATTTGCATCTTCTCTTAGCATGTGAGTAGCAAATAGGACCTTTTCCTCCTCTGTACATGTCATCAGACGGAAATTCTTCTCCATCTCTGCAACCCACTGTGCTGGCCACAATGGTTTCCTTGTTCTACTAGTGAATGATGAAGGCTTCAACTTCAGGAATCTATCCACCGCCTTACTCAGATCATGTTGTCCCTGCGTGTCTGCTCCGTACCATGGTGGTGGATACGGATAAGCTCCCGGGTAAACAGAAGGCGACGGAAACCGATGCGGTGGTGGTACGTTCTGAGCTTGGCACATCGGTCTTGGGCTACCCTGCATCGGTTGTGAAGACATTTTCTCTCCAGACTTAGGCGTATTTCCAGTGGGAACAGAACCTGTTGGCCTGAGCATCTTCAGTACCTCGCTCAGGAACTCCTTCTGTTGAGCTTGCATCTGATAGACCAGGTTTGTAACTATGGTCTCAGAATCCTTGTGAGGTGGTCCAGGTAAATTTGTTGGTACTTCTGGAACCTGTTCCTCCTCCACTTCCGGACTTGGCTCTCTAACATGGTCTTGCTCGACCTGTTCTTCCTCTAGGCACATCCTGGCCTGATGACGCTTCCGACCCCTACGACCGTTTCCTCCCACCATCTCAGACTATTTTATTTGGATCTGAAAAGAAGACATAACACGTGAGAACCACAATAATAGTAGTGTTAGTCTTGAATAATACAGGGGAAATAGTCGAGAAGTAAAATTTCAATTTACACAATTTTAAAAAAAATTTAGAAAATTTTCCAACTTTTCTGGTGCATACCGGTCGCAACATACCAGTCGCACCTCTATATACAGGGTTGCGACCGGTATAGTCGGCCGGTCAGAATTAAAATTCTGACCGAGACATAGCGGTCGCATGTCTGGGGAGATACCGGTCGACCGGTATAGGCAAAACCGTCGACCGGTATGCCCAGAATTGGCTTTAAAATCGCGAAAAAGTGAGAAAATTCTCACTTTTTCTTTCTTCCTTCTCTCCGGTGGCGATTTTCCTCTGGGTTCCGAGTTGCTACAGTCCGACCGGTGCTATTTGAAGCCGATTCCTTCCATTCAAAGCGTAGAACATCATCTCCAGGTAGGTCTCTTCCCTCTCTCTCATGTTTTTATAAATTTTCCATATCGTCTATATGTAGAAATTTAGGTTTTTCATTGTTCGAGATGTTTCAACCGTAGGAACTCTTTTCCTTCGGCTTGGAAAGGGTTTAGGGACCCCCAAGAGCAAAAGCCCTCAACCAATTTGGGGTTTTACCGAACGGTTTTCATAAAAATCGAATTTTTACACCTTTTGACCTAGGTTTTCCAAAATTTTCGAAAATTCTTGATTTTTCTTAATTTCTTGAAATTTATTATTGTAATTGCCTATGATTGGTTTGTTGAAGAGTGTGGGGGTTACGTAAGTCCTCCTCCCCATGTTTTTGGGTGAGTTCGAGGCTTTTTCTTGAATTACAGTCGTTATGCTGCCGAAATTTCGACAATTTCTAACATTTTGTCTTGTTTTCTTTTGTTTTGCAGATTGATATGGCTCCACGACGCACCCTTGGGAAACGGCCTCACAGCTCGAGCTCACGTGCTCCCCAGCCACCAGTTCCCCAGCTTGACGAGCACTGGTTTCGTTCCATAGAGGCACAAGCTCGGTTTCCGTGGTTCGATAACAAAAGCATTGAATCCGGGCGTCGGGTTAACTTGGAGCAATTAGACCGGTTCGAAGTACGAGCGGCGTTCGACAAGCTTGGTTGGTTGCCCGTCATTTCATACACTGACACCACCCGTCCTAATCTGGTTAAGCATTTCTTTGCTAACCTGGAGCTGTACGGAGATGTGAACGATCCCAACCATGGTAGGGATTTACGCATCTCTAGCTATGTCCGGGGTGTTCCCATTTCCTTCAACACCCACCAGCTGGCCGACCTTCTAGGGGTTCCAAATGATGGAGACCTAGTGTATTGCCCTTCCAAAGCGAAGGGTTATCTGACTGAGGACCTGCGCCGGGAGATAGCACATCACGCATCATTCAACACAACATCGTTCCCCAGAGCGGTCATTATAGTGAGTTATCCCAGCTCACTCAGTATATTACTTATTGCGTCTGCTCTGGGGAGCGGGTCTCTCTCCCATACCTCATTATTAGGACCATGCATCAGGCGACCCTGGCCGATCAGGCCAGTAACCTTCCCTACGGTCGTCTCATTACCGCCTTGCTACGTCGTCTAGGCGTAAGCATGAGAGGCGAGGTGACCGTTGAGGACACTATGACCTCCGACATAGACTGGGACGCCATTCAGAGGATGTAGATGGTTGATCTGCCAGTTAGCGATGACGAGTTGGAGGCTCGCCCTCGCCCACTTGGGAGGGTAGCAGCCGCGGCGGCAGCGACAGCGCAGCCAATGCGGCCTATGCAGCCGAGCTCGAGCGGGATGATGACGAGGATAGGGCCGAGGATGTACCAGTGCCAGCTCCACAGCCTACACCAGCAGCACCTCCGTCTACCTCTACTACTGGACCATCTTAGCCTCCCTCCGACACCATGATGAGTATGATGATGGAGATCAGGGACACTCAGCGTGAGATGAGTCACGACTTGGCGCAGTTGGCTCGCAGTCGGCTCGCAGTCTCAGAGTCACACAGGATCAGGTGCACTGGCTCAGGGTTGCTTACGAGCGAGACTATGATATAGCAGACCCTATTCCTCCCAGGCCCCCTACCCCATGATTGTCCCTCTTTATTTTCATATCTTTTGCATATGATTATATAACGAGGTAATCAGTCCGGTTTGTGGACTGTACCACGTAGCACTACATCATTTGATACTTGTTTCTTATTTAATGAAAGTTTTCATGTTTCACCTATCTAGTATGTGTGCACATGTTAAGTTTCATATTTAGAATAATACATTATTCTCTTTCTTAGTCAGTCTCAGGTATCAAACAATGCTTAGGGTGTGTTTGTATTAAATTTTTTTTAATATTTCCTAACTCAGTTCATCGACTTAGTTAGGTGTAATATGGTTTGTTGGACAGAGCCCGAGAGCTCTGATACCAAGTTGTCACACCCCAATTCTGATCCAACCAGAATGGTGTGAGTGAACCGTCATTGAACCAACGGTTCACATCAGGATCTCGAATAGGTCGTGTCCACTCATACAAACCATTACACATAACCACAATCAGAATATAAATATACAGCGGAAGAATTTAAATAAAATGAACTGAGTATCTATTGATAACTTAAATAAATATCCAATTATCCAAATTCAAACACATAAAATAATATCATTACATCCCTTTAATCCAATCGAAAATAAGGAAAATAAATAAAGAAAACAAATCAAAGGTACACGCAGAAAGGGCACTCGCATGAAGCGTCATGCTCGTCCTCTCCTGTCTGTGCACCCAGGGCAGCAACATCACCATAAGTCGGGGCATTCATGTAATCATCCACAGTGTAACCTGCATCAACATCTAAAATAACGTACGTACAAATGGTGAGCTCACAACACAGCTCAGTAAGACAATCAGACAGTTTCATAATATTATGCATGAGTAACAATCATTTTATGCAGTGGTCTGGTTTTAAGTTTACAATATGCTATAGAAATGTTTGGTGGCCCCCGCACCTCTATACACGAGTGTGTGACACCTCATGGTTCACACCCCCATTGGCCCACATGCACCCATCATGGAATAGAGAGAAAGCTAAGATACCCACGTACCTCCCCTGATACTCTACCCATACCAGTACCTAAGCCCCTACTGGCCAGGGCTCGCAAACTGGGCTCGCAACTAACCAATCCTATATGTCATCAATGTACGCTCTATCCCAGCACAGTCGTCTAAGGCATAGAGATAGAGCTAAGGCATTCCCACACCTCCCCTGATGCCTTATCCCAACTAACCCACTAGGATAGAAATAATACACAGGTAGACCCTATCCCAACATAACTCCCTACGGAATAGAGATAGAGCTAAAGCATCGTGGACAAGCCAGCGTCAACCTCGGAGACCACAATGCCACATAACCATGGCCAGGCCAGCATCAATATCGGAGACCATCGTACCACGACCTTTCCCTAATACCCCATCCGTACCAAGCATGTTAAGACAGAATACTACAAAAGGTGCTAGTGTGAGGAGCGATCCCAGGCCCATGCCCCACTCCACACACTAACGAAAACAATCACATGTTTAACAATCACATTCCTATCCATGCATGAACAATAATAATAACTGAAAGTAAATGATGGCATGTGAATATGCACAAACATCACATCATATATATTCAGGTAATTAACAACAACTTACTGCCCATTAATTATTAGGTTTAGGTCAGATTCCCTTACCTGACCCTCGTTCGATAACTTGCTCCACGTCGCAAGGTCCAAACGATATGTCACAAAGTCTTACAATATTATTAGGGTCTCATTAGAATATATTGTTTAGGGTTTCATGTTGGTCGGAAACCAACACGGTTACAAAACACCCTCATAGAGCTGACCGGTGGCATGTACCGATCGCAGCTCTGTGGGGAAGACTGGCGACCGGTATGGTCAGCCGGTCCCCACAGACCAGCCTCCCGAGGGATACCGGTGGCAACATACCGGTCGCACCATGTGCAACCGGTATAGTCGACCGGTATGTCTCCGGAAGACCATACATGGGTTTTTCGACTGCCGTTGATCATCCTCCATGGATTTCCAAGGTTCCTCCTATCCATTATAAGTCTAAACTTGGAGTTAGAGTTATCCCCAACTCATTCAAGTCTCGTTTCGATGAATATCATCTCGAAACTCGAATTTAGGGTTTGACGGCAACTTAGGGTTTATTGGCCAATTTAGGGTTTTAGATCAATACCTACTTTGCATGGTATTGATCCACCCACACAACTAACATAGGATAAGAAGAATAGTTAAAACACTTACCGTTGACTGGCGTAGCGTGAGCTTCGTCGAACGGTAATGGCAGCACCTTCTTCTTTTTCCTAGCTCCTTCTCCTTTCCAACCTGTTTCTCTTCTCTAGGGTTTGCGAGAGACAATGGAAAGGATTTGAGGAGACTTAAGGGTGTATTTATAGGCTAAAAATAGGGTTTAGTAACCCTACTAGGATTAGGAAATTTCTAGGATTCGAAATCAGGAAAATGGGACCCGCAGAGACCAATTTCCAGATCCCCACACTTAGCTGCGCAGGCCATACCGGTCGACCGGTACCAAGACCGGTACCATCGACCGGTCAACATAAAATGATGACTATTGGTCGTCTTTGGTCCGATTTCATACCTGTTTGTCATCCGCTTGTCCCGTCTGGCCCGGTGATGATCGGAAGACCTGCTACGACACAAAACCAAGGTTTAGACCGGGTTTACGGAGTGCGGGTCTTACATGTTACGTGGCTTTACCAAGGCTATTGAAGTAGAGTGGTAAGTGTCCAAATACTCCTGTGCATGGAGGTTATAGTCAGCTTTGGGGAAGTGTGGGTAAGCCTTACCAAAGCATATTTAGCATACATTTGACTTGACTCTTGTTTTGGGCATAAATCTATTCATTTATGATTGCTTGCCTGTCTATTTCTCACAAGCTCAAGTCGAAGAGTTCACCCTTGCGATTGCCACTCTTTTTAGTTATATTTGCAGGTGTAACAGAGATGGAACGTGAAGGTATCCCAACTAGATCTAGAATATCCTAAAGAAGTAATCACAAAGATGACGGGACAAGCAGTGGACTATGAACATGACAAGAACGTGCTGGAGTAGAAGACTACCAAGGATTATGAGTTTATTATTAGATAACAACTTACAATATTTTTAAACATTACTAGTGTGCAGTACCCAATGTTATAGGGCTAAGTTGACATGTCTGTCGTTGATTGACTTGAGATCAAGGATAACCATTACACAAAATCATATAACTATTTATCTAATTTAATACCAATAGAGCTCAGTTTACTTATTATATTTCCACTATACTAAATTACTCTGATATGGTGTCAAGATATGGACTGTGGTTAATTGCGGTATCTACTTAGCATGGATCTTGGGTTGGATCCCAATTAAAATGATAGGGTGGTCTAGTCGTCTGTCGAAACTTTACATATTGTAAATTCGGGGTGTGACACCCAATCCTCCTTTTTTTTTTTTGGCACTTTTGTCCTTTCCCTCTTTTGTCCTTTTGCATTCTAACCCTTTTTTGTTCTTATTTGCAATCCAACCCATATGGGTGGAATATGGACTATGTCTAGCCCATCATATAGGCCCATTACGGTTTACCCTAGGTTTTGTAGGGCTTTAAGTGGGCTCCCAATGGAGTTCCACTCCACTTTGAATTCTCTCTCCATTTTCTTACTTACCTTTCTCTCACATTACCTATGGGCTAGGGGGGAATGAAGGGGTATGACTTCTAAGCGACATATGGCCATTCTAAGTGACACCTAGGGTGGTCAATAGGTAACTATGATGCGTTGACTCTAGGGTTTAAGTATGGGTTAACTTTGACTATTTTGACTATTTTGACTATTTTGACCATTTTGACCAACTTTGATTAAAATCACCAAAATACCCTTAGAAAGGTTTTAGATGGTTTTAGGCTAGGAAAAGACCCTAAATGACCTAAATGAGGTAGTTTTAAGACCCTAAGAGGGGTTTAGCACTACAGGGTTTATTTATGCTACGTTTTTAACCTAAGTTTAAGGGTAACACTGGGAGGTCTATTTATGGTAGGTTTTTAATCTAAGGGATAAACTGGACTCAAGGAGGTTATCTATGGCAGATTTGGAATCTACCTAGGGTTTGAACTCAAGGAAGGTTATTTATGGAAAGTTTTATCTCTTCTTAAGGGGATAATAATGGATGTTCCTAAAATGGCAGGTGGAGTTTCCTAGAGTCAGGGGGTGACATGGGTTAACCCTAAAGTGATTGGTGAAGGTTGTGAGAGATTGGTGAGGCAAAAAAGGGGTGCTTACATATACCCACTTCAATTCCTTCTGTTAAAGTTTCCACTAATAATTCATTACCAATATCTTATGAAAATACCCTTGTAAAATATCATTAAAAAAATTAACTTCTCTTTCTTTTCTTCTCTATGGCTTATAAAAAACCACTTGTAGAATTTATCATTTTGTAAAATATTGGGGGCGGTCAACTGAGGACTTTGGAGAGAGAGGTTTATTAATCGATTTGTTAACTGACCTGGTGATTGAATGGGTTGCTCCAGTATCTGGGACAATTTGAGTAGAACCTCGGACAACAATTTGGTTATAATGGGTTCCTGTTTGGACTTTTGATGAAGTTGTTGGAAGACTTTTGGCATAATCAGATTTTGATTTTGTGATTGACTTTGGAGGTGGCTCTTTGGGAGGTGCCATGATGGTAGAGATTGCTTTTAGGCTTGACTCCTGAAGGAATTCACGAGTGAAAAAATCAGGAATGGAATTTGACTCTCCTTTGATGTATGCAATGTCAAAATCAAAATTTGATAGTAATGCTTGCCAATGTGCAAAAATTTATTTTGATGCAATGTTTTGAACATCATTTTGTAAAACATGTTTTGCTGCACTGCAATCAACTCGAACAAGAAATCTTTTGTTGAGTAAATCACTTTGAAATTTTTGTATGCAAAGCACAATCGATAAAACTACTTTTTTGATCGTACTATAATTTTGTTGAGCCTGATTCCAGACTTCAGAGATAAATTGGACTAATTGTTCTTTATCGTCCAAAACCTGTTCGAGTATCCCCCCATACCCTAAATCAGAGGCATTGGTTTCAACTATTTTGGGTAAGTCAGGATTTGCTAGGTTGAGGCAAGGGATTTCCTTGACTAATGTTTTGATATGTTAAATAGCTTTGGTATAGTCCTCAGACCAAGGTCTGGGTTATTTTTTGAGTCTTTGATACAAAGGAGCACAAACCTTTGCGATTTGAGGAAGAAAATCTCAAACATAGTTCAAGCTTCCTAGAAACCTTTGTAGTTGGGTTTTGTCGTAAATTTGGTCTGAAAATTTTTCAACAAAGCTGATGGATTGTTCGATTGGAATAATTTGGCTTTGATGGATGTAATGTCCTAAAAATCAGACTTTTGTCAAGAAGAGTTCCATCTTTCTTTGGGAAAGAACAAGAGTTCCAGCTTTATCTGGCAGATGTAATGTTGTTCAATAGAATTTGAAAAAAAACTAAAACATCATCTATATAGACAATGATAAAGTCATATGGGTTAAGAATGTCATTCATGACATTCTGGAATTCACTTGGGGAATTCTTGAGACCAAATGGCATTACGTTCCATTTGTAATGACCAAAAGAGGTTGTAAAACTGGTTTTGTAAGGATTAGAGGGATGTATCTGAATCTGCCAGAATCCAGATTTCATATCAAATTTGGATAATATTTTGCCTTGTTGTAATATTTGTAAAAGATCTTTTTTTTTTGGAATCAGATACCGAATCCATTGAAGGGCGTGGTTTAAAGGTTTGTAATTAATTACAAGCCTAGGCATACCTCTTTCGAGTTCAGCATTTTTATTGACATAAAAAGCTGCACAACTCCATGGGGATTTTCTAGGGCTAATTAATTTTTTGTTTAAGAGATCATTAATCTCTTTTTTTGTAGGTTTCTTGTAGTTCTTGGTTCATTTGGATAGGTCTAGCTTTTGTAGGGATTCAGGATTCCAAAAAATATTTTTCATAGGGGAGTTTGACCATGTGCTTTTGGCGAAACCAAGAAGCATCAGGAAATTCTGAACATAATTCATGTCGAAATATTGTCGTAACATTTTGATTTGGGTTTGAATTGAAGATTGTTTAAGACGTTCTTCAATACATGTGTAACTAAGTTCTTGTTGTAAAAACTCGAGATGGTTTTCTTTGTTTTTGATAGATCGATTTGAGTGATCTGTTTGATTTATCGACCTAATTTATTTATCGGGTTGAATAAACTTAAACATAATTTGTTGGCCAATGACCTTTGTTTTGATACCTTTATCTGTGACAGAAAAGGGTTTGATTTGATCTAGGAATGGTTGTCCTAAAATTATATTTGTGTTTAAATCTTTGACTAAACATAAATTTTGGCTGAGACAGAACCCTTTGTTACAGATGTGGACATCTGATAATTTATAGTTAACTTAGAGGAAAGAACCATTTGCTCCAGTCAATTTTTGGAAGGTTTTTTCAAAGTACTGAGTTGGAATTAAACCTTCGTGAAGACAATTTAACTGTGCGCCTGAATCAATCAAGGCACAAGTTCTGATTTTGAAGACTCTTGAAACAACTAACCTGATAGTAATATACCAAGGTTTCCAAAAGGGTCTATTGATAGTTTGGACGTGCGAAGATTCATTTTGATGTGTTTCGAGGGTCGAATCTTTTAATTTTGAAATTTATATTTTAATGTGTTTAATTTCTTTTTGGAGAGTTTGAACATTAATTGGTTGGGTTTGTGATGTTACTTGTTTGTTTGTTTGATCAATCCATTCTTTAGGAATAATTTGTTGATCCTCAGATCTAATCATGGGATTTGAGGAAAAGGTATTTTGGTAGTAAACATGCATTTGGTTAGGAAATGTTTGCTAGGATCCTTTTGGGATTTGGATTTTTTTTATAATTATGCCTTTGTTTATATTTCCAATGCTTAAAAGTTTTGTTTTGAATCTGTTGATGTAATCAACAAAAATTTCTTATTTGCTTATATTTGGACAAATATTTACGATATTTTTATCATAAAATATTTGAGTAATATTTTGTTCATCTTTAATTTCTAGTGATTTGACAGACATTCTGATTTTTGTGGAAATTTATTATTTTGGTAATTTGGGATAGGAATGATCCTAGAATAAATTGTTTGATTGGTAGCATCTTTGAGATTGATTTTGAGAGAATAATTTTGGGATTTTTTAGGAGGAGGAATTGGTTTATCATAACTAAATTCCTTATATAGAATTTTGGGATTTTGATCTGAGTTGGACAATTGGTCAGACTCATTTACTTTTGGTGTTTGGTTATTATTTTTTGGTTCTTGGAGATTTTTAGAAATAATAAGTTTTGATTGGGGAATTCTTTTGCCAAGGTTTCTATTATAGTTTGAATGGGAAGTAGATCTAAGTTTGGGACTTAAGTTTACTAATATGGGATTATCCTCTGGAAGTGGTATTCCAGGAAAATCAGGTTTTGGAGTAAGATGTTCCTTGTCAAGAATCATGGCATGTTTGTTTTGACTTAAGGTGACTAAATGTTCTTTGGTTTTATCAGGAGGAATAGTTGGATTAAAATAATCACTTTTGAATTTTGAAGGGTTAGCCTGTTTATCCGGTGAGGATAAAGCAGTAACTAAATTTGGATCAGGATCATCATCTGAAGGATCTTTAGAAGATGATTCAGAGAGGAGAGTTGTCAAATGACAAATATCATCCTGGTATTTTTGTTGAATTTTTGGAAGTTCGAAGTCAACAAGTCTTTTGTATATGTGAATTAAAGTCTCTATTTGTTCTATTGTTTGGAGTTTGTTGATATGTTTCATTATGTCGTGTAACTCATGAATTTCAATATAATTATCTAAATAGATAAAAAATTAAATATTCACTTTAAGTCGATTCATACAATCATACCAATTTGATTTGATATTCTGTTGGTTAGATATGGAGAATTGTATAAAAAACCATTCTCGTCGGCTTTGATGTCTAGGAAGATCGAAATCTATCCTAAGTTTGGGTTTATCTATTTGAAAAGAGGATGATGAAGAACATGGGTTTTGATAACTGCAATTATGACTTGACATACTAGGTTCTTGGTCAGAAATAGAATTAGAAGACATTTTCTTATTGATAAACAGAAATTAGGAATAGTGTAAAATATTTTAAAAATGTAAGAATATAGAAATATATTTTATAAATGTGCTACTCTAACCCACTGTACTCCGACTAGCAACCAGGTCTGGACTAAAGAGGCCTGTCCGTGACTCGTCGGGACTTACACTCACTTCTGCCCTATGCATGGCTTTCTCCTCAACCAATCTGTCCCCTGTAAGCTACCGAGGTTGGATTTAAGTAAGACACAAACAAAATATAAACATATGCATACATAGACAAAATATAAACATACACCCAATACCCACCTATTTTTTCAGGCAAATGGCTCTACTACCATAAATGACTCAGGATCTAAAACAATCACATAGTAAATAATGCAAAAATTAATTTGAAAATGTAAACCGACCATGAAGGCGGTATATGCAATATGCATAAATGAATTTATAAATCATAAACTAAAAGTAAAGTGCTGCAACAAAGTACAATCAGAAATGAAATACAAGATGCAAGATGAAAATTTGCAGGGAACTGTAATAACTTACAGGATACTGGAACAAGATGTTTGATACAAGCTTTGGCTTAGATACATGCTTCGGGTGAAGGATGAACCTAAGAGTTTGCTAAGGTAGCTTTGATACAGAGAGGGTTAAGGAAGAAAAGGGAAGAACTCTTTGAATGGGGCTGATGTCCGAGGTGAGTCTCTCTTTGTCTTCTGGAGGAGTCTCTCTAAATTTTACCTCCCTGAATAAGGAAGAATGATCTTCTATTTATAATAGAGGATGAGCCTTGGATGCTTGGAGCCTTGGAGCTTTTGGAGCATTGGATTCTCTTTGAGTGGGAGACAAAGGAAAGGTCCGAAGACATTGTTTTTCCCTTTGGTTTGATCCAGGATTTGTACTGTATTAAGATGGGCTCGGTAGTGGTTTGACTATCTATACTGAGATAGTAACAAAATACATATTGATACGATTACGTAGACATATATATATATATATATATATAGGAGAATACCTAGTTTATTCATTTTCCAATGGCAAATCAACTTAATGGTGGGGTGCAAGTTGGGGTTGAGTAATTTAAAGTCAAAGTACATGGGAGATTGATAAAGTTGAAGTAAACCACACGGGAGGTACGTGAAACTTCTCCAAAAATTAGCCACGGATGATATGACAAAAATGAGGTGCTTACACCAGTCTTACTTGGTTTTCTTCCCATGCTAGGTTTTACCTTAGCTGAAGGAGCCAATGCAATGGCACGATAAGCTTGGGTCTAGTCAGGAGTGGATGTAACAAGATAACCCTTTAGAGAAAATTGGAATCAACTGGACTCTGTACCCCAATTCTGAACCAACTAGAATGGTGTGATTAGCCGTCTATGAACCAACGGTTCAACCAGGATCTCGTATAGCCCATGCCCATTTGATCAAACAAATACAACCACAACCATAATCAGAGTTAATAAACAATAGCAAAAGTCTTTAATATTAATGAACTGAGTATCTAATAGTGATAACATAATTAATTATCCAATTATCTCCAAATGACTAAAGACATAAAATATAATAAAGTAATCAATTACATGTTCTGATAATCCAACAACTAAATCTAATTGTAAACACATGAGTTGCACTCGCACGACGAATCATGCGATTCCACCATAGCTTCCACATCCATCGCAGCAACATGTCCGTACATTGATGCATTCATATAATCTTCCATGGTAGGACTTGCATCATCAACTAAAAATATTCGACGTTGAAAGGGTGAGCACACATCATGGCTTAGTAAGCAAACAAAACAATGCAATAAACATATACATGCATTCAATTTATATCTTTGGTCTAGTTTATAAGTTTGCAATGTGCTATAGAAAGGATTGGTGGCTGTCGCACCTCTATACACGAGTGTGTGAAGCCCCCCAATGGATCAAACACCATTGTCGTCCCACATGCACCCATCATGGAATAGAGATAGAGCTAAAGTGTCCGGATCAAACACCACATAACACTTTCCCTGATGCCCTACCCATACCAACACGTAAGCCCCTATTGGCGAGGGCTTGCAAACTGGGCTCGCAACTAACCAATCCTAATGCTAAATAGTATATCTAAGGTCTCATCCCAGCATCTCTCAATACGTCCATAGAGATAGAGCTAAGGCCCCCCGACAGAGTCAGAGACTATAAGGTCTGAGACCACCTCCCCTGATGCCCAACGATGTAATAGTTCTGCTAAGGTAATGGTGATACGACGATGTTAGTGGACAAGACTTGAGTAGAGATAGAGCTAGAGTCTGGTGACCAGGATGAACCACAGTGTCACGTCCTCCCCCTGATGCTTCACTCGCATCAATCACACTAACCATACACATACATTCACATGCCTATTCCTAACATCATCATCATCATCATGTTATAAATAAACATAATTAAATATGCATGAGCAGTTTTAGCAGGAATATTGGATGACATGTGAAATGCACATTACAAACATACAAGCATAGAATCATTCATGGCATTGGACTCAATAAGTAAAACAGTTTATTATTAGCTAATTAATTTAGGTCTTGTTCCCTCACCTTTGGTTGATGATTGTTTCTCGTTTAAGCTTTGTAAATCACTTTTAGACCACTTGAAAACCTAACAAATTTATAGATTTTAAATTAAAATTTATTTTCATTAATTTAGACTTCCAAAAGCTGAGTGGTCGCAGGTGCGGCAGCACTTGTGGTCTTAGTTTCTGCAACCACAGGGTGTGTGGTCGCTATGTGTGGTCGCATATCATGCGACCATACATGCGACCACACCCTCCCTGAAACTTTTCCGAGGCGTGTGGTCGCATACCATGCGACCACACCCTCCCTGGAACTTTCCCGAGGGCATGTGGTCAATATGTGTGGTCGCATACCATGCGACCACACATGCGACCACACTCTCTTTGGAACTTTCTCGAGGGCGTGTGGTCGATCATATCTGTATGCGACCACACACATGCGACCACACCCTCCCTGAAACTTTCCCGAGGGTGTGTGGTCGATCATATATGCCTGGTGTGGTCGCATATCATGCGACCACAGACCACACATGCGACCACACATGTGATGATCAACTTTTTCACTCTCAACTCAATTCCTTCGTGTTTTGATTCTTTGACTTATCATCATGATCCTTCCTATGATTATTTTATGGTTTAAAATCTATATTTTTACGTAATCCATCATCCTAATAGATTCTCTCCATGGATCTCTTAGAATTTGTCCATGGTTTGATGATTGGGGTCTCACTTTGAATCACTATCTCCTCCATGATCTATTCTAAGTATTCAACTGATGTGGGGGATGGTTTCATACCTTAAACTTGTTGAAGAATTAGAGTTCTCTCTGAATTTCCTCCTCTTAGTCTTCCTCTTCAATTCTTCTTCTCTTCCTCCTCTTCTCTTTCTCTCTTTTTCAGTTTGAGTTCTAAAATGATGAAAGAGGCTAAGGGACATCCTATATATAGAGGAAAACCCTCCATATAGCGTCCTTCTTAGATTAGGAAAGAACCCCCTTTGGATTAGGAAGGTTTCCTAATCATGGAGTCAGTTTGACTTCCTGTGGTCGCAGAACCCATCGACCACACATCCAAAAACTGCGACCACAAGTCCCAGACTCCAATGATCGCATTATTCTAAGGTGTGGTCGACCACACCTGTTTAGGTATGCGACTACACACTCCTAAATAGATGATTTTGGATTCAATTTCATACCTAGCCTTGTGGTATCTTCACGCACTTGGTCCGCTTGGCCCGATCATGATAGGAAGACCTGATACAAGGTGGTAAGACCGGTTAGTACGATACGGGTCTTACACGGAACCAATCTGGTATGTGAAGTCTAAATCCTATGAGACAGGACCTTGCCACCTGACAGGCCTGGAAACCTGTGCGCAGATTCGACACATGTCAAATCCATAGGTTTGAGAAAAGAAAATATTCCCCTAACCTTTAAGCAAGTCCTGTAGGACCTAACTTCCCTTTAACCATCACTCTACGTACAAGGAACAAATCCCTTCCCAATTTTCCCTAAGCCGACACATGTCTAGTTGTCCCTCACTCCCTACCTAGCTGAGAGTCTGACTCAAGAGGCAGACTCACAGTTAGATTAAGTCTCCAATCCTTCTCCCTTAGAGAGTACACTCATCCCAAGGTTCTCATGTGTTTTCGAAAAAAGGGAGATTTGGAAGAAAGGGAGAGCAATAAAGAGCGATAGTAATCGAGAATCAACACTGCCCAACCATTGGCAATCCAACACAAATGAACTACCGGTGAGCTCCTTACCCTTTCGGTTATGACCTAGGTAGGATGTATAATGGAGAAAGAGAAAGTAAGTCCTACGAAAGAGACATCTCCCATACCACCATTAATGGTGGGAAAGATCTTGTCCACCATCATCTCCCCCATCTATGTGCTCAGGGAAGCAAGAGAAACTGGTGCATGGAGGGACCCACAATAGAACCACCGCCAACAGTTGGAGGAACCTCCATCTCCATTTCGACATGCTCTTCCTGTCTCCCTCTTGCGTCCACTGCACCAACAGCCCGAGTAGCCATTGTACCTCTAGGACGTGGCCTAGCCTCCAACTCCTTATCACTGATAACTTCATTCTGTAACTTCATCTTGCAAATAGTGATCCAGTCGAAGACAGAGGCTACGGTCTCATCACAAGAATAATCCTCTGAAACATCTACACCAAGCAAGCCAAAGAGATATGTCAACAGCTTATCGTAGGGCAAATTGCCTGCCTAATCATACTCTGCCACCATGATCATTTGTTGCATCAGGATGCATGGCAGGCACAATTGATGACGGGTCAAAACATTGTAAGTAAGATACTAGCCAAAGGTCAAAACTTCATTGTAGTGACTGCCTTGAGGGAGGATACTGTGTTGAAGGATGTAACAGTAAACCCGAGGGACAGGGTGGTAGTTTATCATTTGGTGTACCTGTCCAAGTTTTAGTAGAAGACTCTAAATCTCCTGTTATTGCCCCTCAGTGAGGAAGTCCTTCTTCAGACAGCTGAACACCACCTCTCCAGCCATAGGAATACCCAGCAAACCAGCCAATTGCTCCTTATTAAATGAAATGTCCACCCTTTTAGTCCATTAGTGATACGCAAGCCCACACCAAATCAAAATCTCCCATACCACCTTCCGCCTAGAGGTTGCAGTAAAAGAGATGAACTAAATCGGGCCGAGTGACGACCCAGTACTGCAACACCGGTGATCATCCTAAAGCGTCAAATGCTGCTTGAACATCGAAGCGCTCAAGTTCTTCGAAGTTCACAAACCTCCCTGCCTCCACTAGCTTGTTTTCATAGCAGGGAAATGTTTCTTGGGCTTCTAAAGAGTGGAAGCGGAACTCGCCCAAGGGGACCTGAGCCCACATCTGACGGCTTGAATTCCTTTGCCTTGAGGCCATTCACCTTGTAAAGAAAAAAATAGTAGATGGATACATATCAACATACTAGTATGCTAAACAAGGAAGTATAGGAAAAGTCAACCCTAACATGGAATAGTACAATCATCTAAAACGGAGAGAAGGGAGATTAAGGACTCGAACAACCCAAGAAGAAATTTTGATAAAACCAAATCATTTACGATTGGCTTAGGACCATATCAATTGTACAAGGATGTAATTTCAACATCTAAGCCTCACTAAGGATGAAAACATTCAACATATCACAATCACATTCACTAGTTTTCATTGGACAACATTCAACATATCTCTGTTAAAATCTATAGCAGCATGAAAATGAAACCAATCGCATACCATAATCACACATTGTTAAGAAGCATAACAACATCCATGTATATATGAAACTACAACATCGGTAGTCTAAAATAAGAAGTAAAACCACCAACAAAAACCCAAACCATGAGATAAGAGTAATCCCAACACCAAAATCCCATCTTTGGAAGATAAACCATGGGAAAGGATCGATAATGATGACTTGGATCATCGTAAATGAAAGAAATCATCACTTAAGCGATTGTACAAATGATTAAGTGAATAAATGGAGAAGAATTGGGGAGAAATCCCCAAATAAATAGTAATCTAGGGTTTTCTTAAAACCCTAGGTGCAAGAATGAAGATGGAATTACATACCCTGAGATCAGAGGAAACAACAGGGATCGATGTTGGAACTTAAAATGGGAGCACCAGAGGCAAGGTTGTCGACTCCAGAGGCACCAAGGAGCTCCAACCGCACAAGAAAAATGGGGTTTCAAAGTTTAAAACCCAGCATTTCCTATTAATAGAGGGAAAAATAGAGTTGTCCTGTCACATGGCACAACCCTCGTGTCAAACCGGACACCTGACCGGACGTCTGACCAAACAAGGCCAAAAGCCCTTAGTAATGAACCGGTCAGACTAACCGGTCGCACTACTGTCAGATCGGTAGGTCCGACCAAACAGTCACAGAAAACCTATAAGGGGCTGGCTGCAGATCCATACAGAACCTTGCCTCCGGATACTCCAACCGGACCCCTCAAATGTCAGATTGTTATGAATAGTGAATGATTAGAAAACCGTAATTAGTCAATTTAGAATATGTTATGTCGGTTCATTATCATCAATGAGTACTAACGACAACGTTACCTCTTCCAATCTGAACTGTGTGGCAGGTACCATAACCGAACAAAGTAACCGTCACGAAAACTAGCACGACGACAAATTGCACCCCTTACTCGATCCAATATACGCAACAGTAAAGGGTAGGATGTGTCATCGGACGGCACGAATGATGGCATGACCCGACTTGTTAGCCCGCTACCCCTCGGCACAACTGTAGAGGGGGCAATCCAAGGGGTACCCAATCTACCTCCACTGCCACCAGGGAACTCAATGGATGACATGACAGCTAGAATGAGGGACTGGCACATACCTTGGAAGCAAATTAGAACACAACTAATCAGTCGCCATCACCTCTAGTGACCTCGCCCGCAGGCAGAACAGTAGTTCTGAAAGGTATGGCTACAGCTATGTGGCAAGAGAAGTGCAAGAGTCAAGACGGTCATTGCCTCAGGAGGGAAGAACGCCTCAAGGAGGTTAAGGAAGCCTACGAAGAATTTGGAATCAAGGGAGATCCCTATACCCAGTGGGGACATCAGAATAAAGCTTCAGAGCGCTAAGGATTTCTGCAGGGAAGTGATTTCTCAGATGTACCATCTCAAATCCCGAGCAGAGGAGGAGAAAGCAACTAGGGAGACCGAACTGATACCAGCTGAGGAAATTTCTAGAGAAGTATACTAGACATACCGCCCCACGGCCCAGCCCAGGTCCAGACCTCTAATGGCCACCATTAGATCATTCCCCAAAGGACTACCCAGATGTTCCAATTGTTACCAAATTGGCCATAAAGTAACGGATTGTCCTAAGCTCCTGACAAACCCACCACCACCACATCAGGAAAACCTTGAAAATCTGGAGCAAATTACGGAACCAAAATTGTTCCCGCCTCAGTCTGAACCAATCACGGCCCTAACTACTAAACCAGTTATCGACCCATTATAGTCTACCCTACCTGTAATGGTCGCGGAAACCGTAGCCCCACAAATTAAACTGTCAATGGTTACAACAAAGAAAATATAGAAGAAGGCACGCCAGTCACTCCAAGAGAAGAACAAGAGCAGGGCTAGACCTGCCCTTTTTACGCATGGTGATGACCCTTGGGTTCTGCCCTTATGTTGCCGAATCAGTCACACTCACGTAGTATGCCCCCAATTAACAGACGACTTAAGAGTTTCGACATTGGTACAGGAATGTCATGTAGACAGAGAACGGGGAACGCAGGGACAGATGCTCAAGCCGGACCAGGTAAACCTGTGAAAACCCCAAATGCCTTGTCTTTACTAGAATTTTGTACGCATGTCTAGATACTTACACCAGCATCAGTAATTGAGCATAACTAGTACAAAAGGTTAGGACATATGTCATACCTTTACCACTATCCTATCTTGCTATTCCTGTAAGTAATACGGGAAAAAAGCAACCATAATAAAAGCAAATGGTAAGCACTGTTGGAGAGACCACACCCCACGCTATTATTCTCCCTTCTTTCTCGATTCCTAGCATATGTTTCATTATGGAGTAAGCTACTATCGTTTCGTAAGATGGTACGACTTTGTTATCCCCAAACCTCTGATCCTGTGTCCGACACCTCCCGAAGGACACAACAGAGAAGTCCCTATTGACTCTCATCTTTCCAACCTAACCAAGTATCGGGAGTTAAGAGTAGGGTTCAGATGTTCGAAACCTTTAGGCAATCGAATAATCAACAACGTAATGATGGGAGAGAGGAATCCTGGGTTCCCATTCAGTCCACCCATCGAAATTGGATCTCTGTAGGACCTACCGACACTGTTGTGAACCCATCGAGGAGCCTCACAAGAATTGAAATTTCATAATCCAAACACTTGAGGCCTGAGATGCTCGATGCCCAGCAACTTGTGCAAGAAATGTATGATAAGTTCGAGTCAGCGATCTCATTCAGAAAGAAGGGAAAGGTGAAACATGCTACGCCGTACACCAACACCACGCAGCAGTTGAACCCTCGTATAACCCAGTATAACTGAGAATGATAATGAAATGCAACTTAATTTTACATGGATCATCACAAAGAGGAACAAAAATATGGTACATATTAGCATTAGTTATGCAAAGTAGTGTGACAATACACTTAAGAATTAGTTTATATAAAGAATTTATGGGTGAGAATGCACATATGAGAATCAAATGATGTATATCCCAAAGAGTAACTAATTTAATAATATTATTATAATAAAATGTAAGTTAATAGATATGAAGAGTGCTCTATGGAGCAAGAGTAGTTGCAATAAATCAAGGAGTATTAAGTCTATGAACGGTTTCAATTGATATTAATACTAAAGGATAAAGGCCTTGTAATGTCAACAGAAGATTCTAAGAGTGGCCGATGACATGTCGCAATGGAAGAATGAAGGATGATACAAGGGAGTACCCCTGCCCATTCGAGCCATAAGATGAATTGAAATTTCGGGGATGAAACTCTTTTAAGGGGGAGTTGTAAAACCTGCACCCATAAAACTAGGTCTGACTCAGTTTTCTTCTTATGCTATGTTTTACCTCGGCTGAAGAAGCCAATCTGTTGGCAGGATAGGACTTGGGTTGAGTCAGGAGTGGATGTAATAGGATAATTGTCATATCCCAAAATACCGGTCTGAAATTTTTTTTTGGTTAACGACTAGATCAACACCATAGTTTGGATGTGATCCTGCCAGGACCTCAGAAGCGGTGCACACACATACCAACCACATACCAACACAATGCCACATACATGTACAATCCAGAGTAATAAATACTGGAAGATAATTAGATAACCATGAGCATGTTATTGATAAATAAAAGTAATACTATCAGTGCTTAACATCTTTATCAAATTTGTTTATCAACCATTTCCATCATCTGACTTAAAGTATCATTGCCCTATAAACCATGGGCTAGCTAAATGTAATATAATCAATCCAAAAGGAAATAATAAAAGAAAACTATTCATTGTTTTGAAAACTCCTCGTTGAGAAGATCTATCCATCGAAGACACATGTGTCACATTCGTAGTCTGTGTCATGTGCTTCGTCTTTATACGCATTCCTCCTAATTGGACTAAGTGAGAGATCACAAGCGTATTCAAATAATCAGCAATAGTAGTACCTGTAATATCATCTAAAAAGAATGGCGAATGTAAGTGTCAGCTCTCCAACATGAACTCAGTGAGAAACAGACAAGCAAGCAAGCAATATGCATGATCAGTTTATTACACACAACAATGCAATAGTCCGGTATCATGTATGCTAGTATGCTATGGTAAGGCCTAGCCACACTTTTCAAAAGCTGACCATAACTTCCATGCATGGGAGTGTTGGATACTCACCAGCCTACTCCAATAGCTCAGGTGTTCCCACATAACATCCCAATCAGAGTAGTGATCGGGTAACAAATCTGGCCAGTGACGTTCCAACGAACACTGTTGACCCTTCCCCTTCATCACTACACTCTACTAGTACCTGACCCCCAACTGGTCAGGGTTACATACAAGGGTGGTGCTACTAACCAAATCCTACATGTCATCCAAAATATCCCTCTCACCAATCCTAGCAGGAATCCCAGACCATCCATTTTGTCCCCCCCAAGATGCTATCCTACCGCTAGGGGTGAGGAGTGACATACTCGTCTAGAATTTCCTGCCAGGACAGATACAGCAGTCCTCAACCATTTCACCACTGCCTACCAGATCACAGTGACATACATCCACATAACAATATATATTATAAATGCAAATGCATACACAAAGCAGTTATTAGATGACATGTTATCACAACAATCATGTGGCACAACGAGCATATGTTATAAACACTTCAAAATTGATTAGGGATTCTGTTCCTCACTTGTAATTACAAGATTATGGTTTCCCACACTAGAATAACCAATGTTCCTAATATGCTCTACACCTATATAGAGTGTGGAAACATGGTTACGATTTCTACATTATTTATTAGCAATTTATCGAAGCCTAGGGTTTGCCAGTCGGTGCCTCAGTCGCTACTGTAGCGATCGCCATAACGTCCGACAGAGCTCAGAACCTTCAGCCAAGGGTCAGTCGATACAGTGTCAATGGCCACCTCATTATCTGACAACTTCCAGAGACCTTTCTGGGACTGGTCGATTGCTACGCCGACTCTTATAGTCTATCATCTGGTGCATTGTCCGACCTCTTTCCAAAGGTCAATTAATGGTCTTCCATATTAGAATTCTACTATAAACTTAGTCCATACATTGCTAACCTAGTATGGTCCAATGGTAGGGTATCTCTTAAGTCTAAGTATCAGCATAACGAGGATGAAATCTAGGGCTTAACCTCAATCATTCATTGAGAAGGTGCGATCTCAGGACCAAGGAATAATAAGGTAATTCTACCATTGATAGAGAATGATCATCAATCATTCAAACATGATATTCTACAGGGTATGGAACTTTATCAGGTTCTATAGAGAATTTAGAGTTTTATCGATGATTTCTTAATCAATGTAAGTGTACGTTGTCAATAGATATCCATACACTAGTGCTGCTGAACTTCTTTTCCTTCCTTCAACTTCCTCCCTTTTTCAGAGAATGCGTTAGAGTTTTCTAAGACTAATACATACTCTGAGGTGGGTGATAAGATAGGTTTTTATTCTATTTTGGTGTCCTCTTTGGAGTAAAACTCTTAGTTAGAATGGAGGACTCCTAGGGAGTTGCCAAGTAGCAAGAGTTTGAATTATAGAGGGACTCCTTCCATTCTAACAATCCAAAGGTAGTTATAATAGGTATGGGCCCCTCTAGATTCATTTATGGGTCTAAGGAATATCCTAAATGGCTTCCCAAAATGAAACTAACTGTAAATCTCAAGGATAGGTTAGTTTTAGCCTGGCTGATCGATGGTCCCAGTCTTTACTCCATCTGGTTTCCTGATCCCTAATAGCGATCAGCCCCCTTTAAGATTGCACATTAACACATGGCAAGAAATTTTTGAGAGTTTAAAGGATACCTACCATGTTAGTCATCAATTTGGCGTCAAATCAGGTTCAACTACGATGGAAAACCCTGGCATGAAAGAAAATCCAAGTTAGGCCTGGTTTTCTGGGTGGAGGTTTTACAACTCCACCCCCTTGAAAGAACTTCATCCCCAAAATTCCTACTTACCCGTTGCTTTAAACAAGTAAGGGTATCTTCTCTTCATTGATTCCTCTTCTTCCCAAGACAGGTCTTCCATGTGCAGATTCTTTCACATGACCTTGACGTAGTAAACATCTCGATTCCTCTCCAAGATCCTTTGAGGTTCAAGTTCCATTGTCAAGTCTTCATTTAACTGAGGAGGATCGGCTTTTAGTACTTGGGATGGGTCTTGTATGTACTTTTTCAACATTGATATGTGGAATACATCGTGTACATCTGCTAATGATCGTGGTAGTGCTAATTGGTAGGCTATAGTTCCATACTTCTTTAGGATCTCATATAGACCCACATATATAGGATTCAATTATCCCTTCTTACCGAAGCATTTTAGTCCTCTGAAAGGTGAGATCTTCAAGAACACCTTATCTCCAATAACAAACTCAATATCCTTCCTTCTAATATTAGAGTTGCTCTTCTATCGAGCTTGAGCTGCTTTGATTCTCTCCCTTATTATGTCCACTTCTTAGCACGTCTCTTGGACAAAATCTGGTCTAACTATCTGTTGGGGAAATCTACCACGTCACTAATAAAACACTGACACATAGGACTCAATTGACCGCATAGACATTCTCGTATGGATATTAGAAAACATCCCCATGAATCCAATCATATGAGTTAAGGGTAAAAAGCGTCGTTTCCAGGCTATGTCGAGGACATTTCAGGTATCAAAAACTACAAATGGAAAAAATTGCATTTATAGAAAAAGCATTATTCACTATAAATAGATCAGATCCTGAGAATTCAGGTACGCAAAACATTAATTACTCATTCTTGGGATTCTCGCTCTGACACTTCGGACTCGGGATTTCTCTCTTGCCCCACCACATAAAAGGTGGGATCGAATTCTAGGTCCATTGATCATTCACAGATTCCTAACTTCAGCATCGGAGTGGACTCGGGGCCATAAGGCCCGCCCCCCTTGTCTCTTGTCTTTGTCTTGCAGGCCCCGTCAGCATGGACCTTGGATACGAAATTTGGCTGAAACAGTTTGGCGCCCACTATAGGGCCGCTTGAATAATTCAAAGTTAGAAGAGTAATGTCAGAATGAAATCTTTGAGCATGAGCCATTGAAGGACGAGAAGCCACACAGTCAACCTTAACCTGCGTAACTCACCCGGCATCAACCGCCAAGAGGGAAGACCGGCCTAGAGGAAAGGAAAAAGGTCAAAAGCCAAGTCCCCACCACCAGAATATGTCACCTATGAGTAGTTTGATGCTATAGTGCAGCAATTAGAAGAGGTAACAAGAGCCCTGCAGGCTGCCTAGTACCCACTGATGGGTGCAACCTCACAGCCCCCGGTAGGGATCCTTCCCCCCGTTGGGGTTATCCCTCCATATCGGCCAACCCCTCGAAATGGCCCCTAACTAGAGCCCTCTCAGCCTGGCAGGCCATGATGGCCTCATGCAGAGGGAGAGGCAAGGGAACCTCGAGCCCATCAAGATGAAAGCAGGACCGGCTCGAAGGCTCAGAAAGCTCGGATACCCATGCAGGACCAGCTAGGACCATACCCAAACGTTGAACGATGGATTGAAGACATTGAAGACGACACCCCGCCACGGGAAGTAGATGTGCCACCTAACGATGGAGCAAGGGCTCTGATGCACAAGGAGACAACTGCACAGATTGAAGATCAGCTGGTGAGGCTCTAGTAGAAGATTGAACTTTTGGAGAAGAATGGCCATAATGCGGAGACAGAAAAGGATTACTCAGTGGACAACCCCCTCACCGACGTCATCATGAGGGTACCCATGCCTAAGCGCTTCAGCATGCAACCCATAGACACCTACGATGGGTCTACCGATCCAATTGAACACTTGAACCATTTTTTGGGAGCAATTAGGCTTCATGCCAACCCAGATGCGAACATGTGCAGAGCATTTCAGTTAACCCTAAAGGGCGCCGCGTGGATGTGGTTTAACAACCTTCCCCCGAGGTCAATCGATGGATTCCAGACGTTAAGCAAATCATTCCAGATGCACTTCCAGGGGAGGCGAATACAACATAAGATGAGTACACACTTGATGAATATGAAACAGCAACCAAGGGAGTCTCTGCGAGCTTTCCTAGCCAGGTTCAATTTGGAGGTACTTCAAGTTAAGGACATTGAGGATCCTGTCCATTTCGCCACCCTTCGGGCTGCAGTCACTGACGAAAAGCTTCAATTCTCCATCGCAAAGAAAGAGCTTGCTGACCTCCAAGAACTCCTAGCCTGCTACGAGAAGTTTGCTACCGCAAATGAAATTTACGAAGCCAATAAGGGCGTGCATGCCCCAGTCAACAAAAAGGGAGATGAGACAAAGGAAGCTGTACAACACGGTGAGCACAAGCGGTCTAGGAGGGAAGAAGCGCAAGCTAGGGGATGTTGAGAAGATTTGAGGATTACACTCCTTTGAACCGTCCATTGGGTGTCGTATTCACTTTAATAGAGAAAGATGGATACCTTTAGGGCTACCAAAAATTGTAACCAAGGCACGAAGGCAGAATCCAAACAAGTATTGTCGGTATCACTACGACATTGGACACACAACAGACGAATGCCGATTTTTATAGGTTGAAATCGAAAACCTCATCAAGAGGGGATAATACGGTCAATATGTGGATCACAATGAGCCCAGAGGTCCAATGGTAGCTCGAGAGGATGCAAGGGCACTCCCTCTTCCCCCTCGAGAGGAGTTTCCCGAGCGGAGACCGCACAGACAGATGCGACAAGCGGAGGACATAGGGCACAGACTGGATGCTCGACAAAAACCATTTGACAATGAGAGAAGAGGGGAAAGAAACGACAGAAGATACAGAGACCGACGGGTAGAAGAGGCACTGAGGCATGAAGAAAGACAAGAAAGGGCGCCTACTCCGGCGTAGAGGGTGGTCGGCATCATCCGAGCTCAATTTGCCTTCGCCCTCGATCTAGTCCCCCGGCAGGCGCACGAGGTCGGAAGAACCCTAAACACATTGGATCCCAGAGGGCGACAGCTTGTGTGCACCAATCCTAGAATCTCCAACCATCGACAAGATCAGACGAGGCCGCCTCTCCCTCACTTGGTATTAGATCCCCCTGAGCAGCTCGTCGACTGTCCCTTCGACCTTGTCAATGCAATTCGTGTCATACCGAAGGGCTACGTTCCCCTCGTGAGGACGCTGGGTCAAGACAACATTGGTAGCGTCTGAGTCACTCAAAACCAGCTCTTAGTTGACCGACTTGCTTTGGTTGCAGTGCCCACCTCGACCTCGGACAAAGATCCATCATTTGACTACCCACGAGAGGGAAGGAAGGTAATGACTATTATTAGTGGCCCTGCATCAGGCAACACATCCGCTAAGGCCCAGAGGGCCTACTCAAGGAGTGTAAAGTCTACCAAATGGCCAGGGAAGAGGGCGAGAACTAGAAATTTCTTAATCTTTAGCGATGAGGACCTATGCAGATTAGAAGTCTCTCATGATGACGCTATCATTATTACTCTGCGCATTGACAACAACGATATCCACAAGATCATGGTGGACATTGATAGCTCTATCGACATAATATATTGGCAAGGCTTTCAGTGCATGGAAATATCTCAAGATCACCTCTAGCCGGTAGATTATGCACTGATCAACTTCTCTAGAGACCTTGTGACAGTCAAGGGCTCCATTCGGCTTCCTGTCAGGGCCAGCTCTTACCCCAAGGAGTCACGTGTTATTATGAAATTCTTGGTCGTCGACGTACCTTCTTCATATAACTCATTGCTCGGCCAGGACTGCCCGCCTTGCAATGTGTCCCATCCATGTATCATCTGGTAATTAAATTTCCAACACCCTGGTATAAGCACCCCATTTTTGCCATCCCTAGTTGAATAAAGTCTTACTGGAGAGTAAACATCAAAGTGGGAGAAGTAAGATAAAGTTTGGAAAATACAGGGGAGGCGAGTGAAACTCTCTAAAAAATGATAGTCGATTAGCCCCGGCATGCTCTCTATAATGATTTGAGAATAACTGAGAGGATTCCCAGTGTCCAGGAGCCTAGGTGAATACATATGGCAAGTTGGTGGATCTCAATGCAAGATTTGGAATTTGGCTGTGACTTTGATGAGGTTTTCGGTGGGCCCCACAGTAAGAAAATGGGTTGCAACCTACATAGATGCGTAGGTCTTGGAAATACCTTCAAAATGAGACCAGAATCGCTCAATTTTAATGTCAAGAAGATATGGTGATTTTAGTCTGGGAATAAGAATAAGGGTATTTTCTGAAGATTAATAATATCTAAGGGTTTGCATGCAAATTATCGTAAATTTAATTATATAAACTTCATCTTCTCATATCTTTCTCATACAACGTCCAAATGAAGTGATTCCAGTGTCATTATTCCTCATTTTTGGTGCTCTATAATGTGAACGTGGAAAATCTGGAGCAGATATCTCTAAAGGATCCCATGCAGACCTACAAACCGATATGCCTGTGTAAACTTCAATTCCTCATAATTTTATTATCTGACGTCCATATCTGTGTTCAAGTCTCAATATGTTTCATTTTCGGTGCTCTACAAAGTGGATGTGAAGGATTTGAGACAGAGATCTCTGAAGCATCCCATGCAGAGTTGCTAGTCGAATTATCATGAATTGACCTATTTATACTTCAGAAATTCATAAGTTGATCATTTTACATCCAAATGAGGTGATTCAAGCTCCAGTATTCCTCATTTTTAGTGCTCTACAAAGTGAACTTGGAAAATATGATGTAGAGGTTGTCAAAATATTTCATGTAGAATGACAGCGAAAACAGCCTATAAAATGATAGAGAGAGAAAAACCAATCTTGGCCCAACTCAGCTCAATCCAAGCCAATCTTGAGTCAACCTAGTCAACCTATGTCAGTTTGATCTAGTCAATCCAGCTCAAGTCAGTCCAAACCAAACTGGTTCACCAATGTGCAGACACTTGTCATATGTATATATTATATTGTGTATTATATATATATATATATATATATATATATATATATATATATATATATATATATATATATATATATATATATATATGTCCAAAAAGAGAAAAAAATTAAAAAAAGGGAGAGAATTGGGACGGTTTCGAAAAGAGAGAGAGAGAGAGAAAGTCATTTGGTCGTAGGTCCCATTGGCAAGAAAAAAAAAAAGGAGAATCAAAGCCGTGGGAAATAGAGTAGCCCACAGTTGGAGGAAAAAAGAAGAAGTCGTGAGGAGAGAGAAAGTCATGGGAGAAGAACAAGGAAAGAAAAAAAGGAAAAAAAAAGAGAAAATCCAATGAGAGAGAGAGTGAGTTTTGATGGGACTCTAAAGAGGGAAATAGATGGGGCCCACTAATGGGATGGTTTAGGTAATATGGGAGAGAAAGCCGTAGGACCTAGAGAGAAAAGGAAGGAAAAAAAAATAGGAAAAATCTAAGTGACCTAAGGGAGAAGAACAAGGAAAAGGAAAGAAAGAAAATAAAAGGAAAGGAGAAGAGCCATGGTACTCTAAAGGAGAAGAAAAAAGAAGGAAAAAAGGAAAGAAAAAAGAAAGAAAGAGAGGGACGTCCTAAGAGGGAGAAAAGAGAGGATTTAAGAAAAAACCGAAATTGACAAAAGAAAGAAAAAAGAAGGAAAGAAAATAAAGGAAGGAAATCAGAGAAGAGGAGGATGTTTGAAAGGGAGAAATGAGAGGGTTCTAAAGAAGAAAAAAAAATTTGAAAAGAGGGGAGACGAAATTGTGAGAGAAGAAAAAGAAGAAAGGGAAAGAGAAGAAGAGAAGAAAAAATGAGAAGCTAAGAAAGAGGGAACTCTCTGCAAAGAGGTAAGTCCATTCTCTATTGTTATTTTCTATTACATACCTGTAATTCATGACCCCTCATCCATTGTTGTAACCAAAAATTTGGTTTGATATGATTCCATGATGCTAACATGTCGAAAATTGTTTGAATATGCCTATTTTTGATAAATCATGATTAGAGATGCTATATTGCATGCATGTTGATGCTGTAATACCCATGTTTGATATTTTTTATGCATTAGAATATGTTTAAAATACTCAATGGAGAAAAATTGAATGTCATATGATGATTTTTGAATATTTTAATATTTCTTTTATAAGGTGGATTTCAGATCTAGAAATTCCTAATCTGGAATCCAATTTTGGGACATGCATCTCATATAGATTTTTGATGAATTTTAAGACTAAAATTTTATGAGATACTCATACATATATTAGAAAGTTTTCCTACAAACTTTAACTCATTTGGAGTTGAGAAAGTCTAGATAAAAAAGCCCCAATGGTGCTACTATCCTTCTTAGGTACAGTGCAAATCCTCATCGGAAAAGCTCTAAAAATGGAATTTACGGCCATAATTTGATAATCCTTCCTTTAGAGAAAGTGATAGATATGAAGTCATGAAAAATTTGGCACTAGATTCAGACTTTTATGATTTTTTATGGATTTCATATGATTTTTGAAGTGCACCATGGTTTGTTTTAGGGTCAGTTAGAAGACACTGAATTGTATGACTAAGGTGAGATGTTTGAGCCATGAGGATCTTTCTATTTGCATGATATTTTTTAATGAAGTGTTAGATCTATCAGTTAGCTACATGACCATATGCCTGAATTCTATTTTCAATGAGTGGTTGATTTTATATAAAATTTATGGTGCAGCTAGTCAGAATCTGGAACAGACTTGACCAATGCACATGCCTACACTTGTGGTGCATATTCGACCCATTTTGGTTCCCTGTTAGGATTTTCCTTCTTGAGACAAAATCTAGTCTCCGAGTCCTATTTTAGAGGATGTATTTTGAGGTTAAGTTGAATATGTATGAAGTATGCATATTTTGGCAAAGGCCAATAGAATCTATTGATTGCAGTAAAAATCATAAAAATCTATGCATAAGTATCATGTAGAGATTTTTTTAGACATCACTTCCTTGAAGGAAAAGGTGGCTCTTGAGTCTGGAAGACAACCAAGTTAACATATAATTTTTTGTATGATTGAAGAATATCTTAGGATTATTTTCCCAGGACTGGTTCGAATCTAAAAAATCAGTCTGACCAGTTGTCATAGTCTGACCTTGTATGCATGATTTAAACCGTTAGATTTCCATCATATTGTGCCTTACAAGAATTTGAGACCATTAGATCCTGATCATGAGTATCTCATTTGAATCTGAACCATTGGATTGATCATGAGTGATATAAATGAACCATTAGATTGTCTTGATGATTGATTTGAATGGATAGATTATCATCTTGAGTGATTTGAATCGTTGGATTAATTTCATGAGTGATTTAATTGAATCTGAACCATTGGATTGACCTCATAAATGTTTAATTGAATCTGAACCATTGATCAAATATGATCTTGACCACATTGATGATAATTGGTTACATCAAATTTGAGTAGTCGATCAAATATGATCTTGGTCACATTGTTGATGATCGATGTTTGATCAATGCTTTCGCATGCTTGCTATTATATTGATTCACATGCTTCGTTGCTATATTTGAGATGATATATGCTGTTGTTGCTATATTTAAATGATATTTATTGTTGGTAATAACTTAATTTCTGCAACACCCTAGTCGAACTGCCATATCTGTACACCTAGAAGACATATTAGGAGTGGGGACGTGCATGTAGGCACCCACATTCATGGGAAGGGTAAGAATGAAAATGATAAATTTTAATCAAGAATCAGAAAGGCTAGCCCAACACATGCCAAATTAGGGTTTTAGGTCAAGGGTAGCTTAGGATGATCCCTACCCCTTCAGCTCATCTCCTCTAGAATACAGAGAACTAGATAGGTGTGATGTGAATCAAACCATAGAGCATTTAGGTTCCACACCATGATCTTAAAAGAATATACACATCAATGAATGAATCCTCATTTCGAATTATGCGGATCCTGATTCTTAAGGTAGTACCTAAAATACGTAGGCAGTTTGGTGAGATTTCTAAACACGGTTCCACACCATGATCTTAAAAGAATATACATATCATTGAATGAATCTGCATTCTGAACTATGCGGATTCTGATTCTTAGGGCAGCACCCTAAGATACGTAAGCAGTTTGGAGAGGTTCCCAAACACGGACTCATATACCCTTGCTCCTCGAGAGTAGAGAGAAAGACACCTTGCTCCCTGAGAGTAAAGAAGAGACAAATTGCTCCCTGAGAGGAAAGAGAGATAGATTGCTCCCCGAGAGTAGTGAGATAAACAGATTGCTCCCTGAGAGTAGAAAAAGAGACACCTTGCTCCCCGAGAGTAGAGAGAAACAGATTGCTCCCTGAGAGTAGAGAAAGAGACAGATTGCTCCTTGAGAGTAGAGAAAGAGACAAATTGCTCCCTGAGAGTAGAGAAAGAAACAGATTGCTCCCTGAGAGTAGGAAAAGAGACAGATTGCTCCCCGAGAGTATAGAGACAGATAGATTGCCCCCTGAGAGTAGACACATCCTTGCTTCATGAGAGTATCAAAACATCACAATGAACTACGTTGTACCTGATTTTCAAGACCTCTGAAATACGTAGGCAACTTGGAGAACCTCTCCAAGTATGGTATCACATCTTAGAATCCTTAGGTCCTCCATACCATATCCATATCATATCCATATCATACCCATATCTATATCTATATTCACTTCGACTCACATTAGGCTATATCTAGATTCAATCTCAATCATCATTAAGCATAAACTTCAACTTGAACAATTGAATCTAATGAAGTTTAATCATAAATCACATCCATAAACCTTAATCACATTTCGTACGAATTACATTATGGACTTGATTTCCAAGATTGGAATACGTAGGCAATTTGAGATGTCTTGGACGTATCAGATTCAGTCCATCACCAAACCATATTTGGTTCAGTTCATTGTATATTATTATTTTTTGTTTATTTATTTTGAGAACATGTTTGGCTAAACCTAGGTTAGAAGAATTTAGCATCTTGGCATAAGATCCCCCATGAGCCCTAGTCATCATCCATTGACCATGAATAGTCAGAACAATAGAGTCTATGGAAAGTAGAATCACATATGAGGCCAATTATTGGATCGGGCAGTTTTGGGTGCCTAACACCTTCCCAAACTGTACCTTGAACGCTTACCCGTTCTTTGATAGACCAAAGCCAATATATTGGATCCAATGAGTCAATAGAAGTCTTTTCTTATTATGATACTACATTTTTATAGGTCCTAGACGTTAATCTAGGTGACGACTCCAAATCATTATTTTTTCCGTCCATCGAAGATGGGTGGAAGAGACTAACTTTTGTCCTCACACCAGGGGGTAGGAGAATGCATGATGGATCAACTAGTAGCCTGCAAGTGTTACTCGGTCGAGTTGAGCAGCCTTCGTAAACTGGCCCAGGCCTTCCTGATACAGTTTAAAGATCTGAGGGATGACCTCACCTAGGAAAGGGGGACCCCTGTCGATGACCTTCTCACCATTCCCTTTGACAAGGCGAACCCAGAGAAGACTGTGCAGATAGGTTCCACTCTCAAAGAACCGTGGAAGACTGAATTAGTAACCTTTTTGTGTAACAATGCCAATGTCTTGGCATGGACGGCCTCCGACATGCCAGGCGTTTCAAGGGAAGTGGCAGAACATGGCCTAGGCATCGACCCCCACCACCCACCCGTGCATTTAAAAAAATGATCGTTTGTCCCAGGCAGGCAAAAGCTCATTGATGAAGAAGTGGATAAGTTGGTCAAGGAAAACTTCGTGCGTGAGGTCACTTACCCAGAGTGAATCTCCAATGTCGTGATGGTCCCAAAAAAAGACAACAAGTGACGGATCTGCATTGGTTTTTAGGATTTAAACAAGGCGTGCCCCAAGGATAGCTTCCCTCTCCCATGCAACGACCAGTTGATCGATGCCATAGTAGGGCATGAGCAACTCAGCTTCATGGATGTCTACTCAGGCTACAACCAGATCAGGATGCACAGGGTTGACGCAGAAAAAACTGCATTCGTGACTAACCGCAGTCTATTTTGTTACGACGTCATGCCATTTGGGTTAAAAATACTGGCACGATGTACCAAAGGCTGGTGAATAAGATTTTTGAGAAGCAGATCGATAGAAATGTCGAAGTCTACGTCGATGACATGTTGGTCAAGAGCCTGGCGACAGACGATCATCTGAAGGATTTAAAAGAAGCATTCGGGATACTATGGCAATACCACATGCGGTTGAATCCCGCCAAGTGGGCATTCGACATAACATCCGAAAAATTCCTTAGCTTCATGGTATCCAACCGCGGGATAGTGGCCAACCCTGTCAAAATTTTAGCAATACTCGATATGCCAGCACCAACTAGATGACGACACGTCTAGGAATTGACAAGAAGAATCGCCGCACTGAGCCGTTTCATGTCCAGGTCCGCCGACAAGTGTCTACCATTTTTTCAAAGTTTAAAAGGGAACAAGACGTTCGAATGGACAGATGAGTGCAGGAAGGCCTTTGAGGAACTAAAAATATATCTGGCATCTCCACCCCTGCTCACAAAGCCTGAGACAGGCGATATACTCTAGCTATATCTGGTCGTATCCTCAAGGGCAGTCAGCGAGGTTCTCGTCAAGGAAGTCGATAATACACAAAAACCGATATACTACGTAAGCAAAGTCCTACTGGATGCTGAAACTCGATACAAGTTCATCGAGAAGGCCACCCTAGCTCTTGTCATGGTGGCAAGGAAACTCCATCCTTACTTTTAGGCACACTCCCTAGTCGTTCTCATGGATCAGCCACTGAAGAAAATTCTCACCAAGCCAGAGGTGTCAGGACAAGTCGTTAATTGGGCCATCGAGCGGTGTGAGTTTGACATCACATATAGGCCTCAAACAGCCATCAAGGCACAAGCCTTGGCAGATTTCTTGGTCGAATCATCCCTCCTGGAGGAACCAGGGTCAGAAGGGCATGCAAACCCCGTGGTTGAGGCTCCTCGGCTCCCTTGGATCATGTTCATTGATGGAGCCTCCAGCAAGGGGGAGTGTAGAGCCGGCTTTATCTTAACAAGCCATGAAGGATTCCAAATCCAGTATGCTTTAAGATTCATGTTCCGAACTTCGAACAACGTGATAGAATATGAGGCACTCCTCGCCAGCCTACGGTTGGCCAAGGCCTTTTGTGCCAAAAGGATTAAGGCTTCTAGCGAGTCGTAGCTAGTAGTCAAGCATGTTAACAGGGAATACGAAGCAAGAAAGACAAACATGGTAGCCTAACTAGCCAAGGTAAGAGAGCTAACATCAACCTTTGACAGTTTTACCCTGAAGCACATCTCAAGAGAGCAGAATACCCATGCGGACGCACTCTCCAAATTGGCGACGTCAGACTTGTCAGATTTGTGTCATTCGGTCTACATAGAAACCTTGGTCAAATCAAGTCTCGACCCAAGCGTAGAGATCGTCCTCTTCACATAGGCAGAACTTTCATGGATGGATCCCATCAGCTCATATTTGGAAAGCGGAGCTCTCCCAGATGAGAAGGCCGAAGCCAGACAGATCCTATCAAAATCAATGCACTTAGTACTGGACCAAGGCATCCTATACAAGAAAGCCTTCACGTTTCCATTATTGAGGTGTTTACGGCCATCTAAAGCAGCCCTAGCGATCAAGGATGTACACGAGGGTATTTACGGCTCCCACCTAGGTGGTCGAGCCCTGGCACAAAAGATTATATGCCTGGGATTCTACTGGCCTAGAATGAGGGAGGAATGCTTGGACTACAACAAAAAATGTGAGAAATGCCAGCTGTATGCCCCGGTCCCACACCTGCCTGTAGCACCTCTATGGCCAATCTCCTTACCTATCCCATTTGCAACATGGGATATGGACATTGTGGGGCCCTTCCCACCGGTGTGGCACCAGAGAAAATACGTCATCGTTGCTGTAGACTATTTCACCAAATGGGCCGACGCCGAAGTAGTATCAAGCATTCCTGAAAGCACTATCTGAGAGTTCTTCAAGAAATCTGTCATCTATCGCTATGGCATCCCACGCGTGTTGATCACGGATAACGACGCATAATTCACCAACAAAGCCCTTGCCAAATTTTGCTTAGAACTTAACATCGACCATCGGTACGGTACTATGAAGCATCCCCAGACCAGCGGACAAACAGAGTCTACCAACAAAATCCTTGTGCAGGGGATTAAGAAGCGTTTGGAAGGAGCCAAGGGGAGGTGGCTGGATGAGCTACCCCACATCTTATGGGCATATCGAACCACTCCTAAGGTGACCATAGGCGAGTCACCCTTCATGCTGGCATTTGGAATGGAAGCAGTAATCCCGTTGGAGGTCCGCGTTCCATCCCATTGGGTGACGCACTTTGATCCTGCAAACAAAGAAGAAAGCCTTCGAACAAACCTTGATCTACTGGAAGAAGTCTGGGACCTTGCACAAATCAAAATTGCTTCCCAGGAGCAGATGATAGCTCAGCATTACAACAAGCATGTCCACGAGAGGACTTTTTGCGCCGGTGATCTTGTGTTCTACAACACCCTCGCTTCAGATCCCACCAACCAAGGCAAGTTGGCCCCTAATTGGGAAGGGCCATACAAGGTGACCCACAAACTACTGAGTGACGCCTATCATCTGGAGGATATGGAAGGCAAGGCACTGCCTCGCGCTTGGAATGCGAAGCACCTTCGCCATTTCTACCAATAGCTTCGGCATAACCGCATGTAACACTGTTCATTAAGTTCAATTTTAATTTTTTAGTTTCACTATGTACATGATTACAGTTAGTAAAAAATCCCTCTTTTCTCCGCCACATCTTCCTTAAAAACAGTGACCCATGCAGCCAAATGAGTTTGCTCCACCAACACCTCTGGCCAAGGAGGGTAGATCGAGCTCCAGAAGTGACCCATGTGGCCAAATGAGTTTTCTCCATGAACACCTCTGGCTGAGGAGGGTAGATCGAGCTCCAGAAGTAACCATGTGGCCAAGTGAGTTCGCTCCATGAACACCTCTGGCCGAGGAGGGTAGATCGAGCTCTATAAATGACCCATGCGGCCAAATGAGTTCGCTCCGCGAACACATCTGGCCGAGGTGGATAGATCGAGCTCCTCAAGTGACCTGTTTGACCAAAGGCATTCAATTCCAAAATTCACTTGGCCGAGGTGGGTGGCCCCATTCCAGTCAACCTGTTGCGCATGAGAACATGTAAAAATCCATCCAACCAACCAAGCCCACTGGGGCAATACACAATTCTAGCCAAGGAAGGAAGACATGCAAAGACAATATGAAGTCAATAAAGGACAACCACATCCGTATATTCGACAAATAAAAAAGTGGCAATTACAATGTTGTAAACAAGGCTCCTCTTCCAAAACCAACATAAGGCGCCCTGATAATACTACCAAAAAAAAAAAAAAAAGTCACATAGAAAAATCACTGACCACCGTCTCCTTTGTGAGCCAGTCCACCACTACCGGAAGCACCAATGTCGTGGGGGAAAGAGCTGCCACGGGTTATAGGAAAGCTTGTGGGGGAAGAAATGCTGACCCGCGGTGTGGAAGGAGACTCCTCCCTAGGGTCAGGAGAAGGTGGAGCATCCTCCCCCGCTAATACCTCTGTCAATTGTCGAAAGATCTCTAGGTCATCTTCTTCCACAATTTCCGTCGACACCTTGATAGGCTTCAGGCACTCGACATCAATGTAATCCACCCTGGGGACCCTTTCGTTCACATAATCCTTTAGTGCCTCAGCACCTTGGGTAAAGCTGTGTAGTGAGTTTTTCCCCACAAGCTCCTTGAATGCCTCGGATTTTTGGTATAATCGAAAGGCCCCAGTAGTAATAGATCAGACCTTGAGGAAAGCATCCTTGTACTTGGTCCCTTGATTCCTAGAAACCTCGTTGATCGATTTCAGCTTGGCAATGCTTTCCTTAGTCAACCTCTCTGACTCCTGCCGGCCGGCTCTCTCCTCGTGCAACGTCTCTACCTTGGCCCGAAGTTGGACGCTCTCTGTGGCCATAGACTTGATCTCCTACTCCTTGGAACGAAGCTGCACCCTGGCATCATCCCGCTACTCCTTCACTTAATGCAACCTCTGGTCCATCTCACTTAGATCCTTCACTGTTTTTCCTGCACGCTGCTTCAGGGTTTCCATATACACCTCGAGCTACAAAACACAAAAAAAAAAGAACTTTTATCACCAAGGTTGATGTCAAAAGCACAGCTTGGAGCCACTGGAAACAGGGGGAAGGGGGAAACAGCGAAGCCAGCAACTCACCGATTCTGAGAGAGTATCTGCCTCCGATATCAGAGATGGAGTGGACAAGTCCTGTACCAACTCCCAGTCATGAGGGAGAATGGCTCCTTTCATCAATTTGCGCACCCCACGTATATCACCCATTGGCCGTGTCATCATTGGTCAGAGCTCAATCTCGACAAAAGACCTGCTCATCACCAGTCTTTTTCCTAGGCAAGGGGCCAATCAGAGGGATCTGCCAGAATTCTCTCATGTCTCCAACTAGCCCCAAATACTCCCTCGGCCTGGACGACGACGGAGTTGGTTGTTGTTGTTGCGAGCGCTGAGGAGTAGCATGCCTCTCCCCCCCCTATGCCAGTCGATTCTGTGAGGACAAGCACTGCCTTAGGAGTTGTCACAGTAGTCCCCTTTCCTGAAAAGTCAAGAACACGGTACTAAGAAATCAGGGGCATGCCATAGATACTCAGGAGATGCCTTACGTGATCTCTTCAGAGTCTTCCTTGTAGGCTCACCCTCGACACTTCGCCTCTCCTGGAGCCTCTACTTGTCATGCTTGGCCCTCGCCCTCTTCTCCTTGGCCTCCCATTCTTTGGCAGTCTCCTTCCTATGCAGCTCCGATAGATATTCCTTCAACAACATCACTACAGTGGGCAAAGAAAGAATCAGCCAGGGGTTAGTATACGAATAACGGCATGAACAACAACTCAACATACTCGCACAACTTGTTTTCATATAAAAACAATGGATTCCTCAAGTCGGAGACACGGATGGGGTTGCCCTCCGATAGGCGGGCATGCCGCAAAAGCTCAGACTCGAATGGCTGAAACGGCACATCGGTATTAAGAGATTCGGCATCAAGTTTCACCTACACATTTTCCAGCACTACAGTCTCGTCTCGAATGTAGAAGAATTTGTTCTTCCAAAGCTTAATGGATGTGGGCTTATCAGCAAAGATGTCGCCAAAATTGGGTTTTTTTCACAAAATAGTACCACCTCGACTTACAGTAGTCAGCTTCTGCCCCAACCTCTTAAAATACACTATGAATGCCATTATGTTCTTCCAAGAGTTCGGCATCAGTTGGATCGGTGCAACCTTATAATATTCCATAATATCGACCACTAGCAGCGGTATGGGCATGCGAAACCTGGCCTTAAACATCTCCAAATTCACACACAACTCCGACTGACAATTTCAACATGCCCTATCACCTGGGTCCGTCATCCTAATCTCCACATCAGTAGGTATCTGATATCGATCTCGAAGGCTAGAAAATTCAACCGCTGTAAGGAGACAAACTTCCTCCCTCCCATCAAATTTAGGAGGGGGATCAGCCTCCTCACAAGCCTTATAAATCACTTCGGCAACCAATTCATGAGTCGACATGCCAACCGCCTATTCCTGTGTAGACAAACTAGACGAAGGACCAACCCCAGTACTCTTCCGAGACGGGTCTGGAGTTTGATCGGTGGATTATTCTGTTCTTAGCTCAATCTCGACCCCACCCTCGGATATATGACCCATAGAAATGTCCCCCAATGATGTGCTAACACTAGACCCACTGCTAGACGAGGTGGAACTACTACTAGACGAAGATGACTCCCAATTCTCTCCCTCTAAAGTCTCAACATCTACCTCCATATCAGTATCTCCGCCACTACCAGACATTGGTTACTGCAATCTAGACAATGAACCAACAAACTAGTTTAAGGAAAGCAACACTTACTGAAAACAATTCGAATAGGTTGGGCGGATGTCAAAAAACCCCCTTCGAGCAAGCCGATACCGAGCCTTCTGTCCGCAGTCGTGAGGAATAGAAATTAGGGGTGATGGGGCTACTCCTCCCCTATTTAAAATAGAGCCCTATGGAAGGCATCTCGTTCGAGGAAATCCAACCCACGTGGCAATTGCCGATAAGAACGCTTGAGAAACAACATTTATTACTGACAATGAGAATCGGGTCTGCTAATCGGGTCCCGCCTTGCGGTGTCCGTAACCCAGACCCGAGCTCCACAATCGGATCCGTGTCACCCACATCGGCCTCCCAGACAAAGCAATGGGTCAGGTGCACATCCTGTGACCCACATCTGTCAAAATCTTTAGAAAGACTGCTGTATACTGGACGTGCCTCCCACATCAGCCTCCCATATGAAGTGATGGGTTACGTGTACATCCTGTGACCCACATCGATCAAAATTTTTAGAATGATCGATGTGTACTGGCTGCACCGCCCACATCGGCCCTATCACATCGACCTCCTAGACGAAGCATTGGGTCACGGGACATCCCGTGACCCACATCGATCAAAATTTTTAGAATGACCAATGTGTACTAGCCGCACCGCCCACATCTGCCCATCACATCGGCCTCCCAGACAAAGCAGTGGGTCATATGCAGATCCCGTGACCCATGTCGGTCAAAATTTTCAAAATGACCGATGTATACTGGCCGCGCTGTCACACCCCAATTCCAGCTGAACCAGAAGTGTGAGTGAATCGGCTCTAAGCCACGGTTCACACCAGGATCTCAGTAGACCGTGTCAACCAATCATTCCCAAGTAGTCTAACAAAATCAAAGATATAATACATAGCAGCGGAAATAATTAAATGAGCCGAGATCTAAATTGTAATTTAAAATAAATATCCAACTTATTCCATCATCCATCAAATTTAAATATATATTACAATACTTTAACAGAAAATAACCAAGTCACTGAGAGAAGACACAGAACGAGCACTCGCATGACGCATCATGCTCGTCCTCCACCGCCTGGGTATCAATGGCAGCAACAGTACCGTATGCTGGGGCGGCCACGAAGTCTTCAACAGTGTACCCTGCATCCAAATCTAAAAAAGGAATATATATATCCAGGTGAGCTCACAACATAGCTCAGTAAGTACAAGACCAATGCAACAGTACAATATGCATGAGATAACATTACAATTTGGGCCAGGTATAACTTGCAAATATGCTATGGTAACGTTTGGCGGCCACCGCACCTCCATGCACGAGAGTGTGAGCACACCCAACAGTCAGGCACCTACCACACACTGTTGTTGCCCCACATCACTCACTCCGGTATGGAGATAGGACTCGAGTCTAGCAGGCAGGAAAAACCACAATCCCACGTCCTCCCCCTGATACCCCATACCGTACCAATACCTAAATCCCTATTGGCAAGGGCTTGCAAGTGGGTTTCATTTCTAACCAGTCCTAGATGTCAATACAGTATCAATGGCCCTACCCCAGCACGGCTCCCTGCGACATAGAGATAGGGCTCGAGTCTGGCGGGCAGGAAGAACCACAATCCCACGTCCTCCCCCTGATACCCTATTCACACCAAGTCTGCTAAGGTAAAGACTATATGACCCTACCCCATCACTACTCCTTACGACATAGAGATAAGGCTCAAGTCTGGTGGGCAGGAAGAACCACAATCCCACGTCCTCCCCCTGATACCCTATTCGCATTGAGTTTGCCAAGGTAAAAGGCGATACGAGAAAAGTGTTAGCTGTGGATATATCCAGGGCACATCCCCTTCACATTCCACACACTAACTAAAACATATACATGCCTAAACATACAATAATCCTAGCATATGAAATGCATGATTATAATAAGATAAAATAAACAACTACATGGCATGTGAGATGCACAGACATCAAGCAATATATCCAGATAAACATAAAAGTATTCACAGAGGTTTATTGTTGATTTGTTATTTAGGTTTGTATCAGAGAGCTTACTCACGTTGTCTACAGGTCCTACATAATCACATTTATATATTAAAACCCATTCATAAAGGTTACAGGGGTCAGAAACAGGCTTGGCCAAACAAACCAAGCTCGGAAGACATACCGGTCGTAGGTGCCAGTTGCAGTATGTGCAACCGGTATGTGCGACCTGTATATACCGGTGGCACTCACCGGTCTCACTCAGATCTCACTGAGTGAGACCGGTATGTGCCTGCGGTATATACCGCAGGCCCATACCACTGGACCTATAGTCCATCCGGTATACCCCGCGGTTTGGATCCGAGAACGAGATCTCAGATTCTCCCCTCCTTGTCGGCTAATGGTTAGGTCTCTAAGGCTTCTCCTATCCCTTACTAAGGTCCAAGCCTTCTAATGGCCTACGGATCTTGGCTAGAACGCCGTCTCCAACTTAGGTTAGATCCGACTGAGGAAAAACAAATGGAAACTATAGTCTTTTCGGCTCCAATCCGATATCATAAAATTACTAAGAGGATAGAGCACTTACCGGCGATGTCTGTCGGTTGGCGACGCTCTTCCTTCCTGGGCGGCTTCCACCTCCTTGCTCCTTCTCAGCTCTTCTCCAGACGGCTAAAGTTTTTGAGAAGGAGCAATGGAGTGTCTCCCTCTCTATTAATAGAGGGAGACCGTCCATGGAAAGCTTTTCCCTCAGTTGGAAACTTTCCAAGTTTCCATTCTGAGAGAAAGGCTCACTGAAGTCTGTCTCCAGCCGGAAACTAGTATACCGATCGCACATACCGGTTGGAGTGCCCGCAACCGGTATAGTGCAACCTGTATACCATACCCGGTGGCACATACCTGTTGGAGTGCCCGCAATCGGTATAGTCCAACCGGTATACCATACCGGTGGCACATACCGGTTGCACTATACTGCAACCGGTATAGTGAGACCAGTATGAGATTTTAGGCATTTTTTATAGTTTTTCTTACCTGAAACTTGAGTGGCTCGTCACCAGGCTTCGCCCTCCGGTCCGGTTATAATTGGGACACCTGTCATCACATAAAACCATGGTTTAGACCCGGTTTTAGAATACGGTTCTTACAACTCTACCACCCTTAAAAGAAATTTCGTCCCTGAAATTTACATGTAGGTCTCACAATTCCCCCACCCTTAAAAAAAAAATTTGTCCCCGAAATTGTACGTACCTTTAAAGTCGAAAAGATGGGGGTATTCTTGTCGCATGGCATCCTCCTCCTCCCAAATAATTTCTTCTACATTCTGGCTTTTCCAAACTACCTTGACATAATGGATAGCTCGCCTTCGAAGTTGTTGTACCGTTTTACTAATGAGCTGGATTGGCACCACCTTGAAGGTTAAGTATTCTGTCAAATCTGGGGGGTCTGCAACAAGAATGTGTGAAGGGTCTCTCACGTACTTCTTCAGTAAGGACACGTAGTAGACGTCGTGGACACTAGACATCGCTGGTGGCAATGCAAGTTGATAGGCTACTTTGCCGCATCGGGATAGAATTTCATATGGTCCCACATATCTAGGACACAATTTTCCTTTTCTGTCGAAACGCTTCAGGCCTCTTACTGGTGACACCTTCAAGAACACTTTGTCACCAACGATGAATTCAAGATCCTGTCATCTGTTATCAGCATAGTGCTTCTGACGCACCTGAGCTGTTTTTACTCGGTTCTTGATTTGATCTACTGCCTTGTAGGTTTCTTCCACAAATTCTGGTCCTACGATCCGTCTTTCTCCAACTTCGTCCCATAATAAAGGTGTCCGACATTTCTTGCCATATAAGGCTTCATATGGGGCCATCTGGATCGTAGACTGGTAGCTGTTGTTGTAGGCAAACTCAATGAGTGAAAGCTTCTCATCCCAAGCCCCCTTGAAGTCGATAGCACATGCCCGAAGCATGTCTTCTAGGATCTGAATGGTCCTCTCCGACTAACCATCAGTTTGAGGGTGGAAATCTGTGCTAAACTTTAGTTTCGTCCCCATTGCCTTCTGAAGTCCTTCCCAGAACTTAGATGTGAAGCGTGGATCTCGGTCAGACACAATACTCTCTGGAACCCCGTGGAGCCTGACTATATTGTCCACATACAACCTTGCCAACCTGTCCATAGTATATTGTGGTCTGACAGGGATAAATCTGGCTGTCTTGGTGAGGCGATCTATAATTACCCATACTGCATTCACTGACCTCGGAGTCATAGGTAGGCCAGTGATGAAATCCATGGTTATACAATCTCATTTCCATGCTGGTTTGGGTAATGGTTGTAGTAATCCTGCAGGACTCTGTCTTTCTGCTTTAACTTGTTGACAGTTTAAACATTGAAATACATGTCGGACCACATCAGCTTTCATACCCCTCCACCAGTACAACCTTTTCAAGTCATGGTACATTTTAGTGCTTCCAGGGTGTACTGAATATGGGGTGGAGTGAGCTTCCAACATAATCCGATTTTAGATTTCCAGATCTTCATCCTCAGGTATGCACAAACGCCTACGGTATCTGAGTACCTTGTCTGCATCTAAAGTAAAATCAGGATTGGCTCGACCCTTTTCCAAATCCTCTTGAACTGTCCTGAGGTATGGGTCCTGTAGGACTGCTGCCTTTATTTCTTCCTTCAGGTCGGGCAAAATCTTCAATGCTGCAAACATTAAGGTAAACTGCTGTATCAACCCTTGCTCAATAGGATCATCTGCTGACTTTATTAAGAGTTGTTCTTCATCTTCTGATGAGCCAGAAACAGCAGCGCACAACACTGCATTTGTACTTGGTCCTACTTCAGGGTTCGATGCCCATTTCCTGCTCAGTGCATTAGCTACAATGTTAGCTTTACCAGGGTGATACTGAATGTCACAGTCGTAGTCCTTGAGTAATTCAAGCCACCTCCCCTGCCTCATGTTCAGTTCTTTCTGGGTGAACAGATATGTCAGGCTTTTGTGGTCAGACTTAATCTGAAATTTCTCGCCATACAGGTAGTGCCTCCAAGTCTTGATAGCATGAATGACCGCTGCCAATTCTAGGTCATGTTTAGGGTAGTTCTTCTCATGCTCTTTCAGTTGTCTGGAGGCATAGGCTATCACTTGCTCTCCTTGCATCAGCACACAACCCAGTCCCAGACCTGAAGCATCTGTATATAGTGTAAATGGATGGTCTGGAGTTGGAATAGTCAATATAGGTGCTGATACCAGTCTTGACTTCAACGTCTGGAAGCATTTCTCACATTCATCGATCCATATGAACTTCTCCCCCTTTTTGGTCAATCTGGTGAGTGGAACAGCAATCTTGGAATAATTCTCCACAAACCTTCTGTACTATCCAGCTAAGCCCAGGAAACTACAAATTTCAGCAACTGTCTTCGGCGCCTCCCATCCTACTATGGCTGAAATTTTACTAGGGTCTACCTTGATTCCTTCGGCAGACACCACTGACCAAGGAAGGCCACTTCGTCTAACCAAAATTCACATTTCTTGAATTTTGCATATAGCTTCTCTCTTCTCAGTCTTTGTAGTGCTGCTCTTAGATGTACGACATGCGTCTCCTGGTCCTTGGAGTATACTAAGATATCATCGATAAACACGATAACTGACGTATCTAACATGTCATGGAATACCCGGTTCATTAGCTCCATGAATGATGCAGGTGCATTAGTCAATCCAAAGGACATCACAAGGAACTCATAGTATCCATAACGCGTTCTAAAAGCTGTTTTGGGGATGTCTGCTTCCTTAATCTTGAGCTGATGATACCCTGATCTCAGGTCGATCTTCGAGAATACACTTGAACCTTGTAATTGATCAAACAAATCATCTATCCTTGGTAGTGGGTACCTGTTCTTGATAGTGAGCTTGTTCAATTCTCGATAGTCCATACAGAGACGTACGCTACCATCCTTTTTCTTGACAAAGAGCACAGGTGCTCCCCAAGGTGAGATACTAGGCCTTATAAATCCCTTGTCTAGCAGTTCTTGCAACTGAGTTTTTAATTCTTTCAACTCGGTAGGAGCCATCCTGTATGGTGCTTTAGACACAGGTGCCACCCTTGGTAGTAGGTCTATCACAAACTCAGTAGCCCTGTCTGGTGGCAACCCGGGTAGGTCTTCTGAAAATACATCAGGAAATTCCCGTACTACTTTGATGTCCTCCATTTTTGGCAAGTCAGCGGTCACATCCACCACTGATACAAGGTATCCTACTCCCCCTTTCTCTAAGCACTTCTTTGCTTTTAAGGCTGAGAGTATGAGCTTTCTCTTCTTGGGCAACTTAGTCCCTTTAAAGTTAAACTCAATCCATTCATTGTCTTTTACACAGAATCTAGGTTTTTCTTGATTTGGAAGTTTTTAGCCATAGAAAACTTCTTTCTTTGCTTGAGAAATATTTTAGGGGTCTAATTGTGTAAAACCCCTCAACAAATTCGAAGTTTTATCGGTTGGTTTAAAGAAAAACCCAAAATTTCGACTTTTAACCTAGGTTTCTAGGTTTTTTCGAGGTTTTGGATAAATTTTGTTAATATGCCTCCATTTCTTTGCTTTGATGAAATTGTTTGACCTATGCTAGCATTGTACTATCACAATAAGTTATTCCATTCATATTGGACGTGTTTTTAGGCTTTTTCACCATTTTCTATTATTATACTGTTGAAATTTTTTCTGAATTTGTCTCTAACTGACTCTTGTTCTTTGTTTAACATATACTTTATGTTTAATCGGCGTGGAGCGGGGAAATGATCGTATATGCCCAGTATGCACAGGCTACATCTCCCTCCTGTCTTATATGATGAGAGGTTCTTCCGGTCGGAGGCGGCCGCTTCACGCTCGGCATGGTTTCGAGAAAAACATATCGAATCAGGCCGTTTCGTCAACTTGGAGCATCTTCATCGTTTTGATGTGGAGCTTGTTTTTGGGATAGTAGGTTGGTTACCCCTCATCCAGTATAGGGAGACTACTCGTCCCAACCTGGTAAAATTGTTTTTTACCAACCTGGAAGTGGAGGGTGATTTGAATGATTGGGAGCACGCTAGAGATCTTCGCATCACCAGCTACGTGAAAGGGGTGATGATTTCATTTAACATCGCCGAGTTAGTTGCCCTTCTAGAGATTCCTGATGACGGGGAACTCATTTATTATCCGCCCAGAGCCAAAGGGTATCTCACTGAGGACTTACGGGCAGCCATTGTCGCACAGATCTTGTTGCCTGGTAGAGTCATGTTGGCTTCCAACCTACGTCCTCAACCTCACCTTTTCTGCCAGATTATTCAGCATAACATTGTTCCCCAGAGTGGACATTATGGAAAGTTATCCCAGTTGACTCAGTACCTCACCTACTGTGTGGATACTCGGCAACGGGTTTGCTTGCCTTATTTGATTATGCGGGTTATGATTCATGCGACCATGCCTGGTGTATCGGGCAATCTCCCCTATGGTAGGTTGATCATAGCTTTGCTACAGCGTCTGGGAGTGGACATGCGGGGTGAGTTGGCTGGGGAAATCACCATGAGTTCTGATATAAATGCTGAGGCCATCTATAAGATGCAGATGGATGATCTAGAGCTCAGTGACGAGGAGTTACAGGCTCGTCCTCTCCTACCTAGGAACCATGCAGCCCTTGCAGTAGCAGCAGCTGCAGCAGCAGTAGAGGCAGCCGAGATGGGAGATGATGAGGATGCACACATGGAGGACATCCCAGCACCTGTACCCCAGCATTCTCCAGTTGCAGGACCTTCCAGGCCTTCTCCAGTTGCTGGACCATCTAGGCCTTCTCCAGTTGCTAGGTCATCCAGGCCTTCTTCAATGGCTGGACCATCCCATCCCCCTTCAGACCCTGTGACGAGCATGTTTTCGGAGATCAGAGATACCCAGAGAGTCATCCTTGATACCCAGAGGGACATTCTTGATGCCCAGAGGGACATTCTTGATACCCAGAGAGGACTCATGGATTCTCAGCGTGAGATGGGTCAGGAGTTGGGGCGTTTAGCTTGTAGCCTACGGGTCACACAGGACTAGGTTCATTGGCTCAGAGAGGTATACGAGCGGGACTATGATATTGCAGACCCGGTACCATCCCAGGCCTGCTACACCACCTTAGGCAGATGTAGTTCTTTATTTTATTTTCATGTATTTTATTTTGTTACTAGAGTAACTGTCCGACTTGTGGACTGTACTCTGTTGTTCACTTGTACTTGAAGAAATTTTTATGAAATGACTAATTTGTTTCCTTTAAATTCTTCAATGTTTATAATTGTTCTTCCATTATATTTATATTATGCATCTTTCTTAAGTCTCAAGCATCAAACAAGTTTATGGTGTGTTCTTATTAACGTTTTTTTTTTTAATTTTCCTAACTCAGCTCATTGGACACAGTTAGATGCAGAATGATTAGCTGGACAGAGACTAGGGCTATGATACCAAGTTGTCACACCCCAATTCTGGCTGAACCAGAAGTGTGAGTGAACCGGCTCTAAGCCACGGTTCACACCAGGATCTCAGTAGACAGACCGTGTCAACCAATCATTCCCAAGTAGTCTAACAAAATCAGAGATATAATACATAGCAGCGGAAATAATTAAATGAGCCGAGATCTAAATTGTAATTTAAAATAAATATCCAACTTATTCCATCATCCATCAAATTTAAATATAAATATTACAATACTTTAACAGAAAATAACCAAGTCACTGAGAGAAGACACAGAACGAGCACTCGCATGACGCATCATGCTCGTCCTCCACCGCCTGGGTATCAATGGCAGCAACAGTACCGTATGCTGGGGCAGCCACGAAGTCTTCAACGGTGTACCCTGCATCCAAATCTGAAAAAGGAATATATATATCCAGGTGAGCTCACAACATAGATCAGTAAGTACAAGACCAATGCAACAGTACAATATGCATAAGAAACATTACAATTTGGGTCAGGTATAACTTGCAAATATGCTATGGTAAGGTTTGGCGGCCACCGCACCTCCATGCACGAGAGTGTGAGCACACCCAACAATCAGGCACCTACCACACTACTGTTGTTGCCCCACTTCACTCACTCCGGTATGGAGATAGGACTCGAGTCTGGCGGGCAGGAAAAACCACAATCCCACGTCCTCCCCCTGATACCCCATACCGTACCAATACCTAAACCCCTATTGGCAAGGGCTTGCAAGTGGGTTTCATTTCTAACCAGTCCTAGATGTCAATACAGTATCAATGGCCCTACCCCAGCACGGCTCCCTGCGACATAGAGATAGGGCTCGAGTCTGGCGGGCAGGAAGAACCACAATCCACGTCCTCCCCCTGATACCCTATTCGCACCAAGTCTGCTAAGGTAAAGACTATATGACCCTACCCCATCACTACTCCCTACGACATAGAGATAGGGCTCAAGTCTGGTGGGCAGGAAGAACCACAATCCCACGTCCTCCCCTTGATACCCTATTTGCACTGAGTTTGCTAAGGTAAAAGGCGATACGAGAAAAGTGTTAGCTATGGATATATCCAAGGCACATCCCCTTCACATTCCATACACTAACTAAAACATACACATGCCTAAACATACAACAATCGTAGCATATGAAATGCATGATTATAATAAGATAAAATAAACAACTACATGGCATGTGAGATGCACAGACATCAAGCAATATATCCAGATAAACATAAAAGTATTCACAGAGGTTTACTGTTGATTTGTTATTTAGGTTTGGGTCTTGTTCCTTACCTGACGCGTGACAATGATCCCGTTCTGCGTCAAAGAGCTTACTCACGTTGTCTACAGGTCCTACATAATCACATTTATGTGTTAAAACTCATTCATAAAGGTTACAGGGGTCAGAAACAGGCTTGGCCAAACAAACCAAGCTCGGAAGACATACTGGTCGCAGGTACCGGTTACAGTATGTACAACCGGTATGTGCGACCGGTATATACCTGTGGCACTCACCGGTCTCACTCAGATCTCACTGAGTGAGACCGGTATGTGCCTGTGGTATATACCGCAGGCCCATACCGTTGGACCTATAGTCCATCCAGTATACCCCGCGGTTTGGATCCGAAAACGAGATCTCGGATTCTCCCCTCCTTGTCGGCTAATGGTTAGGTCTCTAAGGCTTCTCCTATCCCTTACTAAGGTCCAAGCCTTCTAATGGCCTACGGATCATGGCTAGAACGCCGTCTCCATCTTAGGTTAGATCCGACTGAGGAAAAACAAATGGAAACTATAGTCTTTTCGGCTCCGATCCGATATCATAAAATTACTAAGAGGATAGAGCACTTACCGGCGATGTCTGTCGATTGGCGGCGCTCTTCCTTCCTGGGCGGCTTCCACCTCCTTGCACCTTCTCAGCTCTTCTCCAGGCGGCTAGAGTTTTTGAGAAGGAGCAATGGAGTGTCTCCCTCTCTATTAATAGAGGGAGACCGTCCATGGAAAGATTTTCCCTCAGTTGGAAACTTTCCAAGTTTCCATTCTGAGAGAAAGGCTCACTGGAGTCTTTCTCCAGTCGGAAACTAGTATACTGGTCGCACATACCGGTTGGAGTGCCCGCAATCGGTATAGTGCAACCAGTATACCATACCCGGTGGCACATACCTGTTGGAGTGCCCGCAATCGGTATAGTCCAACCGGTATACCATACCGGTGGCACATACCGGTTGCACTATACTGCAACCAGTATAGTGAGACCAGTATGAGATTTTAAGCATTTTTTACAGTTTTTCTTACTGAAACTTGAGTGGCTCGTCACCCGGCTTCGCCCTCCGGTCCGGTTATAATTGGGACACCTGTCATCACATAAAACTATGGTTTAGACCCGGTTTTAGAATACAGTTCTTACACGCGCCAACCACATCTGCCCCATCACATCGGCCTTCCACATGAACTGGGTCACGTTCACATTGGCCCCATCATATCGGCCTCCCAGATGAAGCAATGGGTCACGTACACATCCATGACCCACATCAGTCAAAATTTTTAGAATGATCGATGTGTACTGACCGCGCCGTCCACATCGGCCCCATCACATCGGCCTCCCAGAAGAAGCAATGGGTCACGTGGACATCCCGTGACCCACATCAGTCAAAAATTTTAGAATGACCGATGTGTACTGACCACGCCGACCGCATCTGCCCCATCACATCGGCCTCCCATATGAAGTGGGTCACGTGCACATCGGCCCCATCACATTGGCCTCCCAGACGAAGCAATGGGTCACGTGCACATCTCGTGACCCTCATCAGTCAAAATTTTCAAAATGATCGATGTGTACTGGCCGTGCCGATTGCATCTCCCCCATCACATCAGCCTCCCAGACGAAGCAATGGGTCACTTGCACATCCCGTGACCCACATTTGTCAAAATTTTCAAAATGACCGGTGTATACTGGCAGCGCCGACCACATCTGCCCCATCACATCGGCCTCCCATATGAAGTGGGTCACGTACACATACCGTACCCACATCGGTTATACTTTTCCAACATAACCGATGTGTATTTTCGACACTGTCCGCATTGGCCACGGCCTCCATTTCGACGTCAGCCTCGATCTTCCACCACACGGCCAGCCTGGAAGAGCATCACTGCATGAAGAATAGGGTTTGTGCTCAGCCAAACCTTACAGACTCAACAGCGCAGCGAGGCAAGTGATTGGGACTAAATTCTATTCTATTCTCTACTCAGCCGAACCTTACAGATTCAGCAAAGCAGTGAGGCAAGTGGTTGGGACGAATTTCTATTCTATTCTCTACTCAGTTGAACCTTATAGATTCAGTAGAGCAGCGTGGTAAGTGATTGGGATGAATTTCTATTCTATTCTCTACTCAACCGAACCTTACAAATTCAGCAGAGCAGAGAGGCAAGTGTTGGGGAAATTTGCCATGTCACCAATAAAACAGCGACACTTAGGACTCAATCGATTGCATAGACATTCTTGCGTGGATATAAGAAAACATCCCCATGAATCCAATCATTTGAGTTAAGGGTAAAAAGCATCATTTCCAGGCTATGTCGAGGACATTTCAGGTATCAAAAGCTACAAAGGGTAAAAACGACATTTACAGAAAAAGTACTATTCACTATAAATAGATCATATCCCGAGAATTCAGGTACGCAAAACATTAATTACTCATTCTTGGGATTCTTTCTTTGACACTTCGGACTCGGGATTTCTCTCTTGCCCCACCACATAAAAGGTGGGCTTGGATCCCGGGCCCATTGACCTTTCACAGATTCCTAACTTAGGCATCGAAGTGGACCAGGGGCCATAAGGCCCTCTCCCCTTGTCTCTTGTCTTTCTTGCAGGCCCCATTAGCATCACGGACCTCAGATACAGAATTTGGCTGAAACACTATCCTTCTTTCACCAACTTTTTCCCAATACAGTGGGGTTCTGCATCTTTATGCATAAAGAGCTTCATATGGAGCCATAACAATACTGGCTTTGTAGCTATTGTTATAGGCAAACTTCATCAAGGATAATTTTTCATCCCATGCTCCTTTGAAGTCTATTGCATAAGCACGGAGCATGTCTTCTAGGATCTAAATCGTCTTCTCTGATTGATCGTCTGTTTGTAGATGAAAGTCTATATTAAATTGCAATTCAGTACCCATTGCGTATTGTAGGCTCTTCCAAAACCTAAATGTGAATCGGGGATCTCTGTCTGACACGATGCTTTGAGGTATACCATGTAAACGAACTAGTTGATTTACGTATAGTCTGGCCAGTCTATCCAACCTATATTAAGGCTAAATTTCTACGAACCTTGCTATTTTTGTAAGTCTGTTGACTATTACTCAAACAACATCTACATTTCTGGGTGTCAAGGGTAGACCTGTGACAAAATCCATTGTGCCGTAGTCCCATTTCTATTCGGGTACCGATGATGGCTGAAGTAATCCAGATGGTTTCTGGCAAACTGCCTTCACTTGTTGGCACATTAAGCATCTGTATACATAATCTGCTACATCTGCCTTCATCCCTCTCCACCAAATTGACTTCTTCGGGTCATGGTACATCTTTGTGCTACTTAGATGGGCTGAATAAGTAGCATTATGGGCTTCCCTCAAAATCCTTTCTTTAATGTCTGTGGCCGTCGAAGGAATGCAAAGTCTGCCTTATAATCTAAGTGAGCCATTTGGAGAAAGAATGAATTTAGGGTTTGACTTTTCTCTTCGTAGGTCTTCCCTTAGAGTTTGGAGGTAGAGGTCGGTGGGTAGCTCTTTTATTACTTCAATGACTAAGTTAGCTTTTATCTGTAGATTTACTAATAAGCTTGCAAGCTTACAGATGACTTGGTTCCCTAGGGATTCTTCTGACAAGTCAAATGCATCTTCAACTTCTCCTCTTGTAGTCAAAACCGAACTAGTTCAATTCTTTCTTCAAGCTTTACTAAACTCTTCTCGCTTAAGGCATCAGCTACTACGTTGGCTTTCCAGGGGTGGTATGAGATTTTGCAATCATAATCTTTTAGTAATTTCATTCATCTTCGCTATCTCATAATTAAGTCCTTTTGAGTGAATAAGTAAGTAAGGCTCTTGTGATCGGACTTAATTTGAAATTTTTCTTCATACAGATAGTGTCTCCATGCTTTAAGGGTGAACACAACTACTACAAGTTCCAAGTCGTGTGTTGGGTTTTTTTTCTCATGTTTCTTTAGTTGTCTTGAGGCATAAGCTATGACTTGTTCTCCTTACATGAGTACACATCCCAAACCTAGCTTGAAAGCATCAGTATACAATGTGAAAGATTCTCCTGGCCTCAGGTTCGTCAATATAGGAGCTGAGACTAATCTCTCCTTCAGGGTTTGAAAACTCCTTTTACACTAGTTTGACCAAATGAATCTTTCCCCCTTCTTGGTCAATTTAGTTAGTGGTACTGCAGTCTTAGAGTTATCTTCCATAAATTTACAATAGTACCCTTCTAAACCCAAGAAACTTTAGACTTCAATAACCATTCTAGGTGCTTCCCAGTTAAGGATAGCTTCAATTTTACTAGGGATTACTTTAATCCCTTCTATTGACACTACGTAACCTAAGAATGCCACTTTGTTCAACCAGAAATCACACGTCTTGAATTTGGCATAACGTGTCTTTTCCCGTAGCCTTTGCAATGCTTAACATAAATGTGTCTTGTGCTCTTCTACATCCTTGGAGTAGATCAGTATGTTGTCAATAAATACAATAACTGAAGTATCCAACATATCATGAAATTCTCGATTCATAAGCTCCATAAATGAGGCAGGAGCATTACTCAACCCGAAAGACATAACCAGAAATTCATATTGCCCATACCTAGTCCGAAAGGCCATCTTAGGTACGTCACTCTCCTTTATTTTCAATTGGTGATATCCCGATCAAAGATTAATATTGGTAAAACTCTATAGTGCCTTGTAATTGATCAAAAAAGTCATATATGCGTGGTAATGGATACTGGTTCTTAATGGTAAGCTTGTTTAGTTCTCTATAATCGATGTAGAGATGTATGCTACCATCCTTCTTCTTTACGAATAGTACTGGAGAGCCCCAAGGAGAAATAATAAGCCTTATGAAACATTTATCTAGTAGTTCTTATAGTTGTACCTTCAACTCCTTGAGCTCAGTAGGCATCATCCTATATGGAGCTTTCGACACTAGTGTTGCACTAGGTAGCAAGTTTATTACAAATTCAGTTGCACATTCCGGTGGTAGCCCTGGTAAATCCTCTAAAAATACATCCAAAAATTCCTTCACCACTTCCAAATCTTCTATTCGGGGTTGCTCAGCTGTAACATCTAGGACTGACACCATAAATCCCAAATCTGCATTATAAAAACATTTGATTGCTTTGAGCACTGAAAGGAACACCAAGAGGCGATCTCACAATTAATAATGTCTCTAGGGTCTTGGTATCACCTCTTATCTTTTCTCCAAAGGATGGAGACACAAAGGAGTGGGTTGCTTCTGAATCAAAAAGCACCCTAGCTAGTATTCTTGCTATACCAACAATACCTAATTAAAATACCATGTTTTAAATGCATGCTCACATAGTCAAAAGTAATTAATCATAGAAGCGTACCTATCATCATATCTGGTGATGCTTTAGCTTCCTCCACAGATATAGCATAGACCTTTCGAGGCTGTATTGCCTTAGGATGGAGTAGACAGGTCCTTGCATAGTGTCCCATTTGTTTACAATTAGCATTTCAAATTTGCAGGTGCTAGGACTATCGTGCGATTATCTACAGGCACAGCTTTGATTGCTCTACTGGTTTAGCTGTGGTTTGATTTATCCTAAAAGTCTTGTTCGCCACTCTACCACCAGTAAAATTTACTGTCCTCTTGTTACCTCGCTTTTGGGTGAAGTAACTATTTCTCAGGCTAGCTTCTATGACCTTGGTTGTTTGGACAGCCTCCAAGTAAATCTCCTTTCCAAGGGCATCCACTGTAGCTCGTATGTTACCCCTTAGTCCCTTGGTAAATCTTCAAGCCTTAGCAGATTCCTCCTTTATGCTCAGTGAGGCAAAGTAGAAGAGTTCTTCAAACTTGTGTTGGTACTCATCCACTATTTGCTGACCTTACAAAACATTGAGGTATTCTACTTGTATTATATCCTTGAAACTTCTGGGGAAGTACCTATCAAAGAAAGCCTCCTTGAAGATTCCCAAGTGATCTGTGGGTGCTTCACAGTTAAGAGGGGCATAGTGGACTTCCACCAAGTATTGGGTTCTCCTTCTAGCATGTAGGTTGCACAGAGGATCTTCTCATCTTTAGTGCATACCATTATTCGAAGTGTCTTCTCTATGGACTTGATCCATATGGCAGGTTAAAATGGAGTGGTCTCTGCTTTGGTAAACGTCAGAGGTTTCATCTTCATGAACCTCTTAATGGTTTGAGACTGATCATAGTATGGCGCTAGAGGAATTGGTGGCAGTTCCACTAGATTTTGATCAGGTCTGATGGGTACTCTATTCTACCCTACAAACTACCCAGCTTGATTTATGGGGTTCCCTCTAGGTGGTGGCCTATTGCTGTTCCTGTTCTCTTGCTATCTAGCTGCCTGTAGTGCAAGTACTGGGGTTAGAAGGGTTCTTAGATCCTTAAGAGACCTTCTTTTATTTTCCTCGGCTACCCTTTGTTGCTACTGGCTCAATGTGAGAGCCACATTCCATATGATAGTAGGGAGGTTGTCAGGGGTGACTTGAGGAGGTAGAGGAATAGTTTCTAGTTGAGAGGATCCTCCCATATTAGTGTCTGGTAGTTGAGTTACATCTAGGTTAGGCGTGTCATTCAACCCATCTCCAGGTGGAGGGTTCTCGTCATCATTATCACATGGGTTATTGCATCTACGTGGGGCCATTTCAACCTATTCAACTCCCTGAAATGGGCATTTATATGGTTAGTAAAATCTCCTATAGAAACGATGCAAGTAATGTAAATAGAACATGTACAAAAATGACACCAAACACAATCAGGAAGAATCACGATTTCAATAATTATATATGTTATTTACCAATTATCCGATCATTATGTCCAAACTTAACTAGTTTCGACCGGTATTGCGTTCAGTAAATTTACTAAGCTCTTTGGAACCTGTCAATCGATGGGTCGGTCGTTACAGACCATCGTCCGCCCCTCCTTCCGGACACTTCCAGAGTGTCAATTCTCTAGTCAGATGCGGCACCAATAGTTGCGCCAGACTTTACTCCACTCGGGATTTACGATCGATTGGGAAAATTTTCTCCCAAATATGAATCAGAACGTGATTCTTTCTCCCACTCCCCAGTACAACTTTTACTCTAAGCGGTAGGGAACTCCATTTTCACCTCCGAAAACTTTAGTTTCACCTCCAAAAGCATCTTCCACTAACAAATCCTTCCTTGACTTTCGTCAGCATGGATCCAAGGTATGAATTCTCTCTTCCTTGCTTGGATCTCAGTTATAGGGTTAGGGACACGATTTAATGCTCTTATTTGAGCTTCTTCTTGGAGTTTCCATTACCCTATTCTCATAAGCAAGTCAAATTTACTTGGACACACCAAGACTCAAAGTCCCACACTTTACTCTTAAGTTTTGGGTCATTTTCTTAGCCCTTATGACATTCTTGGAACAATGTTTGCTCAAACCATGCTACAGTTGTTTACTATTCATGCAAGCCACCCCATCCAAGGAAAACTACCATAAGCTGACCACGACGAAATGCTCCATCGACATTTGACGCATTGCGGTTTGTTTCCTTAGAAGCTTAGCAAGCATTCTCAAGGTTTGAACAGAAAATGATCGAATCAGGTCGATGTGTACTCTTCGACGAGTTAAAAAGGTTCGACATCAGAGCCACCTTCAATGCTTTGGGATGGTCTCCCATGTTAGAAATTGACATCACCACAAGGCCTGACTTGGTACGAATTTTCTATTGCAACTTATGTGTAACAGGTGGTAGGACAGATGATGATGACGTTGCAGACCTTCATATCTCTAGCCGAATGCTAAGCACAGATATCTCCTTTAACACTAGACAACTAGCTGGAATGTTAGGTATCTCTATGGGTAGAGACATAGCATACTGGGGTCTAAAGGATAGGGACTCCTTGACTGAGATCATGTAGCTAGAGATTCCTAGTCAGGTTCTCCTACCAGGTACGTGTCATAAAACCATTAACTATCGCCCCTTACCATGAGTATACAGTAGAATTATATAGCACAACATCCTACCATAGGGTGGTCATTACAATGCACTATCTTCATTTGGCTAATTTCTAGTCTATCAGCTTATAACCAAGGTTTGGATTTGTTTGCCCTACATCCTTATGCAAACCATGATTATGGCTTCAGAGGGTTCTGGACCTTCAAATCTTTTTACAGCAAACTACTCACTCACCTCTTTTCACTTTTAAGAATCGACATACTAGACTTTGATGCATATGAAAATATGGTAGCACCTCCTTTTGGCTGGTATGCCATCTCTAAAATGCATCTTGAGAATGTCGTGCTGTCTAATGATGAATTAGAGGCTCATCCTCGTCCTAGAACGTTAACGGATGAAGAATTTGAGAATAAAGTAGAGGGTGATACACGACTAGGTACTAAGGATGAAAGTAGGGACCAAGCAGGTTCATTTGAGCCTCCCATTGACATGAACATCCTTCTAACCAAGCTACACGGCATTCGGGATCACCAATGGCAATTTTCGTACTCTGTGGAGAACAACTTTAGGCGAGTGCAGCATGCCCAATCACCACTCTCATCTCAACTCAACACGATGCAAGTAGGCATGCTAAGAGTAGGTATAATGTCAGAATATGACATTAAAGACGCGATGGCTGCATCCCAGGTGAAGACCTATCAGTGAGTTTATAAGTTCACATCATCAAATTCTGAGTGATCTAGTTGATTTCGTCTTTTCTATTTTTGTTGTTGTAAAACTAAGTCTTATTTCCATATACTAGCTATGGTGCTTAATCTCTAGTCTTTCCCTAGCATATTATGCACTTTTTGTTAATTATCATACAGCGCACAAGTTTAGTCTCATATTTACCATTTGTGCTCTTTAAGCTCTTATTAGCCTATTGCTCAAGTTACTATAAATTACTGTAGTATTGGCTTGATTGGTATAGTATAACAAAGCTTATTGCTCTAATACCAAACCTGTCACACCCTAAAATACCGGTCTAAAATTTTTTTTTGGGGATACGATTGGATCTTTGAGATACGATGGGATCAACACCGTAGTTTGGATGTGATCCTACCAGGAGCTCATAAGTAGGGCACATACATACCAACCACATACCAACACAATGCCACATACATAATCCAGAGTAATAAATAGTGAAAGATAATTAGATAACCACGAGCATGCTATTGATTAATAAAATTAATACTATCACTGCTTAACATCTTTATCAAGCTTGTTTATCAACCATCTCCATCGTTAGAGTTAAGTATCATTGCCCTATAAACCACAGGCTAGCTAAATGTAATATAATCAATCCAAAAGGAAATAATAAAAAAAACTATTCATTGTTTTGAAAACTCCTCGTCAAGAAGATCTATCCATCGAAGACACATGCGTTACATTCGTAGTCTACGTCATATGCTTCATCTTTATACGACATTCCCCCTAATTAGACTAAGTGAGAGATCACAGGCACATTCAAATAATCAACAACAATAGAAACGTCAATATCATGTAAAAAAAATGGCTTATGGCAGGGTCAGCTCTCCAACATGAACTTAGTAAGAAACAGACAAGCAAACAAGCAATATGCATGATCAATTTATTGCACACAGCAATGCAGTAGTCCGGTATCATGTATGCTAGTGTGCTATGGTAAGGCCTAGCCACACTTCCCAGAAGCTGACCATAACCTCCATGCACGGGAGTGTTGGATACTTACCAGCCTACTCCAATAGTCTTATTGCTCCTACGCTACATCCCAAAGTGATGATTAGGTAGCAAGTCCTTCCAGTGACGCTCCAAAGAACTCTATCGGTCCTTTCTCCTCATCACTCCACTCTACCAGTACCTAACCCCCTACTGGCTAAGGTTTCATATAAGGGTGGTGTCACTAACCAAATCCTACATGTCATCCTAAAGATCCCTCTCACTAATCCTAGCAGGAATCCCAACCGTCCGTTTTTCCCCCAAAATGTTGTCCTCCTGCTAAGGGTGAGTGACCTACTCGTTTAGAATTTCCTAGCCGGACGGATTTAGCGGTCCTCAACCGTTTCACCACTACCTACCAGATCACAGTGACATACATCCACACAGCAATCATATATTATAAATGATAATGCATGTACAAAGCAGTTATTGGATGACATGTTATCAAAACAATCACATGGCACAACGAGCATATATTATAAACACTCCAAAATGGATTAGGGGTTTTGTTCCTCACCTGTAATTACAAGATTTTGGTTGCTCACGCTAGAATAACCAACATTCTTGATATGCTCTACACCTATATAGTGTGTGCAAACATGGGTTACAATTTTTACATTATTTATTAACAATTTATCGAAGTCTAGGATTCGCCAGGCGGTGCTTCAGTCGCTACTATAGTGACCACCGTAATGTCCAACAGTGTTTAGAACCTTCTACCAAGGATTGGTCGTGGCATCAGTCGATACAGTGTCAACGACTGCCTCATCATCTGACAACTTCTAGAGACCTTTATAGGATTGGTAGGTTGCTATGCCGACTCTTACACTCTATCATCCGGTGCATCGTCCGACCTCTTTCCAAAGGTTAATTAATGGTCTTCCATATTAGAATTCTACTGTAAACTTAGTCCATACATTGCTAACCTAGTGTGGTCCAGTGGTAGGGTACCTTCTAGGTCTAAGTATCAGCATAACAAGGATGAAATCTAGGGCTTAACCTCAATCATTCATTGAGAAAGTGCGTTTTCATGACCAAGGAATAATAAGGTAATTCTACCATCAATAAAAAATGATCATCAATCATTCAAATATGATATTCTACAAGGTATGGAACTTTATTAGGTTCTATAGAGAGTGTAGAGTTTTACTAACGATTTCTTAATCAATGTTGTTGTACGTCGTCGATAGATCTCTGAACACTAGTGATGTTGAACTTCTTTCCCTTCCTTCAATTTCCTCCCTTTCTTTGAGAACATGTTAGAGTTTTCTGAAACTGATACGTACTCTGAGGAGGGTGAGAAGATAGCTTTTTATTCTATTTAGGTATCCTCTTTGGAGTAGAACTCCTAGTTTGAATGGAGAACTCCTAAAGAGTTGCTAAGTAGCAAGAGTTTGAATTAGAGAGGGACTCCTTCCATTTTACAACTCCAAAGGTAGTTAAGATAGGTGTGGGTCCCTCTAGATTCATCTATGGATCCAAGGAATATCCTAAATGGCTTCCCAAAAAAAAACTAATTGTAAATCTCGAGGATAGGTCAGTTTTGGCCTAGCTGGTCGATAGTCCTGGTGTTTACTCCATCGGGTTTCCCGATCACTAGTAGTAACTGGACCCCTTTAAGATTGCACATTAACACATGGCAAGAAAAGTTTGAGAGGTTAAAGGATGCCTACCGTGCTAGTCATTAATTTGGCTTTAAATTGGGTTCGTCTACGATGCAAAACCCTGGCATGAAAGAAAATCTGAGTTAGGCTAAACCAACGGTTCAACCAGGATCTCCGTTAGGTAGTACCCACCATATCAACCACACACACATTCCACAATAATAATAATAAGAGATAATAAACAAATAAACAAAAGTTTTTATAAATAATGAACTGAGCATCTAACCATAATAAATAGTTATTTAATCCAATTATCTTCAAAATTCAAGACATAAAAGTAATTAATCAATTACATGTTATAATAATCAAATACAGCTAAACTAATAAAAAATGCACTGATTGCACTTGCATAAAGGATCATGCGTATCCTCAACAGCTTCAACATCCATGGCCGCCACGTGTCCATATGTCGGGGCATTCACGTACTCTTCTACAGTAGGACCTGCATCATCAACTAAAAATATTCGACGTCGAAAGGTTGAGCACACATTACGGCTCAGTGAGCAAAACAAAACAATGCAATAAACATATGCATGCATTCAATTCACATCTTTGGTCTAGTTTTTAAGTTTGCAATATGCTATAGAAAGGATTGGCAGCCACCACACCTCTATACATGAGTGTGTGAATCCGTCCAATGGATTAAACACCATTGTCGTTTCACATGCACCCATCATGGAATAAAGATAGAGCTAAAGTGTCCTAATCAAACACCTCCAATACTTCCCCTGATGCCCTACCCATACCAACACATAAGCCCTTATTGGCGAGGGCTTGCAAACTGGAAGGCTATGCACAAGTTCTTAAAAGAAAAGCCTAAAAAGTTTACCAGAAGAAGTGACTCTAGGGAACAGTAGCTTAACTGGGTCCAAAATATGGTGGCAGTCATGGGAAACCTCCAACTACCAAATGCACTTAAGGTTATGTGTGCCACCTACTAATTGGAGGGCAAACCTTACGCTTGGTGGCTGGGTATACAACCAGTTCTACGAGAACGCCATGGTGTTATCACCTACTTTTCTAGCTAATTACGTACCTTGGGCTCGTAAGCCGATGGCCACCCCTGTCATGGAAAGAATGGAACCCGAAGGAATTCACAAGAGGATTCAGTTACTAAGACGGTCCTAAGTCCATGTAAGCCGGGATTTTCCCCTTACTTTTTCAGATGTTCTGTTTGCCATAGGGTAGGCCATTCCCTGAGTCAGTGCCCACACCCAGTGAGTCAGACACCTTAGCCAAAAGGAAACCAGCTGTTTATGGTAGGGACTAGGATCAATGCCCTTGTCATGCCGATAGGTATTTCTTTTAACCTCTATATATTATATTGTGTTTTTATCATGCATCTAGAATTTGATCTTATGCTACATGGAGAATTAATGAACCACTTCTATGGGAAATGGAAAATGTTAAATTATTATGATCTGTAAATAGCAAGATATATTGTTGGAGGAATCAATTGGAAAGATATTAAGAACTGACTGAGATTTATGAAAACCACATGATATGTGTTCTAAAGAATAAATTAAATGGTGAGAACTTGACTAGAACTAATGGAATTCCTAATATGTAGAGTGAGAATTCTTGGATGACATATGGAAAATAATAAGTAGATATTAAGAAAAATTGCGGTATTGGAATCGAATTAACCATATGAAAATAAAGTGGACAAATTGATTCATGAATCCTAGGATCTCTACAACTTGTATTAGAAATTGAAGAACTATGGGATTATAATGGATGATGATAAATGTCAAACAAATCAGTAAAGGCAAACCAAGGAGAAAAAGAAAAATTTCCCTATTTGCTGGTAAAGATTCATGTCATGAAAGATTAACATGAGGATATGGAGTTTATTAGAAACATTGTTATTGTGACCCCAATAATAGTAGACATTGTGGGAGTTGAGTGAATCTTAACTAGATTTGAATGATTGACCAACTACAATTGATAAGGGAATTGGATGCGATGTCTACCTATCGTAGGACTGGCATTCGTATTAAAAGACTCTATAAGATAGACCCTGTAGTGGGAAAAGAATCCATTAAAGGCCTAGGGCATGTTTTAGGAAGAAGATACTTGTTAACATGATCGAAAGTACGTTTAACTAAGTACGTTGACTTACCAAGTACTCGAGGATAAGAACTTAAATGAAGCTAAGAAGTTAGAAGCTTATATGAGAAACATGTTTTGAAAGTTCTGATTTAAGTGAGACATTAAGGTAAATATTCAAGATTATTAAGCTTCAATAGTATTGAGAAATTAAAATGAGAAGTTGGTGTCGATTGATTTGATCTAAGCATGATAATAACGAAATTAATCAAGAATTAATTAAATTCCATTTGTTCTGAGAAATAATAAATCACGACAACTCCAGGAAAGAATATGAGCAATGGGAGACAATGGCAAATATGTATCCAGTGGATACTAAAGCAATACTCTACTCATTGTTGAGACTTGACATGCATACAAATCCAAAATCTATATACTACTTAAGTAATGATAGAAGTATTGATGTTATGATCTAAAGAGTGGATATGGTTGAGATAAAGAAAATAATGTATCCCAACGTAAAATGATTGAGATACATGATTTGAAGAATACAAGAGATTTCGGAGAAGAAGGTGTACACCAGGATTACACTGGATAGAGGTTACCAAAGGAAAAGGTAGGAGAAATGATATAAGGAAGCTTGAGAGAAATAAAAGCGTTGAAGGAATTAAGAAACTGAATTTTTGTCACTCTTAAAGAATGTTGAAAGCATAAAAGATTTCTTTTCAATGAAGTAAGAAGAGTTGAACAGGGATGCAATGTGAAATATTTAACCTCAAGAGGTGTTGAATGGACATAGCTATACCATTAGATAACTATTCCAAGGACTACTCTTGTAATCATGCTATGTTGCATGAGTGATGTGAGGAAACACAACAAGGACCCTACACACCAATCCCTAACTGCCCCAACCTAGGCTGGTTTGTTTGGTACAGTGAAACCTTTGACTATTGATGGCTTAAATCGCCTCAATCACAGGCTAACTCGTGTATATAGTGGAACCATCGACTATTAAACAAATGAGAAGGTAAGAGACTCACGTTTCAATACCTTGTGGGACCAGAGTATAGTATACTGGGCTGTAAGGTTAAAGGATTTTAAAGATTTGAAGGAAGTGGATGAACGATATGTGCACGTAATACCCTAAGATCAAGGGCGTAGTTATGCCTAAATTTCAAGGACGAAACTCTTTCGAAGGGGGGTGGAGTTGTAAGAACCGTGCCCAAATTCTTGTTACGATACGTCTATCTTGGGCATGTGTCGGATCTTTCCACGTACGAACTATACGAACTATTCATATCTACACGTCTGAAGACGAAGGCATAATTGTGTGGTGACATTTAGTCACTACCTTGACTCTCTTATGTAGCTAGAATGTACGTAGGAACACTAGAAACCTTGGACCCAACCCATACAAAAAACCCAAAGAGCCTGGCAAGTTCACACATAAACGGGCTGACCAAAAGAGGTCCGACACCTGACTAGGGACATACTATCGAACACGTGCCACACGGTCCAGCTGCACCCCCTGTGTGCGACCTGATTTAATGACCGATTGAAATTGTGACCCACGGTCCAAATTTGGTCTTCTCCCTCCATGACCGACTGAGTATGGATTCTAATCATGGGATGCCAACTTGATAAAGCCAAGGATGGAAGGAAGAGAGGGAAATCACCCCCTTTCCATCTTTGTTTCCCATGCTTACCAATTTAAAAGAAAGGAGATTTATATTCTCTTCGTTCCCTCAATCAGACTAGTCCAACCAAAAGAGATAGGGAGAGGAACTCTGATGCACCTCTGAGAAGGGAGAGAAAACAAGAGAAAGAAAGAAGAAGAGAAGAAGAAAGGAAAAGAAGAAAAGAAGAAGAGAAAAACTCTTCTCTCATTACTGCCCAACAAGAGAAAATGTAGAGGAGAAAGATAAGAAAAGAAAGAGGAAGAGAAGAAAGGAGAACGTGCCTCTAGATCGTCAATCTCGTTGCGGGAAAACTTGAAGGAGAGTCGAATCTTCTATAAGTACTCCCCTTACTCTAAAACCTTCTTCGTTGGGATGATTCAAAGCATGGCTGAGGGAGTATTGGATCACAGCTATAATTTGTAAAGCTTGATGAATTGAGTGTCTATATAATCAAATTAAAAAGGATAAAAACAAATCATCAACCATGGCAGAGCCATGAATGTGTACTCCGTCCCTAGATTCGAATGAATGGATGGTAGTGTACGTGGCTTGACGAGTAAGCAAAATAATGTATCAAATGGACTAAGAAGAATATTATGGACTTTGGATAATTTAGAAATGACCAATGGGGATCCAAGACCATGATTCAATAGCAGATATGAAGAATAGAAATCAGATCTAGGGGAATTAAAACTAGATTTGAGATCTTGACAGTTTGTCAAATCAAAACGGTATCCATAGCTTGGTATGGGAATCGAGTTTTGAACCCAAACATGGTATGCAAACTATGAGAAATATGAGAATCGCATCGAAAGAATTCAGAGACCATAAGGCCACAATCTGACTTGCGGTCAATGATGAGCCGCACAGCCTGGCTGTCGTGACGTGCTGTCGCACACTTGCCGCACGCCATTCTGACACCAAACTTTGATCAAACTGATCCGGTAACTCTCTAATAATTAATTAGAATTTATTGAGGCCTTAGAACCCCAAAATAGTACGTCTTGATGCAAAAATCCATCAAGCATCATGTCTACCAGAAATAAGTGTCAGGTTACTCCTTGAATAAGTTAATCTCGACCCGTTATTGCAAGTCAAGACCTGAGACCAACCCTACAAAGGTTAGGGAATTTTTTGAGGTGTCAATATTGTCAAGCGACCATGTTTTGACATGTGGTCCATCACGTGCCACACACCTAGAGGTCAATGACTATGCGATTGATTGTGCGCCACCTGAGGTTTGTATCTCTGTTGGTGACCATCTTTGATTAGTGACTCTACAAGATTTTTATGAGCTTGTCTATAGGATTAGATTTCCAAATCAAATGCTCATGAGTGTTATATAGGATGTTTCAACGGATTACACCATAATATAACTTGTTGTTTACTAGTTCAATTGACAAGTAACCCCTAGACATCAGATAAGGAACCTTAGGGATGAGAAACCAGACTCTGTATGATGACAGAAACCCCTGACTTTGTGATAAAAAGTTGTGAGGATAAATGTCCACCCACATTTATGGATGGTAATGATTTAGAGTCGACACCTAGATTAAGGTCTAGGACCTCAAAATGTAGTCTCGTCATAGGACATGACTTCTATTGACTCATGACCCAATATATCAGTTTTGGCCTATCAGAGAACGGATAAGCGTTCAAGGTACAGTTTTGGAAGGTGTTAGGCACCTGAAGCTATCAAATCCAAAAATCGGCCTCCTATATGATTCTACTTTCCTTAGACACTATTGTCCTGACTATTCATGGTTAATGGATGATAACTAGGGCTCATGGGGGATCTTATACCAAGTTTCTAAGTTCTTCTAACCTAATACCAAGTTGCTAAGTTCTTTTAACCTAAGGTTTAGACAAATATGTTCTAAAAAGAAATAAACAAAGTAATATACAGTGAACATAATTGAAGATGGTTCGATAATAGACTGAATCTGAAACGTCCATCTCAAATTGCCTACGTATTCCAATCCTGGAAATCAAGTCCTTAACATAGTTCGAACGCAATGTGATTAAGGTTTATGGATGTGATTTATGCTTAAGCTTCATTAAATTTAATTGTTCAAGTTGAAGTTTATGCTTGATGATGATTGAGATTGAATCTAGACAGCCTATGTGGATCGAAGTAAATATGGATATGGATATGGATACAAATATGGATGTTATGGACCTAAGGATACTAAGTTGCGGTATCATACTTGGAGATGCCCTCCAAGTTACCTATGTATTTTAGAGGTCCAGAAATTCAGGTACAACGTAGTTTGTTATTTCTGGATTGATACTCTCAAGAAGCAAAGAGGGATAAATATTCTCAAGGAGCAAAGGGGTAAATACTCTCAAAGAGCAAAGGGGTTTGATAGATAGATTGTCACACCCCAATTCTGATCCAACCAGAATAGTGTGAGTGAACCGCCATTGAACCAACGATTCACACCAGGATCTCGAATAGACCATGTCCTCTCATACAAACCATTGCACATAACCACAATCAGAATATAAATAATACAGCGGAAGTCTTTAAATAAATGAACTGAGAATCTATTGATAAATTTAAATAAAATATCTAATTATTCAAATTCAAACATATAATATAATATCCTTACATCCATTTAGTCCAACAGAAAATAAATAAATAAAACCAATCAAAGGTACACGCAGAAAGGGCACTCGCATGAAGCGTCATGCTCATCCTCTCCTGCCTGTACACCCAGAGCAGCAACATCACCATACGCCGAAGCGTTCATAAATTCGTCCACAGTGTAACCTGCATCAACATCTAAAATAATGTACGTACAAAGGGTGAGCTCACAACTTAGCTCAGTAAGACAATCAGACAGTTTCACAATATTATGCATGAGTAACAATCATTTTATGTTGTGGACTGGTTTTAAGTTTGCAATGTGCTATAGAAAGGTTTGGTGGCCCCCGCACCTCTATACACGAGTGTGTGGCACCTCATGGATCACACCCCCATTGGCCCACATGCACCCATCATGGAATAGAGATAGAGCTAAGATACCCCCGTACCTCCCCTGATGCTCTACCCATACCAGTACCTAAGCCCCTACTGGCCAGGGCTCGCAAACTGGGCTCGCAACTAACCAATCCTATATGTCATCAATGTATGCTCTATCCCAGCACAGTCGTTTACAGCATAGAGATAGAGCTAAGGCATTCCCACACCTCCCCTGATGCCCTATCCGCAACTAACCCACTAGGATAGAAACATAACGCAGGTAGATCCTATCCCAACATAACTCCCTACGGCATAGAGATAGATCTAAAGCATCGTGGACAAGCCAGCATCGACCTCGGAGACCACAGTGCCACATAACCATGGTCAGGCCAGCATCAACATCGGAGACCACCAAACCATGACCTTCCCCTGATGCCCCACCCATACCAAGCATGTTAAGATTATTACAAAAAGTGCTAGTGTGAGGAGAGATCCCAGGCCCATGCCCCACTCCACACACTAACGAAAACAATCACATGCCTAACAATCACATCCTATCATGAATGAACAATAATAATAACTGAAAGTAAAGGATGGCATGTGAATATGCACAAACAACACATCATATATATTCAGGTTATTAACAACGATTTACTGTCCATTAATTATTAGGTTTAGGTCAGATTCCCTTACCTGACGCTCGTTTGTTAGCTTGCTCCACGTCGCAAGATCCAAACGGAAAGTCACAAAGTCCTACAATATTATTAGGGTTTCATTAGAATAGTTTTCTTAGGGTTTCATATTGGTCGAAAACTGACAAAGTCAAAAACCAGTCTTTCAGATCTGACCGGTCTCACCATACCGGTCGCAGCACTGTGAGCAGACTATCAATCGGTATGGTCGACTGATGTGTCTCCGAAAGACCATACACTTGATTTGTCGACTGCCGTCGATCAATCTCCATGGATTTTCAGGGTTTCTCCTATCCATTCTAAGTCTAAGCGTTGAGTTAGAGTTATCCCCAACTCATTTAAGTCTTGTTTCGATGAATACCATCTCGAAACTCAAATCTAGGGTTTGACGGCAACTTAGGGTTTATTGGCCAATTCAGGGTTTTAGATCAATACCTACTTGCATGGTATTGATCCACCCATACAACTATCCTAGAGTCATAGGGTAAGAAGAATGGTTAAAACACTTACCGTTGACTGGCGTAATGAGAGCGTCGTCGAACGGTAATGGCGGCACCTCCTTCTTCTTCCTAACTCCTTCTCCTTTCCAACCTCTTTCTCTTCTCTAGGGTTTATGAGAGATAATGGAAAGGATTTGAGGAGGTTTAAGGGTGTATTTATAGGCTAAAAATAGGGTTTAGTAACCCTACTAGGATTAGGAAATTTCTAGGATTCGAAATCAGGAAAGTGGGACCCGCAGAGACCAATTTCTGGATCTCCGCACTTAGCTGCGCAGACCATACCGGTCGACCGGTACCAAGACCGGTACCATCGACCGGTCAACTTAAAATGATGACTATTTGGTCGTCTTTGGTCCGATTTCATACCTGTTTGTCATCCGCTCGTCCTGTCTGGCCCGGTGATGATCGGAAGACCTGCTACGACATAAAACCAAGGTTTAGACTGGGTTTACGGAGTGTGGATCTTACAACTCCCCCACCCTTAAAAGAAATTTCATCCTGAAATTTGTATGTAGGTCTCACAACTCCTCCACTCTTAAAAGAAATTTCGGCCTCGAAATTTGAATGTAGCTTGATCGTCGAAGAAGTTAGGATACTCTTTCCTCATCGTGCCCTCCTCTTCCCAAGTAATTTCCTCAACATTTTGGCTTCTCCAATGCACCTTCACATAATGGATATCCTTGGTTCGAAGTTGCTGTACCTTTCGACTTGAGAGCATCACAGGGACCACTTATGTTAAGTCTTCAGTCAAGTCTGGGGGATCAGCGATCAAGATGTGAGATGGATCTCTGACATACTTCTTCAGTAATGATACATGGAATATGTTATGAACGCTTGACATAGATGGTGGTAGAGCCAATTGATATGCTACATTACCACGTCAGGTTAATATCTCATATGGTCCCACATACCTGGGGCATAGCTTCCCCTTCTTACCAAACCGTTTCAGACCTCGCACCGGTGATACCTTCAAAAATACTTTGTCACCCACTGTAAATTCCAGATCTCGACGTCGATTATCCGCATAGTGCTTCTGTCGGACTTGAGCTGTCTTTACCCTCTCCTTGATTTGATCAATCACTCGGCAAGTTTCTTAAACAAACTCCGGTCCAACGATTCTTCTTTCTCCCACCTCGTTCCATAACAGAGGTGTTCGACACTTTTTCCCATAAAGTGCTTCATATGGGGCCATCTGAATTATAGCCTGATAGCTGTTGTTATAAGCGAACTCGATGAGTGATAGCTTCTCATCCCAAGCTCCCTTGAAGTTTATTGCACAAGCTCGGAGCATATCTTCTAAAATTTGAATAGTCCGCTCTGACTGTCCGTCCGTCTGAGGGTGAAAAGCTGTACTGAACTTCAACTTTGTTCCCATAGCTTTCTGTAATCCTTCCCAGAACTTTGATGTAAAACGGGGATCTCTGTCAGATACTATACTCTCTGGAACGCCATGGAGTCTGACTATATTATCAACATACAACTTGGCCAGCTTCTCCATGGTATACTGAGGTCTAACCGCAATAAATCGAGCTGTCTTAGTGAGCCGGTCGACTATAACCCAAACTGCATCCACTGACCATGGTGTCAAAGGTAGGCCAGTGACGAAATCCATGGTGATACAATCCCACTTCCATGCAGGTTTCGGTAATGGCTATAGTAAACCTGCGGGTCTCTACCTTTCTGCTTTAACTTGTTGACAATTCAGACATTGGAACACGAAACGAGCTATATCTGCTTTCATACCCCTCCACCAATATAGTCTTCTTAAATCATGGTACATTTTGGTACTTCCTGGATGTACCGAATATGGAGTGTAATGAGCTTCAATGATAACTCGATCTCTGATATCACAGTCTTCACTCTCCGGTATACATAACCATCTACGATACCTGAGTACCTTGTCTGAATCCAAGGTAAAGTCAGGATTGCTCGTACCCTTCTCTAGGTCTGCTTGTACTGTCTTGAGATGTGGATCCTGTAGGATTGCTATTTTAACTTCATCAACTAGATCCGGTGATATCTTCAGAGCGGCGAACATCATGGTGAACTTATGAATTAAGCCTTGCTCAACTGGATCTTCAGCAGTCTCTATTATATGTTCTTCATCATCTTCAATTGAACTTGAGGCTGCAGCACACAATGCAGCATTTGTACTTGGCCCGGCCTCAGGTTTCGATGCCCACTTTCTTCTTAAGGCGTCAGCCACAACATTTGCTTTGCCCGGATGGTACTAGATGTCACAATCATAATCTTTCAATAATTCCAGCCATCTCCTCTGTCTCATATTCAGATCCTTCTGAGTGAAAAAATAAGTTAAGCTCTTGTGATCTGACTTAATCTGAAACTTCTCACCGTACAAGTAGTGTCTCCAAGTCTTGATTACATGTATAACCGCTGCTAGCTCCAAATCATGCGTAGGATAGTTTTTCTCATGCTCCTTTAACTGTCTTGATGCGTAGGCAATCACCTGTTCTCCTTGCATCAATACGCACCCGATACCCAACCCTGAAGCATCCGTATATAAAGTAAACGGTACACTGGGTTCTGGGATGGTCAAGATAGGTGCAGAGACTAGTCTTGACTTCAAAGTCTGAAAACACTTCTCGCATTCATCTGTCCATACGAATTTCTCCCCCTTCTTGGTCAATCTGGTGAGTGGAACAGCGATCCTGGAGTAGTCTTCCATGAACCTTCTATAATAACCAGCCAACCCAAGGAAACTACGAATCTCCGCAACAGATTTTGGTGCTTCCCATCCTACTATAGCAGCTATCTTACTTGGATCAACCTTGATACCTTCTTCAGATACTACATGGCCCAAGAAAGCCACTTCCTTCGGCCAAAACTCGCACTTCTTGAACTTGTCATAAAGCTTCTCCTGTCTCAGCCGTTGTAGGGCTGCCCTCAAATGTGTTGTATGAGCCTCCATGTCCTTTGAGTAGACCAATATGTCATCGATGAATACGATGACCGAAGTGTCCAACATATCATGAAACACTCGGTTCATCAGTTCCATGAACGACGCTGGAGCATTGGTCAACCCGAAAGACATAACTAGAAACTCATAATGCCCATACCTCGTCCTGAAAGCAGTCTTCGGAATATCTCTGACCTTGATCTTCAGTTGGTGATACCCTGATCGGAGATCAATCTTAGAGAAAACCTTTGCACCCTGCAATTGATCGAACAGATCATCGATTCTAGGCAGAGGATATCGATTCTTGATCGTTAACTTGTTCAGTTCACGATAGTCAATGCATAGTCTTACACTTCCGTCTTTCTTTTTGACAAATAATACAGGTGCTCCCCAAGGCGATATGCTAGGTCGTATGAAACCCTTATCTAACAATTCTTGTAATTGGGTCTTCAACTCCTTTAACTCGGTAGGGGCCATCCTGTATGGTGCTTTAGACACCGGCGCCGAACCTAGCATAAGGTCTATTACAAACTCTGTAGCCCTGTCCGATGGTAGACCTAGAAGCTCCTCTGGAAATACATCTGGGAATTCTCGAACCACATCTATATCTTCCATCTTTGGCACCTCAGCAGTGATGTCGACTACAGATACTAGATACCCCACTCCCCCCTTCTCTAAGCATCTCTTAGCTTTTAAGGCGGAGAGAATCAGCTTCTGCTACCTAGATAACTTGATCCCCTTGAAGCTATACTCCTTTCCCTTTTTGTCTGTAAGCACAAGCTTCCTTTCACCACATAATAGGATGGCTGAATGATGGCCTAGCCAATCCATTCCCAAGATGACATCAAAGTCTGCCATCTCGAGTAGTACTTGACTTGCTTCTAAGTCTCGGCCCTCAATACATACAGTACATGGTCCATAATATTCAGTCAAAGCCACTTCGACTCCTAGTGGAGAGCGAACTATCAAGCTTGGGTTCAAGTGCTTAATTGGTAACTCCATTCGCTTTCCAAAGGAAATAGAAACAAAGGAGTGCATGGCCCCAGAGTCAAATAGTACTATGGCAGGTATACCAGCTACATTTATAATTCCTGAAATTTTATTATCCCTTAATTCTACATGCTCATACACACAATGAAAATAGTAAGCCAAATAGTAAGGGATAGAGTCGTACCAGTGACCACATCAGGTGATGCGGCTGCCTCGTCGGTAGTGACCGCATATACTTTTCCTTGTTGGGGAGGTTGTTTCCTAGGTAGAGTGCAGGTCTTTGTAATATGACCCACTTGCTGACAGTTGAAACATTTAATGTTCGGGTTGTGTCCAACGAACTGTGGCACAGGTGGTGCCGGATTGTTCCTTGCAGGCACTGTAGCGGTCTGAGCCCTGTATGGGCGGAAAGGCCTATTGTTACCGCCACCCAAACTCTCAATAGCGGGTCTCTTCACTCCCCTATTCTGTGCAAAGAAGTTGTCCCTTTGACTGGATTCTATCACTCTCGCAACCTGTACAGCCTCATTATAAATTTTCTTATCCAAACCCAATATATGCTCTCTGATGCCTCCACGCAGTCCCATGGTGAACCTGCGTGTCTTGGTCTCTTCTTCTTGCATACTTGCCGGTGCGAAGAAAAATAACTCCTCGTACCTCTACTGGTAAGCATCCACAGTCGACTGAGACTGTTGTAGATTGAGGAACTCCCTCTCCACCTGATCCCTGAAACTCTTTGAGAAGTATTTATCGAAGAAGGCAACTTTGAATGCTTTCCAATCCACCTGTGTATGCTTCGTCTCCAGATATGCCCGTGTATAATTCCACCAAGCATTCGCATCTTCCTTCAGCATATGAGTGGCAAACAGGACCTTTTTATCCTCTGCACAAGTCATCAGTCGAAAATTCTTTTCCATTTCTGCAATCCACTGTACTGGCCACAATGGTTTCCCTGTCTTACCTGTGAATGAAGAAGGCTTCAGCTTTAGGAATCTGTCCACCGCCCGACTCAGATCGTGCTGTCCCTGTGTATTCATTCCGTACCATGATGGTGGATACGGATAGGCTCCCTGATAGACAGAAGACGACGGGAACTGGTGCGGTGGTGGTACATTCTGGGGTTGGCCCATCGGCCCTGGACTACCATGCGTCGGCTGTGTAGTATTATTCCCTCCAGACTCGGGCGTACCTCCAGTGGGAACAGAACCCGGTGGCCTCAACATCTTCAATATCTCGCTCAGGAATTCTTTCTGCTGAGCTTGCATTTGATAGACCAGATTTGTAACAATGGTCTCAGAATTCCTGTGAGGTGGGCCAGGCAAATTTGTCGGTACCCTTGGGACCTGTTCTTCCTCAACTTCCGGGCTTGGCTCTCTAACATAGCCTGGTTCAACCTGCTCTTCTTCCTCGAGGCGCATCCTAGCCTGGTGACGCTTTCGACCCCTACGACCGTTTCTGCCCACCATCTCAGACTATTCTGTTTGGATCTTTTCTTCTTGTTCTCTTGTTGTTTTGCAGCTTACATGGCTCCACGACGTGCTCTAGGCAAACATCCTCATGGCTCGAGCGTGCGCACTCCTCAACCACCAGTTCCACAACTCGACGAGCATTGGTTCCGTTCCTTGGAGGCACAAGCTCGTTTCCCCTGGTTTGATAGCAAAAACATTGAATCTGGGCGGCGAGTCAACTTGGATCAGTTGGACATGCGAGCAGCTTTTGACGCACTTGGGTGGGTGCCTGTAATCTCCTACACAGATACCACTCGTCCCAACCTGGTTAAGCATTTTTATGCTAACCTGGAGCTTCATGGGGATGTCAACGATCCCAATCAGGGTAGGGACTTGCGCATCTCCAGCTACGTCAAGGGTGTCCCTATCTCCTTCAACACCCATCAATTGGCTGACCTGCTGGGGGTACCCAATGATGGAGACTTAGTATACTGCCCTCCAAAGGTGAAGGGCTATCTGAGCGAGGACCTACGCCGAGAGATAGCAGAGCAGATCCTAAATCCTGGGGCTCCCATGAAGACGGCTAGTCTGAAGCCCGTAGCTCGAGTCTATAGCCGCATCATCCAGCACAACATTGTGCCCCATAGCGGCCACTATAGTGAGTTATCTCAGCTCACTCAGTACATCACCTACTGCTTCTGCACCGGGGAGCAGGTCTCTCTCCCTTACTTCATCATCCGGACCATGCATCAGGCAACCCTGGCCGATCAGGCCAGTAACCTTCCATATGGTCGTCTCATCACCTTCCTTCTACGTCACCTGGGTGTGAGCATGAGAGGCGAGGTGACTGTTGAGGATACCATGACATCCGACATTGACTGGGATGTTATTCAGAGGATGCAGATGGTCGACCTTCCCGTTAGCGACGACGAGTTGGAGGCTCGCCCTCGCCCACTCGGGAGGGTAGCAGCCGCAGCAGCCAATGCGGCCTATGCAGCAGAGGCCGAGCGTGATGATGACGAGGATAAGGCCGAGGGTGTACCAGCGCCAGCTCTACAGCCTACACCTGCAACACCACCATCTACCCTTACAGCTGGACCGTCTCATCCCTCCCCAGACCCGGTGTTGAGTATGTTCACTGAGATCAGGGACACCCAGAGGGTCATCCTAGAGTCTCAGCGAGAGATGGGTCAGGAGTTGGGACGTCTGGCTCGTAGCCTACGGGTGACTCAGGACCAAGTGCACTGGCTTAGGATTGTATACGAGCGAGACTATGACATAGCGGACCCTATTCCTCCTAGGCCCCCTTCCCCATGATTGTCCCCTTTTTATTTTCTTCTCTTTTGACTGTTTATATAACAGGGTAACTGTCCAATTTGTGGACTGTACCTTGTAACACTATCTTATCTAATACTCATTTTCTATTTAATGAAAGTTTTCATGGTTTTTCCTAACTAGTGCATGTGTAATATTAAATTTCATATTTAATATAGTATATTATGCTCTTTCTTAGTCCGTCTCAGGTATCAAACAATGCTTAGGGTGTGTTTGTATTAAGAATTTTAAATTTTCCTAACTCAGTTCATCGACTTAGTTAAGTGCAATATGGTCTGTAGACAGAGCCCGAGGGCTCTGATACCAAGTTGTCACACCCCAATTCTGATCCAACCAGAATGGTGTGAGTGAACCGCCATTGAACCAACGATTCACACCAGGATCTCGAATAGACCATGTCCTCTCATACAAACCATTGCACATAACCACAATCAGAATATAAATAATACAGCGAAAGTCTTTAAATAAATGAACTGAGAATCTATTGATAAATTTAAATAAAATATCTAATTATTCAAATTCAAACATATAATATAATATCCTTACATCCATTTAGTCCAACTGAAAATAACTGAAAATAAATAAATAAAACCAATCAAAGGTACACGCAGAAATGGCACTCGCATGAAGCGTCATGCTCGTCCTCTCCTGCCTGTACACCCAGAGCAGCAACATCACCATACGCCGGAGCGTTCATAAAGTCGTCCACAGTGTAACCTGCATCAACATCTAAAACAATGTACGTATAAAGGGTCAGCTCACAACTTAGCTCAGTAAGACAATCAGACAGTTTCACAATATTATGCATGAGTAACAATCATTTTACGCTGTGGTCTGGTTTTAAGTTTGCAATGTGCTATAGAAAGGTTTGGTGGCCCCCGTACCTCTATACACGAGTGTGTGGCACCTCATGGATCACATCCCCATTGGCCCACATGCACCCATCATGGAATAGAGATAGAGCTAAGATACCCCCGTACCTCCCCTGATGCTCTACCCATACCAGTACCTAAGCCCCTACTGGCCAGGGCTCGCAAACTGGGCTCGCAACTAACCAATCCTATATGTCATCAATGTATGCTCTATCCCAGCACAGCCGTCTACGGCATAGAGATAGAGCTAAGGCATTCCCACACCTCCCCTGATGCCCTATCCGCAACTAACCCACTAGGATAGAAACATAACGTAGGTAGATCCTATCCCAACATAACTCCCTACGGCATAGAGATAGAGCTAAAGCATCGTGGACAAGCCAGCGTCGACCTCGGAGACCACAGTGCCACATAACCATGGCCAGGCCAGCATCAACATCGGAGACCATCGTACCACGACCTTCCCCTGATGCCCCACCCGTACCAAGCATGTTAAGATTACTACAAAAAGTGCTAGTGTGAGGAGCGATCCCAGACCCATGCCCCACTCCATACACTAACGAAAACAATCACATGCCAAACAATCACATCCTATCATTAATGAACAATAATAATAACTGAAAGTAAAGGATGGCATGTGAATATGCACAAACATGCACAAACAACACATCATATATATTCAGGTTATTAACAACGATTTACTATCCATTAATTATTAGGTTTAGGTCAGATTCCCTTACCTGACGCTCGTTTGTTAGCTTGCTCCACGTCGCAAGATCCAAACGGAAAGTCACAAAGTCCTACAATATTATTAGGGTTTCATTAGAATAGTTTTCTTAGGGTTTCATGTTGGTCGGAAACCGACAAAGTCAAAAACCAATCTTTCAGATCTGACCGGTCTCACCATACCCGTCGCAGCACTGTGAGCAGACTGTCAACCGGTATGGTCGACCGGTGTGTCTCTGAAAGACCATACACTTGATTTGTCGACTGCCGTCGATCAATCTCCATGGATTTTCAGGGTTTCTCCTATCCATTCTAAGTTTAAGCGTTGAGTTAGAGTTATCCCCAACTCATTCAAGTCTTGTTTCGATGAATACCATCTCGAAACTCAAATCTAGGGTTTGACGGCAACTTAGGGTTTATTGGCCAATTTAGGGTTTTAGATCAATACCTACTTGCATGGTATTGATCCACCCATACAACTATCCTAGAGTCATAGGGTAAGAAGAATGGTTAAAACACTTACCGTTGACTGGCGTAATGAGAGCGTCGTCGAATGGTAATGGCGGCACCTCCTTCTTCTTCCTAACTCCTTCTCCTTTCCAACCTCTTTCTCTTCTCTAGGGTTTGTGAGAGATAATGGAAAGGATTTGAGGAGGTTTAAGGGTGTATTTATAGGCTAAAAATAGGATTTAGTAACCCTACTAGGATTAGGAAATTTTTAGGATTCGAAATCAGGAAAGTGGGACCCGCAGAGACCAATTTCTGGATCTCCGCACTTAGTTGCGCAGACTATACCAGTCGACCAGTACCAAGACCGGTACCATCGACCGGTCAACATAAAATGATGACTATTTGGTCGTCTTTGGTCCGATTTCATACTTGTTTGTCATCCGCTCGTCCCGTCTGGCCCGGTGATGATCGGAAGACCTGCTACGACATAAAACCAAGGTTTAGACCGGGTTTACGTTGTGCGGGTCTTACATAGATACTCTCAAGGAGCAATGGGGTAAATACTCTCAAGGAGTAAGAGTTTAATACTCTAAAGGAGCAAAGGGGTAAATACTCTCAAGGAGCATGGGTTTAATACTCTCAAGGAGAATAAGGGTTTGATACTCTCAAGGAGCAAAGAGTCTTGATACTCTCAAGGAGCATACTCTCAAAGAGCAAGGGTTTAATACTCTCAAGAAACAAAGTAGAAAATACTCTCAAGGAGCAAAGGGTTTAATACTCTCAAGGAGCAAGGTTTGATACTCTCAAGGAGCAAAAGTTTGATACTCTCAAGGAGCAAAGGGTTTAATACTCTCAAGGAGCAAGGGGTTGACACTCAGCAAAGGATATTTTGCTCTGAAGGAGCAAAGGATATGATAATTTGAAGGAGAAAGGATATGATACTCTCAAGGAGCAAGGATATGATACTCTCAAGGATCAAGAGTTGGATACTTTCAAGGAGCAAAGGTTTGATACTCTCAAGGAGTAAAGCGTATAATACGCTCAAGGAACATACTCTCAAGGAGCAAGGATGTGAGTCCGTGTTTAGGAATCTCTCCAAACTGCCTACGGATCATAGGGTGATGCTCTAACAATCAGGATCTACATAGTTCAAAAATAGATTCAATCATTCATGTGTATATTCTTTTCAAATTAGAGTGTGGAACCTAAATGCTCTATGGCTTGATTTACATCACACCTAACTAAGCCTCTGTACCCTAGAGAAAATGAACTGAGGAGTAGGGATGTCACACCCCAATTCTGGACTAACCAATTGTGTAATGAACCATCATGAAAACCAATGGTTCAAACCAGGATCTCATATAGGCTATGCCAACCATGTTAAACCAAAACATATTCCACAGCAATAATCAAAGATATTTGAGAAAATAGCAGAAATCTTATTAATAATGAACTGAGGTCTACATGATAAATAATAAATGATCCAGTTATCTCCAATTAACCAAAACATAATTAATATATATTACAAGTACCAAAATACGAAAGTTAAACACTAAGCATAATCACGATGGAAACACTCGCTTGACGAGTCTTGCTCGTCCTCCACAGCTTGCACATCCATAGCCACTACATGTCCATACATTGGCGTATCCATGTAGTCTTCAACAGTAACACCTGCAACATCAGAAACTAAAAAGAATTTTACACGTGAGGGTCAGTGATCCAACTTGAGCTTAGTGAGAAAACAAAACAATGCAATAAACATATGCATGCATTCAATTCATATCTTTGGTCTAGTTTTTAAGTTTGTAATGTGCTATAGAAAGGTTTGGAGGCCCATGTATATCTATACATGTGTGTGTGAATCTGTCCAATGGATCAAACACCATTGTCGTCCAACATGCACCCACCATGGAATAGAGATAGAGCTAAAGTGTCCATATCACACACCGCCAACACTTTCCCTGATGCCCTACCCATAACAACACGTAAGCCCCTGCTGGCGAGGGCTTACAAATTGGATTCGCAACTGACCAATCCTAAAGTCATCCAGTATATCCAAGGCCTCACTCTAGCATCCCTCAATACGTCCATAGAGATAGAGCTAAAGCCCCCCAGCAGAGTCAAAGACCACCTCCCCCAATGCCCTATGACGGAATAGTTCTACTAAGGTAATGGAGATACAATGATGTCATTGAACAAGACTTAAGAAGAGATAGAACTAGAGTTTGGTGATCAGGATGAACCACAATGTCACGTCCTCCCCCTGATGCTCCACTGGCATTAAGTACACTAACCACACACACAATCACATGCCTATTCCTAGCATCATCATCATCATCATCATATTGTAAAATAAATATGCATGAGTAGTAATAACAGGTATATTGGATGACATGTGAGATGCACATTACAAGCATACAAGCATAGAATCAATCATGGGATTGGACTCAATAAAATAAATAGCTTGTTATTAGCCAAATAGTTTAGGTTCTGTTCCCTCACCTTTGATTGATGTTTGTTCCTCTCCCAAGCTCTGGAAGTCACTTTGAATCTATTAGGAACCTAAACAATTAATGTATGTAAGTTGGGGTTCAACTTTACCAACTTACAATAGTAAAAAAACCTTGTTTGGTCTCAAAATATGCTTGCTATTATCGTGTTGTCGGACTTATGGTCGCAATATATGCGACTACACCCTACGACCACACCTTTCCTGGAAACTTCCCAAATAGGTGTGGTCGATCCTCTGGTCACCCTGTGGTCGACCACAGGCTGCGACCACATGATGTTTGGTTAATTTTTCATCTTCAATTTGAATTCTTCCTGAGTCGATTCCTTGGCTCATCATTTGGGTTCATCCTATGATTATCCTATGGTCATTATTTATAGTTTCTCATTAACCATTATCCCTAACCTATTCTCTTATGGTTTTCATTAGAAATTCCATAATGAAATCATTACATTAGATTCAACACATCAACTTCATAAAAGGAACCTATCCTATCTGATCTAGCCTACAAAGTTAAGTCCATACCTTAAGCTTGCTGTAGGGAGCTAGAACCTTCTCTTGCAAAACCTTCTTCTCAGATTTCTACTCCAAATCTCCTTCTTCTCCTTCTCTTCCTCTCCCTCTTTTCCTCTTAGGTTTAGAGTTTCAATTTGGATTCTAAAAGAGTGAGAGAGGCTAAGGGACATCTCTTATATAGAGGAAAACCTCCATATAGAGTCCCACTTTAATTAGGAAAGAGATCCCTTATGTTTTGGAAAGTTTCCAAAACTTATAGTCTATTTAGCATCATGTGGTAGCACGTGGGGTCACAGAATCCATCGACCACAAGTCTCAAAACTGCGACCACATGTCCCAAACTCGAGTGGTCTCAATATTCTGAGGTGTGGTCGACCACACCTGTTTAGGTATGCAACCACACGTGTCAATTAGATGATTTTGGTTCGAATTACATACTTAGCCTTGTGGTTTCTTCATATAATTGATTCACTTGAGTCGGTTATGATGGGAAGACCAGTCATGACACGAGAATGTAAGGTTAGACCGGGTTCGTGGTGTGTGGGTCTTACAAATCTACTACCCTTAAAAGAAATTTCATCCTCGAAATTTATACGTACGGATCTTACAACTTTCTCATCCTTAAAAGAAATTTCACCCTCGAAATTTGCACGTATGGATCTTACAACTCCCCCATCCTTAAAAGAAATTTCATCATCGAAATTTAAATGTACTTCGGAGTCGAATGGGTGGGAATACTGCACGCACATTGCATCTTCTTCTTCCCATGTAATCTTTTCAACGTCTTAGCGTTGCTAGGTTACTTTTACATAATAAATATCCCGACTCTAAAGATATTGTACCTTCCAACTGGTGATTTAGGCTGGTACCACTTCAAAAGTTAAGTCTTCTATCAAATCCGGTGGATCCACGGTCAATGCCCTTAATGGGTCTCTAATGTACTTTTTCAATAGAGACACGAATATGTCGTGCACACTAGACATGGATGATGGTAACACTAGTTGATATGTAACTTTTCCTTGTCTCTCTAAAATTTTATAAGGTCCAAAACATATATAGGACATAACTTTCCCTTCTTACCACAACGTTTTAAACCACGCATAAGTGATCATTAAGAATATTTTGTCACTTACGGTGAACTAGAGGTCTTGGTGTCTTTTGACAACCTTGAGCTATTTTAGCCCTTTCCTTTTGATCTTGTTTGTTACTCAATAGGTTTCTTCAACAGACTCAAGTCTTACAATTCCTTGTTCTCCTACTTCATTCCAAAATAGATGAGTTTGACATTTTTACCATACCATGCTTCATAGGTGATGTCTATATGATAGCTTGCTAGTAAAATTAATTAATAGCAACTTCTCAACTCAAGCTCCTTTAAAATCAATCTCACAGGCTCAGAGAATACCTCCTTGGATCTATATAGTTCGCTTTGACTGTCCGTTTCGAATTGAGGGTAAAATGCGGTACTAAATTTTAACTTTATTTCCATCACTTTCTGTAGTCTCTCCCAAAACTTTCAGGTAAAATGTGAGCCTCTATCTGATACTATGCTCTCAAGCATACCACTCAATCTGGCAATATTATCTACATATAGCTTAGCTAGCCACTCCAAAGCACACCAAGGTCGTATAGCAATGAAACGAGTCGTCTTTATAAGGCAATCAACAAACACCCAAGCTACATCAATGGATCTGGGAGTCAGTGGTAAACCAGTGATGTAGTCCATTGTAATCCAGTTGCACTTCTAAACTGGCTCCAATTATGGTTGTAGTAAGCCTGTTGGTTTATGTCTTTCAACCTTTACTTGCTAACAATTCAGACACTAAAACACACACTAAGCCACATCTGTTATCATTCCTCCTTACCAGTACAATCTCTTCAGGCAATAATACATATTGGTACTCTAGGATGTCCTGAATATAGAGTTCAGTGGGCTTCTCACATTATTTTGTATCTAAGATTCGCGTTTTTCACCTTCAGGTATGCATTATCATTCTCTATATCTGAGTACCTTATCTGAATCCAAAGTAAGTCAAGGTTAGGTTATTCCTTCTCTAAATCTTCTTGTGCCACTCTCAGATACGGATATAACAGAATTGCTACCATTACTTCATCCATCAAATCAAAGATGATCTTTAACGATGTGAATCAAGCGAGAAACTATTGCTCCATAAGTTCATCCATAAGTTCTCACTCAATTGGATCATCATGAGTTTCTACTATATGTTGCTTTTCTTCTAAATCTGAATATGTTATGGTGAAACATAAGGGAGCATTGGTACTAGGTCCTCCTTCTAGCTTCATTATTTTACTTTTTACTCGAAGCCTCAACTACCACATTAGCCTTGTTCGAGTGGCATTGAATATCACAGTCTTAATCCTTTAGGTATTCCAACCATCTCCTTTGCCTCATGTTCAACTCTTTCTGGGTGAGGAGATAAATAAAACTCTTGTAATTTGATTTAATCTAAAATTTTCTCCGTATAGATAATGTCTCTAAGTCTCAATTGCATTAATCGTTGCTGCAAACTCCAAGTCATGAGTAGGGTAACTCTTTTAATGCTCCTTTAGTTATCCTGAAGCATATGCAATCACTTGTTTACCTTACATCAACCCGCATCCTAGACCCAAATCCGAAAGCATCAGTATATAGGGTAAAAGGTTTCACCTGGTGCCAGAACGATCAAGATAGGAGCTGATATCAACCTTGCTTTTAGAGTCTGGAAACATCCTTCACACTTGTCAGTCCAAATAAACTCTTCTCCCTTCCTGGTTAGCTTAGTAAGAGGTATTGCGATCTTAGAGTAGTCCTCCATGAATTGTTTGTAATAACTAGCTAAACCCAAGGAACTTCTAATCTCTACAATGTTCTTAGACGCTTCTCACCCCACAATAGCTTTTATCTAGCTGGGGTCCACCTTTATTCCTTCTAAGGATACTCTGTGACCTAAGAATTATACTTCATTCAATCAGAACTCATACTTATTAAATTTGGCATACAACTTCTCCCTTCATAACCATTGTAAGGCTGCTTTAAGGTCCGTTACAAGACTTTTTTTATCTTTGGAATAAACCAAACTATGACCGACATGTCCAACATGTCATGAAACACTCGGTTCATCAGCTTCATAAAAGATGTAAGGCATTGGTCAAACCAAAAGACATGACCAAGAGATCATAATGTCTGTACTTGGTCGAAAGTTATCTTTGAAATGTCACTGACCAAATTCTTCAGCTGATGATATCTTGATCGAAGATCAATCTTAGAAAATACCTTTGCTCCTTGTAACTGATCGAACAAGTCATCAATCCGTGGTAATGGATATCAATTCTTTATGGTGAGCTTGTTCAATTCTTGGTAGTCCGTACATAGCCAAATACTATCACCCTTATTCTTCATGAATTGCATTGGCGCTCCCCGTGATGCAATACTTAGCTGATTAGAACCTTTGTCTAATAACTCCCGTAGTTGAGTCTCAAGTCCTTCAACTCTGTAGGAGCTATTTTATATGGTGCCTTTGACATAGGTGTCTTCCCTGATAACAAGTCGATAACGAATCCTGTCGCACGATCAAGTGGCAACCTAGGTAAGTCTCCTGGAAACACATTAGGGAATTTACACATCACATCAAAATCTTCCTTCTGTGGTGCTTCTTCAGTAACATCTACAACAAATACCATATATCCAACTCCTTTCTTTTCAAAGCATCTCTTCATCTTTCGTGCAGAGAGGATAAGCTTTCACTTCCTAGGCAATACACTTCCAATAAACTAAATTCTATGCCATCTTTGCTCTTGATTGACAACCTCTTCTATGCATGTAATAACTTTGTAGAGTGTTGAGAAAATCAATCTGTCTTCAAGATGATATCAAAGTCTGCCATCTCAAGTCTAATTAGGTTGCGTCCAAATTCCATCCATCCATACAATTCAGAAATTATTCATAACACTCACTCAATACAACATCTAGTCTGAAAGGGCTTGAACTAGCAAAATCTGGTTTAAAGGTGTTAAAACCATGTTTAGTCCCCTTTTATCTCTTAGTTTTTTTTAAAGACTATCATCAATAATCTAATATCTTGAAAATCTCATTAGCTTACACCAATAATCTCATATTGCACTTATTAGCTTACATCTCTTTTATCACTGTTGTTCTACCTTGATCTCTCTTTTATATATCTTGAAAAGCATCGTTGGATTGTTTACTCATTACATATCCCAAGTCTACCTATAAGCATTAGGGTATATGCTTATATTCTTATTAATTCCACTAAACTCTCTTGGTTTTTACTTAATCTTCTCATTTGATATTTGACATAACTCAGTGTTACTTGTACTAATCCGAATACTATCAATGCCATATTTTTTACTTCATCCTTTTATCCACTCTTAGATATGCTTTTAGAAATCTTCTATCTTGTCAAAATTCATAGTGATATAGCCATTTAACTCTGTTCGAGTGCTATCTATTCTATACTGGTTAGTCTTGGTAGTTCTCACTTCTTGCTTAGGCACTCTTTTTCAGATCATGACTCAAATCCATATATCCAACAATCTCAAATTAGATTATCCATTACTTCATCTAAGGTTTCTTGGCTATAGAGATTTATCTGAATCCAATCATCTTCCATAATTTTCTTTATTAATCAAGCCTCTTATCTACGAAGGTCAGGGAATGTAAGAATCAAAATGTTTATCCATAAGCAATTTATTTCCTTCTTTTGAATTTAGTATAATGACGAACACTTGTTTTATCTAGTGAACTTAGGTTTTAAGTATCAAGAGTAAATCTATGGTAATCGAACCAAATACCAAATGAATTGGACCCATGTTTATTGGTTGCACGGTGGTCTAAATACATGGAAATAAAGGTTCTACAACTCTTAACCTCATGGATACAGGTTCTATCGAGTATATATATGCCATTGGTCAAGACACTATAGGAATAAATTTGGAAAAATTTTGGTCCATCAATAAATCAAGTATAAATTGAAAAAATATACATTCGGAATGATTAAATGATTAAACCTTTAACTGTTAATTTAGTTCACATCTGTATTCATGTTGTTGATCATAAGAGTGGCTTAGATTGGAATAATCAGGAATAATTCTATGAAAGCAACATCGATTACTCCAATTGATAGGTTGAATCGAGAAGGTATCCTGTCAAGGCACGAGAATTTAAAATCAGGTATGTGCATCCTCTATAATTATAAAAGTAAGTCAATGATACATCGCATCCTATATAAACCTGTCTAGTTATATGGCCACAATAGATTTGATCCCTTACTGAAAACATCCAAGCTTTATCTTCAGAAACATTTTCAATTCTTGTCGGATCATTCCACTATGATGCAGCTATCCCATACATCGATGGGTGATAAAGGTAACCACCTTGATATACTTCTTATTGTGTACCAAGCTTCTGTAGTGGGGTGTGCATTATTGGGACCTACTGTATGGTAGACACTGTGTTATGGCTAACAGGTGCTAGAGATACAGTGTTTCTACTAACTGATACCGTACTTGGTCTGACTCAGAGGTGTTGGTGTAGCATTGGCAACTAGGGTAGTAATTCCCATGGTAACTTAGATAGTCGATATCATCTGTTATTGCTTTTGTATTTTATCGAATTAAGTTTATTACAACAGTGACCAAGGCATTTCGTGGTCCAGGTAGATTGGCTGGAGTGGCCTGGTTATTCACCCCCTTTGATTTGCTCCAGTCTGATTATCATTATTTGACATCTGCTCAAATAGATTCTCATTACCCATTCTCGACCTAGATAGTGGTAGGGTCGGGTTGCAACCTCTTCTTAATGCTCAGCGGGTGATGGATCAATGTATTGGCGGATCTCACACTGAGTCTCTACGTCACCTAGGGGTATAACTTTATCTCATTTTATAGTTACTCTTATTCGGTATTTGGCCATGGTTCTTCTATCTCTGTTGGATTCAGTCCGAGATCTTTCCCTTTACCTTTGTAGGGATTTAGGCGTTAGTAGCCATTTTTCTTCTTTCCCTATCATACATCGAGTTCCACATCTTGTGAGTACCAACTCGATATTACAATTTTTTTGCTTTATAGATGCTTCCTTCTTGTTACTGTACTATATCCTTTGTATACTCAGGCAACTATCCGACTTGAAGACTGTACCATATGTTATTTATTTATCGGGATACATTTAGATTTTCTTTTTCTTCTGTCTATATATACATATGGTTTCACCTTTAATATGTACATTATTGTCTTATTTAAGTTCTATCTCAACCAGCATAGGTGCTTATGGTGTATTTGTATTAAAGTTTTTAATTTATCCTAACTCATTTCATGAACTCTTGTGGAAGTATTCAAGTTTGATGGGCAAGGCCTGAGAGCTCTAATACCAAGTTATCACACCCTAATTCTGGACTAACCAATGGTGTGATGAACCATCATGAGAAACCAACGGTTCAAACCAGGATCTCGTATAGGCTATGCCAACCATGTTAAACCAAAACATATTCCAATAATCAGAGATATTTGAGAAAATAACGGAAATCTTGTTAATAATGAACTAAGGTCTACATGATAAATAAATAATGATCCAACTATCTCCAATTAACCAAAACATAATTAATACATATTACAAGTATCAAAATACAAAAGTTAAACACTAAGCGTAATCACGGTGGAAACACTCGCTTGATGAGTCTTGCTCGTCCTCCATAGCTTGCACATCCATAGCCACTACATGTCCATACATTGGCGTATTCATGTAGTCTTCAATAGTAACACCTGCAACATCAGAAACTAAAAATAATTGCGTGTCCGAGGGTCAGCTCTCCAACTTGAGCTCAGTAAGAATACAAAACAATGCAATAAACATATGCATGCATTCAATTCATATCTTTGGTCTGATTTTTAAGTTTGCAATGTGCTATAAAAAGGTTTGGAGGCCCTCGCACCTCTACACTCGAGTGTGTGAATTTGTCCAATGGATCAAACACCATTGTCGTCCCACATACACCTACCATAGAATAGAGATAGTGTTAAAGTGTCCCGATCACACATAGCCAACACTTCCCCTGATGCCCTACCTATATCAACACGTAAGCCCTTACTGGCGAGGGCTTGCAAACTGGGTTCGCAACTAACCAATCCTAATTTCATCCAGTGTATCCAAGGCCTCACCCCAGCATCCCTCAATACGTCCATAGAGATAGAGCTAAGGCCCCCCGACAGAGTCAAAGACTACATGGTCTAAGACGACCTCCCCTGATGCCCTTCGATATAATAGTTCTGCTAAGGTAATGGTGATACGATGATGTCAGTGAACAAGACTTAAGTAGAGATAGAGCTAGAGTCTGGTGACCAGGATGAACCACAATGTCACATCCTTCCCCTGATGCTCCACTCGCATCAAGTACACTAACCACACACACATAATCACATGCCTATTTCAGGCATCATCATCATCATCATATTATAAATAGACATAAATAAATATGCATAAGCAATAATAACAGGAATATTGGATGACATGTGAGATGTATATTACAAGCATACAAGCATAGAATCAATTATGGCATTGGACTCAATAAAATAAACAACTTGTTATTAGTCAAATAGTTTAGGTTCTTTTCCCTCACCTTTGATTGATGTTTGTTCCTCTCCCAAGCTTTGGAAGTCACTTTGAATCTATTAAGAACCTAAACAATTAATGTATGTAGGTTAGGGTTTAAGTTTACCAAGTTACAGTAGTCAAAAACCTTGTCTGGTCTTAAAATATGATTGTTGTTATGTGTGATCGGACGTGTGGTCAGACCTGTGTTCGCAATATATGCGACCACACCCTGCTACCACACCTTTCCTAAAAACTTCCCAAATAGCTATGGTCGATCCTCTGGTCACCCTATGGTCGACCACAGGCTGCGACCACATGATGTTTGGTTAATTTTTCATCTTTAATCTGAATCTGAATTCTTCCTGAGTCAATTCCTTAGCTCATCACTTGGGTTCATCCTATGATTATCCTATGGTCATTATTTATAGTTTCTCATTAACCATTATCCCTAATCTATTCTATTATGGTTTTCATTAGAAATTTCATAACCGAAATCGTTACATTAGATTCAACACATCAACTTCATAGAAGGAACCTATCCTATCTGATCTAGCCTACATAGTCAAGTCCATACCTTAAGCTTGTTGTAGGGAGCTAGAACCTTCTCTTGCAAAACCTTCTTCTTAGTTTTCTTCTCCAAATCACCTTCTTCTCCTTCTTTTCCTCTCTCTCTCTCTCTTTTCCTCTTAGGTTTAGAGTTTCAATTTGGGTTCTAAAAGAGTAAGAGAGGCTAAGGAACATCTCTTATATAGAGAAAAACCTCTATATAGAGTCCCACTTTAATTAGGAAAGAGATCCCTTAAGTTTTGGAAAGTTTCCAAAACTCGGAGTCTGTTCTGCATAGTGTAATCGCACATGGGGTCGCAGATTCCGTCTACCACACGTCTCAGAACTATAACCACACGTCCTAGACTCAAGTGGTATCAATATTTTGAGGTGTGGTCGACCACACCTGTTTAGGTATAGGACCACACATCTCAATTAGATGATTTTGGTTTAAATTACATACTTAGCCTTGTGGTTTCTTCATACAATTGACTCACTTGAGCTGGTTATGATGGGAAGACCGGTCACGACACGAGAACGTAAGGTTAGACCTGGTTCGTGGCGTGCGGGTCTTACAAGGGATTGTCCTATAGCTACCCTTGACCTAAAACCTTAGTTTTGAAATGTTGGGTGAGGCTTCATAGATTCTTGTTTAAGATTTATCATTTTTTCATTTTCCATTTTTACTGTTCCCATAAATGTAGGTGCATACATGCACGTCCCCACACCTAATATGTATGCTAGGTGTAGAGCATGGCAGTTCGACTAGGATATTGTAGAGAGTAAGTTATTGCCAAAATGAATATCAATTAAATATGATAGTTAATGTACTATATCATGAGTAGCAAACATCTGACTTCCCAAACATGTTTAAATATGCATATAATCTCATAATAACACATCATCTCATTATTCTATGCCAAATATAATAAAATGATAGTAAAAGTATCAAATCACTCAATGAATATGAGTTTGACAGACATACATTCTGTGTTCTGTCTTGCACAGATTTAAAACGCTATCTTTACAAATTCTACTAAGGCACAAAATATACCATTTTGAAGGTCTTTTCCAGATCTACGAGTTCTTTGAAGAAGTCAAGCTCAGACTAGGTCTCCTTGGGGGTCAAAATCAGCCTACAAGGTTAAACTATGAAAATTGGCCAGACTAATTTCTTGATTCAAACCAGCCATGGGAAAATAATCATAAAATACTCCTCAATCATGCAAATAATTATCTGTTGACATGGCTGTTTTCTAGACTCATGTGGCTAACTTTTCCTTAAAGGAAGCAATATCATACAAGGTCTCTACAGGTCACTTATGCGTGCATTTTCATGAAATTCACTACAAACAATAGATTCTGTCGACCTTTTTCAAAACATGCATATGGGACTTCATACTTATTCAAATTGAGCTCAAAATACATTTTCTAAAAGAAGAATCAAAGACTTAAATGTTATGTCAAGGAAATTAATCCTAACAGAGAACCAAAATGGATCAAATATGAACCACAAGTGCAGGCATGTACACTGGTCAAGTCTCTTCTATATTCTTAAATATAAACCATAAATTCCATATAAAATCAACCACAGAATGAAAATGGAATATAAAGACATGGTTATGTAGCTAACTGACATATCTAACACTTTATTAATATTTATATTGTACAAATAGAAAGGTCCTCATGGAACAAACATCATTTCTCAATCATACAAAATATTATGCTCTAATTAGCTCTAAAACAGACCAGGGTATACTTCAAAAATCATATCAAATTCATTAAAAATCAGAAAAATCCTATATTGGTGCAAATTTTAAATGACTTCCATATGTAAAACTTTTGTTAAGAAAGAGTTTTCAAATTATGGTTGGAGGTCCTTATTTTAAAGCTTTTTTGATGAGGGTTTGCAGTGTACTCAAGGAGGACAGTAGTACCATTAGAGAATTTTTATCTGGATTTTCTCAATCCAAATGAGTCAAAATTTGTAGGGGAACCTTCTGACATATATATGAGTGTCACATAAAATTTTAGTCTTTAATTCATCAAACATTTGTATAAGATGCATGTCCCAAAATTTGGTTTCAAATATGGAATTTCCAAAATTGAAATCCAACTTGTGAAAAACACTAAAAATACACAAACATCATCATATGACATTCAATTTTTTACTAATGAGTGCTTTAAATATATTTTAATACATGAAAAATATCAAGCATGAGCATTACATCATAAACACGCACACAATATAGCATCTGTAATCATGATTTATCAAAAATAAGCTTATTCAAACAATTTTCGACATCTTAGCACCATGGAATCTATCAAAAAGAAGTTTGGTTACAGCAATGGGTGAAGGGCCATGAATTGCAGATAAATGCTAGAAAAAATAACAAGGGAAAAGGAACTTATCTGGTTGTAGAGAGTTCTTTTTCTCTTAGCATCTCCTTCTTCTTTTTCTTCTTTGATTTCTCTTCTCCCACCGTACTCTCCCTCAATTTCCTCTCTCAATTTTTTTTCTCCTCCCTCTCCCTCAATTTCGGCTCTTTTTTTTAGCTCCCCCCTTTCTCTCAATTTTGGCTCACTTTTTAGATCTCCTCTCCCTCTCTCAATTTCGGCTCCCTCTTTTAAATCTCCTCTCATAATTTTTTTCTTCTTTTCTTTTCTTTCTATTAAATTTCAGTTTCCTCACTCTCTCTCTCCTCTTTCCTTTTCTATTCTCTCTCCATCGAATCTCTCCCTCTATCATTGGATTCTCTTTTTTTTTCTTTCCTTATTCTTCTCCTTTAGGTTTATTTAGAGTTTCTAATTTTCTTCTTTCCTTTTTTTTTCTCCTGTGGCTTTCTCTCTCTCCTCATGATCTTTTTCTCTCCTTACCTAAACCCCCAGCCATGGGCCCCACTACATCTTTCTTTCCTTCTTCTCAATTTCTATCTCCTCTTGATTTTGGTCTCTATCTCCCTTATTATTTTTTTTCTTTCCTAATTTCACCATGAAATCTCTCCCTCTCTCTTGATCTCGGTCTCTCTTTTTTCTAATTTCTCTTAGTTTGTTATCTCTCTCTTTCTCTAGATTTTTTCTTCCTCATTCTATTCCTTTTCTTCTCTTTCCATAAAATTGGCCAAGCCCCTTTCTTTCCATTCTTCTCTTGGCCAGTCCACGATTTCCCAATTTTGGCTCTTGGATTCACCCATCTTTCTTATAATAATATTACATTAATATAGCATATATGTTAACACTTATATATAATAATATATATCCATGTACATATATAATATAACTGCAACACATTTATATATAGTATATATGCATAAGGTGCACGCATATGGGTCGAACCAATTTGGTCTGGACAGACTTAGGCTGGATTGACTGGACCGAACTGACATAGGTTGACTGGGTTGGGTCAAGACTGGCTTAAATTGAGCTGAGTTGATTGGGTTTTCTCTCTTTATCATTTAATGGGCCATTTTGGCTGTAATTTTGAACGGAATCTTTCGCCGGCCTCTGTCCTAAATTTTCCACATCCACTTTGAAAAGCATTAAAAATGTAACACTCTGGGACTTTAATCACCTGATTTGGATATGGGATGACCAAATTATAAATTTTTGAAGATTAAACAGGCCAATTTAAGATAATCAGGCTGGCAACTCTGCATGGGGTCTTTCGATGGTCTTTACCCCAAATTTTTCACGTTCACTTTGTTAAGCACAAAAAATGATGAATAATGGCATTGGAATCACTTCATTTGGACATCGGATGAGAAAGATATGAGAAGATGAAGTTTAAATAATTAAGCTTACGATAATTTGCATGCAAGCCCTTGGATAATTATTATTAATTTTTAGAAAATGCCTTTGTACTTATTTCCAGACTAAAATCACCATATCTTCTTCATTTGACATCAGAATCGAGTGATTCTAGTCACATTTCGAAGGTATTTTCAAGACCTACATATCCATGCAGGTTACAGTCCATGACCTTGCTATGTGGACCATTAAAAATCCTCTCAAAGCTATAGCCAAAATCCAAACCTTGCATTGGGGCCCAAAAATTTGCCGTATGGTTTCACTTAGACTCCTGGAGAATGGGGATCATCTCAGTTCTTCTCAAAACACTATAGAGAGCATGCCGGGGCTGATTAACTGTCATTTTTTAGAGAGTTTCACTCGCTTCCCCTGTATTTTTCTAAACATTCTCTCATCTCTCCCACTTCGCTGTCTACACTCCAGTAAGACTTTGTTCAGCTGGGGATGGCAAAAATGGGGTACCTATAGATACCCCTCTTTATCCAAGATTGTATCAATTAAGGGTAAAGATAAGAGAATCACATTTTTGCCTCCCTTACATCGGAAAATATGAAATTTCCCAAAAGGTAGGGTCATCAAACCAATCTATTTAGCTTTCACATGTACGCCATGGCAATTGCAATAACATCTGAACTAGCATTTGTCACTATCATCCAATCATGCAAGTTAAAACAAGTGACAGTTATCACGCATACTTCGAATGAATAGGGGAAAGACTACTAGAAATGGAAATGGCTCTTAGCGACCAATATGATTGAGATGAGGTTAAGAATGAGTTCTGAATTTGAAGATTGATAGCTCATTAAGACTGAATTTGAAGATTAGGATCTAACATTGAAAACTCATTGGGACTGAATTTGGAGATTGAGATATGGACATTGAAAGCTCTCCTCTCTTTGTTTCTTTTTTCTTTTCTCTTTTCCCCTTTTTTTTGTTTTTCAGGGCGGGGGACTTTGCACATGTTAGAATAAGCCATGGGGCATGATGATTTCATGAACAAGAATAGCATTGAAGATTGATTTGAACATGAGATATGATCAATTGAAACTTGATCTCGAAAATCTATTGCAACTTCAGCATAAGCACATGGATTCATAATCATTGTCATTCATGGGAGTGAGGAAATTTGATAGAATGCCTGAATCCCAACATGAAACAATGTCATTTTCCAGATTCCAAATTGAAAGATGCCCTAGTGAGAATTCTAGAAAAAGTTAGGAAGTACGATAATTTTTTACCAACGCTACCGATCAACCTTGGAGCTAATTTACTGAGATGCATGATTGACTGAATCATTGATTGTACATTATAGCTATCGAATTGGTGGAACAACGTCGCAATGAATCAATGAATCATAGCGCAAGATAGGTCAAGCCCATGATCTTGATTTGCAAGCTGCTCAAAGCTTTTGCAACAATGTCGTATCAAATTTGAGCAATGTAGGAATTCAGCCTAAATTAGGCACAAGGTGACACAGGATTTGAATTCTTCTCTCATTGGATTTGAACTTTGTCAGACTGGGCTTGGAGAATGAAAACGGTGACTCAATTGATCTCCCATTTTTAAGCAAACTGATTCGGAAATCAATTCTAAATAGATGCAAGATCGCATCTAGATTTCCTTTCTTAACATGATTGAGAAAAATAGGAAGCATGAAGGAATGATTGGATGGGCTTATTCTGCTAAACAAGAAAGCTAGCGACTTCTAAAATTTGGAGCCTGAGCGAATTTTTAAATGCATACAGAGTTGATATACATGATGAAGCTTGATTCTCTCGAAGAGGATGTATCTATGCCCCTAATGTCTGTATGTTGCGCTAGCCCACTTTATAGTATGCATGGAGATAGGAGGAAACATTCATTCTGCCTTAGAGTCGAGACTAGATGAAACCTGTATCATACATAAGACTTGACCAAGCTAGATCCAAGATGGAGGAGGGCCGACAGATAGGTTATAGATGATATCACTCAAATGGACCTCTATTCTAAACATTGAAAATGAGAAAATGATTTTTTCAACTACCTAAGGATGAATTTGTCTCTACCAACCAGTTTGAAAATGGCATTTTTGGCAATCTGAGGCTGCTTTGGCACTATAGGGAAGCAAAGGGCAATGATTTTAATAAGCACTGCTAGGTATGACTCCCACCAGGATAAGAGGAATTTATCTATGGAGGCAAACTAGGTATGCTTTGGATTCTCTACAAAGTGTGGGATGAATTCCACCTTGATTGCATCGGCAACTAGATCTTCTTGACATGAAGTCACCAATAACATATGGGTATGGCCAAAAGATTGGGAAGAACAAACGCTCTATCAACAAATATCACTTTAAATCATCCTCCTATATGGAGGTTTACTCACGAGCAAGAAAGTATCTCTTCCCCAATGGAGGGTAAATAAGGTTGCGAGAAAGTATTTCTTCCCCAATGGAGGGTAAATAAGGTCGATGGTCTCAAGATTTTTTTTCTTTCTTTCTTTGAACTTTCCTTATTTGTATTCATATGACTTCAGTAAAAATGAACAAAATGGTCTCAATGTAGCGAGTATGTCGCCAATGGGTCTGGGTAAGATTCTATGGCCTTTGAACTCATGGGTAGCTTCTCAATGTGTGATGTCTAGGGTAAATGGGTAATTCATACATCAGTCTCTAAATCGGCATCTACATCCATTGACAGGTAGGTGATTCTCGAGTAATCACTAAAGACAGTCTTAAAGGGACGGAATCCCACTCTAAATTTAAGTATGACAACAAATAGCTCTTTCCCTCTTGGAGTAACTCAAATAAAGTATTTGTTTCTACAAGCTGTATCAAAACACCGAATCAGTTGTGACTACATTTGGGCCTAAAACCTCATAACGAACATCCAAATGGACTGATAAGAAACTGTCCATATGGGTTTACCAATGGGAGATTGTATGGTTATTAATGTAGAATGGTTTATCCCATTGAGGAGATACCATCTTATTGGCTTTCTAGAAAAATGGACTATCGAAATCCTTGGACGTTGTTGAATTAGTGAACGACAAATGGGCATTCCAATCAGATTTAATGAATAATTTATGCATAAAGGACTGACATGCTCACAAGAGGCGACATCATGAAATTTTGATTGATCAATGAATGACTCATAATGGAGACTCTTTGGAAGACCGTCAGATTTATAGACAGGAGGAAGAGTCTATTATCGATAAAGAAATTATACTCTGATGATGATGAGGTGATGAGACTGTCCCCTGTGAAGGTGGGATGTAGTGGCCAAAATTGAAAGTCCAGTCCAACTTACGTCTATGAAAGATGACAAAGATCAATCTTACCATCATGTGCTGTCGATGTACCACAATTGGGATAAGTTTCCATCAAGCTTTGAAAATGTGACTTTGTTGAAGCATGGCAAATGAACCGGTTCTCTACCAATGAACCTTTAATAAAATAGACACAAAAAGATGCAAGAAACAACCGAACTCTCTGCTAATTTTTGTTGGGAAATGCCATCCAACATCCTTATTTCTTGTATAGCCTACTTTTTTTTTTTTTGTGTGGTAGTTATACATGGCAGTGCTTCATTTGATCAAGATTGGCTTCAAACTGGTACTCTTCACACCGAGCTTCTACTTTTGAAAGTTGTTGGCCTATGGAGGTTCATGGAAGTGATGTTTCTATGTCAACTAGAGGTGTTGTCTCTGTTTGGTGAAGTATAAAGCGCAATAGCACCTCAATCAATATTCTACTCTCTTGCCAACTCTTGTGGTATAGGAATCTATCAACTCCAACGGCGCATATCCATTCGGTCATATGTCTCTTTGATTGTCATTTGTATCATGCTCAACAACATCTATATCTGCTCAAACATCTATGCTTTCCCGGGCAGCATATCCATATGATCTGTTCTGATGAATAACTGTCATCTTTTGGCTCATTGATATTATTCCTCATTTTCAATGATATGGGGAAAGACAAGGGTTTGGCTCTGAGAATCTGAGTACACATCCCTTATTCTAGTATTTCAATTTTTTTTTCTCTTTTTTCCAATGATGTAGCTTTAAAATGGGATTAACCCTTAAGGCGTCTCAAACCTTCCAATGTTGTATTCCTGTGTATCTAGACCGATCATTTCAAGGTCATCAACAAATGGGTTGGACTTTCTTTTCTCAAGTAGTCGTGGCGCAGAAGTTCAAGTGACAACTCATCATCCATAACGTCTTTAGAGCAAGAATTTACTACGCACACAAAAGGGAAAGAATTCTAAATTGGGAAGAAATGTATTGGAAAGAAACCAAGCATAATAGCAAAAGTCCCAAATGAGATGATTTTTTATTTATTTGACAGAGCACGAATGGACTGGATTTATCTACAAACCTATCAGACTCAAGCCCAGACATAGACAACCTATCAGATATTGATAATAGCAAGTAAAGATAGAAATAATGTATCCGAGTGACTTTAATTGGTTACAAATGTCTTTGGCGACACCCTATGATTTGTTGCAAGACTAAATCCCCATTCAGACCTCCTCTAGTAAGGTTCATGGCACCTTCCTGCCAACAAGTGTTTGATGCCTGACATTGTGATTTATACCCTAGTTCAGGTTTAAAGGCATTCAGGTTCATACCCCAGTTTGGGATCTATTTAAGTTCAGCCTTGGTTGTCCCACAATTTTTGTTTCCTTAAGATTCATTCTTGGTTCACACACAGCTTACGTTCAATATACTTCTAGGTTATACTCCAGTTTATAGTTCATTGCAGTCCAACATCAGGTTGTTCCATTATGATCCTGGTCTACCCTGGCTTAGGCCCATTATGGCTTCATTAGGTTTCAATATTGGTTTACAGCTCCATTGAAGTTTATTATTGGCTTGGCCCATTACCATCTTGGTATATACCCCAGTTTAGATTGAGATTCATCATTGGGCTAGTCCTATTAAGGTTTTAAATCACTTTGCTTCATACCCCAGTATGGATTTTTAAAGTTCATCATCGATTTTCCACAGTCCAGGTAGTAGTGAAAGATGGGAGTTTGGATTCTTGAGAATTCAAGATTGACTTCGTCAGTCAACAAGACCTAGTTGCCAAGGATAAGTAGGATATTGTCATAGCTTAAATGTCTAATGAAGATTGGCCTACAACATGACCATAAACACAACCCTTTAGTTTTTACTCTTGATGGTTAATTCTATTTTGCAGCATCGGGTTTTGATTAGTAGAGGCAAACCATGAGATGGAAATTAGATGAAGGGGTTTCCCTTAATTTTGAACTGAACCAAAACATAAACTTGAGGTGACGATCAAACTACCCTAGGTATAAATCAGGGCATTAGGTTCAAATGGGCCTAACTTTCCTCAATTATGGCTTGAACTAGAGGTAACGATTGAACAGCTCAGGGATAAAATATTGACATTAAGCTCAAACAAATGATATTTTTCCTTAATCATAGCATGAACCAGAACATTAACTGGAGGCAGCAGTTGAATAGGCTTATGGCTAAAACATCAACACCGAATTTAAATGAAATAGAGCTCTCATTGATTCTGACACAAATGGGAACATGAACTAGATGTGATGATTTAATCGGTCTTGGGCAAATCTTTCATAGTTCCAACACGAACATAACATGAACCGGAAGTTACGGTTGAACCAACCGAAGACTAGATTTCTCTTTAAATCTAACCTGAACCTGACATAAACCAGAGCTGACGATTGAACCATCCTAGGACTAGATTTCCCTTTAATTTAAACATCAACTAGAACATAAACCAGAGGTAACGATCGAACTGGCTTGGAAGTATTCATTCACGTACCATCAAGTATTTTCTCAGAAAGTGGCATCCATTCTTGCCCAAATCAAATCCTCAACTGAATCAAGTTCCCTAGGTTGTTGATAGAATTCTCCGATCTGGTTGTCCTACCCAATCTAGAACATGGCTTTTACTCAGGGTTTCTATTTGTGACCATTGTTGATCTTCAAAACTTTGACAAGAGGGTTGAATAAGCTTTGGGATGGGACCCTAGTCATACTTCTGATTATATGGTATCTGACCCCACTGATTGATAGGAGTCCTAGTTAGTTTTAGAGAAAGAGAGTATCTTACTCAAAGGGTAGACAAGATTATAGGTTCAGCTCAACTCTCTTGGAAAGTATAAGAAAAAGAACGAACATATACATATTACAAATATGGAGTAATGGGGACAAAAAGGGATCACATACACAAACAAGCTGACTCGACCATACAAATGTTAGCTCCCTTATGAAACCCGTTAGATAAATATTATCCGAGTGAATTTAGTTGCTTTGACTAACCCCGTGATTAGTCTTAGGCTTCATAACCCAAACGGTTCATTAGACAACAAGGTCCGACCACTTGGTTCATCAAATTCAAGGAGATTAAAATGGATATACTCATTCATAGCTTTCATACAGGACAGTTAGCAAAAATGATTTATGACTAAATAAACCGATAAATGACCGTTCGATTATGACACCTACGTCGTGATAGGGAATTTCTAGTAGTTTTTTTAGCCAATGTGTTAATAATGATGGATCCAATATATTAAGCTTTTTGATAGAGAGTGTACAGTAGCCGTCCACTATGACGTGGACCTGATTTATACATTTCTCCTGCTCCCAACAAGTGAGAGTTCAAGATGCTTGTCATGTGGATTCTAACATGCCACCAAATCAAGAGTAAAAATGGACAAAACTTTAATGTCACAAGCTTAAATGTCATGATTAAATGGGTTTTACCATGTTAGTTCAAGGATGGACAAGAAAAAAAAACAAACATGTGGCTCAAACTGGGTTAGGACCAGCAAGGCTACCTTGATGAGGAGGAGTGGGCCTATCCCGTCTATATGGTGAATCATGGATTCCTTTTGATATACCATTTTGTAAAATATCAAGACCTAGAGTAGTATGACGCCTTTCCAGGTGGACCCAAGAAACAATCGTCAGAGGCCCTCATCGGTAGAGACTTTTACAAGGTACGTGTCAGGACTGTGCTTTTTGCCTAGCGGACAATCCCATATACATGAGGACCCGGGTCAACTAATGGCACGATGTGTGACTGAACTCATACCCCCCAAAATAAATATGTACAAACATAAATAATAGTAGCCCTAGATCTACCGTTCAATGTCAAATAATCAATATAGGAAAGTAAATTTGGAGTCTGAATGTGGAATCCCTAGCGGAGTCGCCACTGTGAGGACAAAGGGTTCTCAATCATCATCTTTCGCCTTTGATCTAATGTCCACCCATGCTAATGGACGATAATGATTTGGAGTTGCAACCTAGATTAAGGTCTAGGGCCTCAAAATGTGGTCTCATCATAGGATAAGACTTCTATTGACTCATGACCCAATATATCGGATTTGGCCTATCAGAGAATGGCTAAGCGTTTAAGGTACAGTTTGGGAAGGTGTTAGGCACCCAAAACTGTCCGATCTAAAAATCGACCTTGTAAGACCCGTGTCAATCTAACCCGGTCTTACCACCTTGAACCAGGTTTACCCGTCATGGTCGAGTCAAATGGACCAAGGGCGTGAAGGAGATCGAGATCCCAGGTATCAAATCGACCCAAAAACACTTAAAATAGGGGAAGGGTCGCATACCCAGCTAAGCAGGGTCGGACCTCCCAAAACTGAAAGTCAGACCCTCAGTTTTGAAGGGAGGGTCGGACAGCTTAGGACCCTAGGGTCGACGGGATCATCGACCCTCCCATCGACCCTCGGATTCTGCCGAAATAGAAATTAGGAAATTTCCTAATTTTTGATTGGGATTCTTTCCTAATCTCAGAGGGACTTATTTTAGGATGTTCCTACTCTATTTAAAGGACGTCCCTAAGCCACTTTCACTCCTTTCACAACCCTAATTGAATTGAGAGAAAGAGAAGAGAAGGAAAAGAGGAAGAAGAAAGGCAAGGAAGAGAACATAGCAAAAAGGAGAAGAATTTCAGAGAAAAAGTAATCTTCTCAGGTATGGATACTAATTCCATGAGTTTCTACAGACCTTAGGTTAGTTAATGTTGAGAGTGTGATCTCGGAGAAACCCAAACCATCAATATATGGTTAGGTTTTCATGGAAAACCATAGGAGAATGCATGAAAACTATTTAGAGGGACTGTACATGATTCCAGACCATGGAATGAATGTTTAATGGAATGTAGAAGCAAGCCATAGGACCCCAAACACGAAGAATGGATCAAAGAGAGGGAATTGGACCAAAGTGCACAGAGGGTCGCACCGAGGGTCGATGACCATCCGACCCTAGGTGTTCCTGACCATCGACCCTCAGTGTTCGGGAAGTTCAGATTTTGGGGAGGGTCGCACCCAGGGTCGATCCTGACTCCGACCCTACCTCCGACCCTCAGTTAACAGAATGGTTTTTAATTCTGAATAAATTTTAATTAAATTTTATCGACTTTGTTAGGTCTTCTAGCAATATAATAACACTGTAAAGGTGATTATAAAGCTTGAAAAAGTATCTATTAGCAAGCTAAGGTGAGGAACCAGAACTCCAAACTAAATTGGTTAATAACAAAAACTGTTTTCTATTTCTTGAGTCCTATGCTATGCTTGATTCTATGTGAATATGTTTGTAATGTGCATACAGCATGCCATCAAATATTTCTATTACTTGTTCATGCATATTTACTTTATTGTTTATAACATGATGATGATGATGATGATAGGAATAGGCATGTGCTTGTATGTGTGTGGTTGGTGTACTTGATGCGAGCCAGTATCAGGGGAGGTGTGATGAGAACGTCAATAAACGTTAACCTTTGGCGGGTCTCAGCACTTTAGCTCTATCTCTAACTCAAGTCTTGTGCATTAGCATCGTCGTATCGCCATTACTTTAGCAGAACTATTATGTCGTAGAGTATCAGGGGAGGTGGTCTCGGTCCTTGTAGTCTCTGACTCTACCGGGGGGGCCTTAGCTCTATCTCTATGGACATTCTGAGGGATGCTGGGGTGAGGCCTTGGATACACTGTTTGGCATTAGGATTGGTTAGTTGCGAGCCCAGTTTGCAGCCCTCGCCAACAGGGGCTTACGTGTTGGTATGACACTATATAGCAATAAACGTAACCTTTGTTATATAATGTTCATGATTGGGTGCATGTGAGTTGACGATAAACGTGATCTTCGGGTAACGTCACACACTCATGTATAGAGGCGAGGTCAATAAACGCGACCGTTGGCTACCTAAACCTTTCTATCGCATACTGCAAACTTTAAACCGGACCAAAGATATAAATTGATTTGCATGCATATGTATTGTTGCATTGTTTTGTCTATTCACTGAGCCGTGATGTGTGCTCACCCCTCGACGTCGAATATTTTTAGTTGATGATGCAGGTTATACCGTTGAAGATTATATGAATGCGTCTACGTATGGGAACGTGGCAGCCATGGAAGCTGGAGCTGAAGAAGATACACACGACTCCTCTTGCAAGTGCAACTCGTGTGTATTTGATTAGATATTTTTATAGATTTCTTTATTGGATTTATTAAGACATGTATTTGGTATTTAAATATTTATGTCTCAGTTGAAAACAGAATAATTTGCTATTAAATTAATGATATCATCTTAATTTTCTCAGTTCATGTTATTATAAGACTTCCGTTATTGTGTATTTACTCTGATTATGATTATGGATGTGTGTAAGTTTGGATAACGCGGGGATAGCCTATTTGAGATCTTGGTTGAACCATTGGTTTATTAGCGGTTCATCACACCATTCTGGTTAGTCCAAAATTGGGGTGTGACAGACCTCCTATATTATTCTACTTTCCTTAGACTCTATTATTCTAACTTTTCATGATCAATAAATGATAACTAGGGCTCATGGGGGATCTTATACCAAGTTGTTAAGTTATTCTAACCTGGGTTTAGCCAAATATGTTCTGAAAAGAAATAAATAAAGTAATATACAGTGAACCAAATCAAAGATTTTTTAGCAATAGACGGAATCTAAGACGTCCATCTCAAATTGCCTACGTATTCCAATCCTGGAAATCAAGTCCATAACGTAGTTCGAACAAAATGTGATTAAGGTTTTTGGATGAAATTTATGCTTAAGCTTCATTAGATTCAATTGTTCAAGTTAAAGTTTATGCTTAATGATAATTAAGATTGAATCTAGACAGCCTATGTGGATCGAAGTGATTATGAATACGGATATGGATGCAGAGGACCTAAGGATACTAAGATGTGGTATCGTACTTGGAGAGGTCCTCCAAGTTGCCTACGTATTTTAGACGTCTTGAAAATCAGGTACAACAGAGTTCGTTGTTTTTGGGTTGATACTCTCAAGGAGTAAAGAGGGACAAATACTCTCAAGGAGCAAGGGGGGAATACTCTCAAGGAGGAAGGGTTTAATACTCTCAAGGAGCATAAGGGTTTGATACTCTCAATGAGCAAAGAGTCTTGATACTCTCAAGGAGCATACTCTTAAGGAACAAGGGTTTAATACTCTCAAGGAGCAAAGGAGAAAAATACTTTCAAGGAGCAAAAGATTTAATGCTTTCAAAGAGCAAGGGTTTGATATTCTCAAGGAGCAAAGGTTTGATATTCTCAAGGAGCAAAGGTTTGATACTCTCAAGGAGCAAAAGGTTTAATACTCTCAAGGAGCAAAAGACATGATACTCAGTAAATGATATGATACTCTCAAGGAGCAAAAGACATGATACTCTCAAGGAGTAAGGATATGACATTCTCAAGGAGCAAGGGTATGATACTATCAAGGAGAAAGGGTTTAATACTCTCAAGGAGCAAAGGAGAAAATACTCTCAAGGAGGAGCAAAGGTTTAATACTCTCAAGGAATAAGGGTTTGATACTCTCAAGGAGAAAATGTTTGATACTCTTAAGGAGCAAAGGGTTTAATACTCTCAAGGAGCATACTCTCAAGGAGCAAGGGGTTTGATAGTCTCAAGGAGCAAGGGTTTGATACTCTCAAAGAGCAAAGGGTTTGATACTCTCAAGGAGCAAAGATATGATACTCTCAAGGAGCAAGGATGTGGTACTCTCATGGAGCAAGGATGTGAGTACATATTTAGGAATCTCTCTAAACTGCCTACATATCTTAGGGTACTGCCCTTAGAATTAGGATCCACGTAGTTCGAAAGCGGATTCAATCATTGATGTGTATATTCTTTTAAAATAAGAGTGTAGAACCTAAATGCTCTATGATTGAATTCACATCACACCTAACTTGGTCTCTATACCCTATAGAAAATGAGCTGAGGAGTAGCGATTGTCCTAAAGCTACCCTTGACCTAAAACCCTAATTTAGAAGTATTGGGATAGGCTTCATGATTCTTGATTAAAATTTATCATTTTTTTATTTTTCATTTTTACCCTTCCCATGAATATGGGTGCCTACATGCACGTCCCCACACCTAATATGTATGCTAGGTGTATAGCATGGCAGTTCGACTAGGGTGTTACAGAAAGTAAGTTATTGCCAAAATGAATATTAATTAAATATGTCAGTTTACACAAAATAGGCAGATAATAGCAACATCAAACGCATGGTAATGTATTACGATTAGCAAACAACATTTGACTTCCCAAACATGTTCAAATATGTATATAATCTCAAAATGACACATCATCTCAATATTCTATGCCAACTATAATAAAATGATAGTAAAAGTATTATATCACTCAATGAATAGGAGTTTGATAGACATACATTCTATGTGCTGTCTTGCACAGATTTGAAACCTTATCTCTGCAAATTCCACTAAGACATAAAATATACCATTTTGAAGGTGTTTTCCAGACCTATGACTTCTTTGAGAAGTTGAGCTCACACTAGGTCTCCTAGTGGGTCAAAATAAGCCCAGAAGGTCAGACAATGAAAACTGGCTAGACTGATTTCGAGATTTGAACCGGTCATGGGAAAATAATCATAAAATATTCTTCACTCATGAAAATAGTTATCTATTGACATGGCTGTGTTCTAGACTCATGTGGCTAACTTTTCCTTCAAGGTCTCTACAAATCACTTATGCATGCATTTTCATGAAATTCATTGCAAACATCAGATTCCGTTGACCTTTGCCAAAAGATGCATATGGGGCTTCATACTTAGTCAAATTGAGCTCAAAATACATCTTCTCAAAGAAGACTCAGAGATCTAAATTTTATTTCAAGGAAATTGATCTTGATAGAGTACCAAAATGGGTCAAATATGCACCACAAGTGCAGGCATGTGCATTGGTCAAGTCTGTTCCATATTCTGACTAGCTGCACCATAAATTCCATATAAAATCAACCACATAATGAAAATCAAATCTAAAGACTTGGTCATGTAGCTAAATGACAAATCTAACACTTCATTGCAGAAAATATTATGCAAATAGAAAAATCCTCATGGCGCAAACATCACTTCTTTGTCATGAAAAATAGTATGCTCTAATTGACTCTAAAACAAACCAGGGTGAACTTCAAAAATCATATCAAATCCATAAAATGTCAGAAAAATACAAGACCAATGCCAAATTTTAGATGAAATCCAGATATAAAATTTTTTGAAGAAAGAGTTTTCAAATTATGGCTGAAAGTCCTTCATTTAAAGCTTTTTCGATGAGGGTTTGCACTGTACCCAAAGAAGACAGTAGCACCATTGGAGAATTTTTATTTGGATGTCCTCAACTACAAATGAGTCTAAATTTGTAGGGGAACCTTCTGACATATAGATGAGTGTCCCATAAAATTTTGGGTTTTAAATTCATCAAAAAGTTATATAAGATGCATGTCCCAAAATCAGGTTTCAAATCTAGAATTTCCATAATTGAAATCCAACTTGTGAAAAACATTAAAAAACACAAACATCGTCATATAGTATTCAATTTTCCACTAATGAGTAATTTAGACATATTATAATGTACGAAAAATATCAAGCATGGGCATTATAGCATAAACATGCACACAATATAGCATCTCTGATCATGATTTATAAAAATTAAGCCTATTCAAGCAATTTTCAACATCTTAACACATTGGAATCTATCATAACCAAGTTTGGTTATAGCAATGGGTGAGGGGCCATGAATTGCAATTAAGTGCTAGAAAAAATAACAAAGGAGAAAGAACTTACTTGGTTGCAGAGAGTTTTCTTTCTCTTAGCTTCTCCTTCAGAAGATTTCTCTTCTCTCACCGTACTCTCCCTCGATCTCCTTTCTTAATTTTTTTTTTCTCCTCCCTCTCCCTCAATTTTGGCCCTCTTTTTTAGCTCCCCCCCTCTCTCTCAATTTTGGCTCTCTTTTTAGATCTTGTCTCCCTCTCTCAATTTTGGCTCTCTTTTTTGGATCTCCTCTTAACCCAAGAAAAGGAAAACGGTGGGAACCCCCCAAGGCGGCCATGATAAGAATTTAACCCAAGAAAAGGAAAATGGTGAGAACCCCTCAAGGCGGCAGTGATAGGCATTTAACCCAAGAAATCCAAAATCACCTGACTAGGTGTTCTGATAGGAATCAAAACATCTGACTAGACATTTTGATGAAATGCACCACCTGCCAAGGTGTCCAACAAAATGAACAGATCACCCGCCAAGGTGTCTGACAACCGCTGATCAGAACGCCGGCGAAGGTGTCTGAAGAACATAATCGAAGCACTTAATCAGAATCACCTACCAAGGTGATTGACGAAAACAAATCAGAACACCCACTAAGGTGTCTGACGAACACAATCGAAGCACTTAACTTAGTGCTCCGACGGTAAACAAAATCAGAATCACCCGCCAAGATGTCTGACAAACATAATAGTAAACAAAGATCAAAATCAAAATCACCCCTCAAGGTATTTGACAAACACAATGACGAACACAATTGGAATTCTTGACTAAGTATTCTGACGGTAAACAAAAATCAAAATCACCCCTCAAGGTATCTAACAAACACAACTACAAACACAATCGGAACACTTAGTTCCGACTGTAAACAAAGATTAGAATCACCCTCAAGGTGTCTAACAAACACAATTAGAACACTCGACCAAGTATTCTGACGGCAGTGAATTAGAATCACTTACCAAGGTGTCCAATGAAAATATTGCTAATAGACAATAAAAGCCAGGATAGCCACTTCAGGCTAGAACATGCATTCACAACAACACCATCCGAGAATTCTCAAAGAATAAATGATCTGACATTTTGACATTGATAAATTGGAGATGATCATTAAGTCAGGGTTATAATTGTCTCCACCACCAACTTGAAAGAAATGTCTCCACCATGAATCACAACAATGAACCCGCTCATCACCAGACTCCAAGGGAAATGCCACCTAATATCCCTACTTATGCACATTTTTTCTTGATTTTTATTCTATTTTTCTTTTCTTTTTTTTTCTGAATGGATGTAAAGGTTACCCCAATGCCACTTCACAGAATGAACAAGCTCATCACTAGCTCTACAGACAATGCCTCTACGTGAAGCACAACAAAATGAGCACGCTCACTGCCAGACTCCAAGGGAAAATGCCTCCCAATATCCTATTTTTTTACATTTTTCTTTTTTTCTTTTTCCATTTATGGTTTTTTTTTTTTTTGGATGTGGGGGCTACACAAAATACTACTCAAAACTAATCAAACACTTCTTTATACTAGGAACATAGCCTCTCTGCTTCAAGAAGCTAACTTTATATGAGAACTCTCAGAGATGACATCTTTAATTCGATAGGAAGTACTATTTCCATGTCACAGACCAAGGAAATGAGATGTTGCCCCAGTAGGAGTCCTAAACCTTTACATTCTTGTATGTTGCTTCAACTGCCCCAATTCATCTGAAGATGGTAAGGAGAAGACCTATGTCTAATAATCCAAAAATGGTTGCACAACTCTTGTGCTTTGCCCTAGTCATGCTGCGCCTAATCTAAGATCAGCTCGTGAGACACACCGATGTCAACAAAATGCTCTCATAAGAAACTTGAACACCTAGGTTGCTCTTCTGTCACCAAATTTGTCATTTGTATTCTTCATAGACGGGTTAGGTTTTCTTTTCTTTTAAGGCCAGGTGGAGTAGAAGTTCAGGTGATGCCCATCATCCAAATCATCATCAAAATCAGAATCGACAAGGGAAATGGAAGAGGAAGAAGCAACAAGCTTGGAAAATTTGGAATTTTTTCTTTTAAAGTAAGCTAGCTTAGCAATGAAATCCCAACTGAGACAAACTTGACATCTGATATAACATACTTGAACTAGACTCTCCATAAACACATTGGACTTAGGCCCAAACATGGCCAACCTATCAGTTTCAGATCATAGCAGGTTGGGATAAAATAAATCTGTCTGAGCGACCTTAATTGGATGCAACACTACTAGCAAGAAAAAATAATTGTTGTGGGGCCTAGTCTCAATTCAGGTTTGCACCAATAAGAGTCATGAAGCCCACCTGATAAATATTTGCATCTGTCATTCAATTCCTTGCCCCTTAGGTATATTAAAGCTCATTATTAGATTGCCTTACTGTTGGGCATGATGGAACACAAAGTTCCCTTGAACATGGATGTCGGGAGGTAGGAGGGTCAAACCTAGGAGTCTATGACTGACTCTGCTTGTAAGACCCGTATCGAACTAACCCGGTCTTACCACCTTGAACCAGGTCTACCCATCATGGTCGAGCCAAATGGACCAAGTGCGTGAAGGAGATAACGATCCCAGGTATTAAACTGACCCAAAAACACTAAAATGGGGGGGAGGGTCGCACACCCAGCTAGGCAAGGTTGGACCCCCCCCCCCAATATAAAAGTCAGACCCTGAGTTTCTAATCGGGGGTCAGAAAACTTAGAACCAGGGGTCGACGGGATCTCCGACCCCCTCATCAACCCCCAGTCTGTCGACAGAAATCGTGATTTGGAAACATTCTAAATTTCAATGGGATTCTTTCCTAATATTAGTGGGACTTATTTTGGGAGTTTCTACTCTATAAATAGGATGTCCCTAAGCCTCTTTCACTCCTTTTAGAACCCTAATTGGATTAAGAGAAAGAGAAGGAGAAGAGAAGGAAAGTGAAGAAGAAGACCAAAGAGAAGACTTCAGAGAAACAAGTCTACTTCTTAGGTATGGATACTATCTTCATGAATTCCTAATGACCTTAGAGTAGATAGTATGATCTAGGTGAAACCCAAATCATCCATCCATGGTTAGGTTTCAATGGAAACCATGGAGGAGATCATTAAAACCATGTAGGTGAATAAACTATAGTTCTAAACCATAGAACATGTATTGAATGGATTATAGAAGCAAGCCATAGGACTCAAACACAAAAGAATGGGCTGTAGGATGAAAATCTCGACTAAACCCACGGGGGGTCGGACGTGGGGTCGATGGAGAATCGACCCTACCAGACCCTAGCATTGACCCCCAGTATTCAGGAAGTCCAGAAAAGGGGTGGTCGCACCCAGGGCCGATGGAACATCCGACCCTGGCATCGACCCTACTACAGGGGGTCGCAAAAAATTGCTACCCTACCTGCGACCCGTCCTGCGACCCCTAGTTAACAGCAAGTTTTTTAAATTGGAATTAATTCTAATTAAACTCTATCGACTTGATTAGGTTTTTTAGTGATATAATAGTGATATTAAGTTGATTCTTAAAGCTTGAAAGAGGATCTACAATCAAGCAAAGGTGAGGGAACAAGACCTAAACTAATTGGTTAATAATAAACTGTTTTTATTTCTTGAGTCCAATGCCATGTGTGAGGACAAAGATGGAAATTTTTTGAAGTCACCACCTAGATTAAGGTCTAGGACCTTAGAAATGTAAAATTTCACCCCAAGGTAAGACTTCGATTGACTCATGACCCTTATATTGGAAGGGGTTAGGCACCCAAACCGCCCGATCGAAATCGGTCTCCTATACCTTTCCTATGGTAGACTCTATTTGTTAAACCAAACCAAACCAAGTGGTTTGATATCATTGAACTGAATCTGTATCCATCAGATTGCCTATGTATCACGGAATTATTCCAAAAATCAGGTTCACCATCGTAGTTCAGGTGTGATTAAAGTTTATGGGTGTGATTTATGCTTGTGCATGATTAAGTTCTTTGTTCAAGTTGAAATTTATGCTTGAAAAACTGAAAAATCCTATGGGTTAGGATCTGGATAGTCCATGTGGACTGATAGATAGTCCTAGTGAATCTAAGGATAATCCTATTTGGGTTGAAATATGGATAACCCATTCTAGGTTGGAATGTGGATCACCCTATATGGGTCAAAATATGGATAAATATCCTATGGATCTATGGATAGTCCAAGTGGACTAAGGTTTGGATCCGAATTTGGATTTCTCCCAAATAGCCTACGTATCCTAGGGTTTGACCTAGAAATCAGAATCTACGTAGTTCGAAATTGGATAACCCTATTTGGGTCAAAATGAGGCTTGGATTGAAATGGTTGAATATCTTAGTGGATCTATGGGTAGTCCGAGTGGACTAAGGTGTGGATAACCCTATTTGGGTTAAAATATGGGGGATATCCAAGTGGATCTATGGATAGTCCGAGTGGACTAAATTGTGGATCCAAATTTAGGATTCTCCCAAATGGCCTATGTATCCTAGGGTTTGACCTAGGAATCAGAATCCGCGTAGTTCGGGATTGGATAACCCTATTTGGGTCAAAATGAGGCTTGGATTGAAATGGTTGAATATCCTAGTGGACCTATGGGTAGTCCGAGTGGACTAAGGTGTGGATAACCCTATTCGGGTAAAAATATGGGGGATATCCTAGTGGATCTATGGATAGTCCGAGTGGATTAAATTGTGGATCCGAATTTGGGTTTCTCCCAAATGGCCTACGTATCCTAGGGTTTGACCTAGGAATCAGAATCCGCGTAGTTCGGGATGGATAACCTGTTCTAGGTTAATGATTGAGAACATATTCTAGGTTTAGGGTTTAGAACTTATTCTAGGTTTAGGGTATATAACCTATTCTAGGTTTAGGGTTTACCGAGGGGCAAATCATCCTAAATTACCCTTTTCATTTTGAATTCTAATTTTAGAAGGTTTGGCAAAGAATTCTCTTTCTTTATTAAGGTTTTTATTATTCCCATTATGCCATTCCCAAGAATGTGGGTGCATAAATGCACGTCCCCACACCTAATATGTTTGCTAGGTGTACAGATATAGCAGTTCGACTAAGGTGTTGCATAAATTAAGTTATTGCCAAAATTGAATTATTCATCTAAATATGGCATATAAAACATTTATGGTAATAAATTCACTTTTAGTAAGATTATTAAAAATCTCTCAAATATGGCATGTATTACAAATAAGGCAAGAGCCTATATGGCATGATCTAGTATGCTATCTTCTAAGCATGGCAAGACCTAATATGACCATTTTTAGGGTTTTCTACCCTAATTGCTATTTTCTTTCCATTTTTGAGGTTTTCCATCCTAATTGCTATTTTCTTTTCATTTAGGGTTTTCTACCCTAATTGTTATTTTCTTTCCATTTTTAAGGTTTTCTACCGTAATTGCTATTTTCTTTCCATTTTTTAGGATTCTCTACCCTAATTGTTGTATTCTTTCCATTTTTAAGGTTTCCTTGCCCTAATTGCTATTTTCTTTCCATTTTAGGGTTTTCTACCCTAATTGCTATTTTTTTTCCATTTTAGGGTTTTCTACCCTAATTGCTATTTTCTTTCCATTTTAGGGTTTTCTACCCTAATTGCTATTTTCTTTCCATTTTTAGGATTTTCTACCCTAATTGCTGCATTCTTTCCATTTTTAAAGTTCTCTACCCTAATTGTTATTTTCTTTCCATTTTAGGGTTTTCTACCCTAATTATTGTATTCTTTCCATTTTTAAGGTTTTCTACCCTAATTGTTATTTTCTTTCCATTTTAGGGTTTTCTACCTTAATTGTTGTATTCTTTCCATTTTTAAGGTTTTCTAACATAATTGTTATTTTCTTTCCATTTTTAGGGTTTTCTACCCTAATTGCTATATTCTTTCTTTTTTTAGGGTTTTCTACCCTAATTACTATTTTTCAATTTATCTCTTTCCAAGACGAATATGGCGAATGAAAACATTCCAACTATAGCAGTGGTAGTAATCCAAACATAGCATGTACGAGCATTCCAAATAAGACAACATGTCAATCGAACAAAATATGTGTATCATGTGTATCAAAAAAAACTTATATGCATGATCTAATGGTTTTGATTCCACATATAATGCCAATCCAACGGTTCAGATCCTTCTAAAACATTCATAATGACAATCCAACGTTCCAAACCATTTATAATGATAATCCAACTGTTTGGATTCATTTAAATCACTCCTAAAGATGATCCAATGGTTTGGATTACTCAAAATCATTGACAATGAAGATCCAGTGGCTCATGATGATAATTCGGCCGTTCAAAATTATTTAAATCACTTCCGATGGCAATCCAATGGTTCAGATCACTCAAGATAAAAATCCAACCGTTCAGATGCACTTAAATCAACTATGATGATAATCCAGTAGTTTAGATGCATTTAAAACATTCATGGTGAAGATCCAACGGTTCAGATTCATAATTAACATCCAATGACTCATACATCATATCATCACATGATCCAAGATCAACAGCCAGGTTTTAATCATATGAAATTCTCAAGATTGATGGTCATATTTCATTCACATGAAATTCTCAAGATTGATGGCCGTACTTTATTCCCATTAAATACTCAACATCAAAAATCGGATTTTCATCATAATAAATATTCAATATCCAAGAAATCAGATTTTCATCACTACAAATATTCAATATCCAAGAAATCAGATTTTCATTGCAATGAATATTCAATATCCAAGATCCGATTTCATCCATATCAAAGATCGGAGGCATGATCAAGGGTGATGATGAGAGATTAGATCTAAGGGTCGGGGGATGAGCTGACCAAGCATGGAGGTATTCGGTAATGTGCCGCAAGTGGGTGGTAAATAATATGGTTATGGTTGTAGTGAGGTTGGGAATGAAATTAAAAATGGATGGTGGTATGGCTCACGATTTTGGGCAGCTGCATGGTGAATGAATGGATGCACAGATGGTGCCATGGGGTTTAAACAGGGCATCGATAATAATAAAAAGAATAAAGAAGAGAGGGTTTACCTGGTTTGCAGATCTTCTCTTCTTCTTCCCTCTCTTCGGCTCTCCCAATCGGTCTCACTTTTTCCCTCCATCTCAGCCCTCTCTCTTCTCGACACCTTTCTCTCATATATTTTTTTTCTTTTTCCCGACTCCCTTTCTCTCTTTCTCTCTCTCCCTTCTTTCGGTTTTCTCCCCTCCTTCTCCATTTAGTTTTTTCTATTTTTTTTATTCTCTCACTCCCTCTCTCTCTCTCTCTTTCTCTCTCCCCCTTCTTTCGATTTTCTCCCCCTTCTTCTCCATTTTGTTTTTTTCTTTTTTTTATTCTCCCATTCCCTCTCTCTCTCTCTCTTTCTCTCTCCCCCCTTCCCTTTGGATTCTCCTCTCCTTTTTTTATATATTTTTTTCTTCTTCTCCGCCGCCCAATCTCTCCCTTCCTTTTTTTTCTTTTTTTTATTCTCAGATTCTCACTGCTCTCTCTCTCCCCCCGATCTTCTCCTTTTGGTTTCCTTTTTTCTGTTTTTATTCTTTTTTATCACTGCGCTCTCTCTCTCTCTCTCTCTCTCTCTCTCTCTCTCTCTTCTCCCGATCTTCTCCTCTTCTCCTCGATTCTTTCTTTTTCTGTTTTTTATTCCTTTTTCTCTTCCTTCCACTGCTCTCTCTCTCTCCCTCTCTCAATCTTATCGGATTTTCCTCTTTCTTTTTCTATTGTTTTTTTTTCTTTTTATATTTTTTCTTTCCTTCTTCAACTTCTCCACCTGTCCGCCCTCCCTCTTCTTTCCTTCTTCATGATTCTTTCTTTTTTTTAATTAGATCCTTAATTTGATTTTTATATATAAAATATATATATAAATATATAATATATTAATATATATAATATAATATACATATAAGACATATGTATATATTATATGATATATTATAATATATTATACATTATATAATAATATATAAAGAAATATATGCATATGCACCGATATGTATTGGTCCAGATCATAGTTAGTTAAAACGGGAACGGTAAAAAAACAAAACGGGACGGAACGGGTTTTAAACGGAGCAAAACAAAAATGGTACGGTCAAAAAAATGGTCAAACATTTTGAGAACGGCAAAAAAACAAAAACGATCGGTACGGGTTTTAAACGGATCAGATATAATACGGTACGGTGAAAAAAACGACAATATACTCCCATAAATTGAAGAATTACATTAATGAAACATGTAAATCTATTGGAAAATTATACCTGAATCAATAGGAACAGATGACATTTATAAAGTGTTTGGTCATAAAATGGTGAGAATTATCATTTTCAGTCAAGTAGTTAATTGATATTTTATGTTTGTCCAAGACTTTAAGCATGAATCCATATGAAGAGAGAGAGAGAGAGAAAGAGAGATCAATGGTGGCTTACAATATACAATTGTTATGACCCATAACTCACACCCCACCCTAACAAGTAATAAAGTAATGAGTTTATAAACAATTATGAGGAAGTGGCAGCCTTTAATCCCACATCGATTACATGTAGAAAGTAATAAGAATATTAAACAATATGGGATTAATCGATTCATTATTTATTAAAGATACAGGTTAAAATACGTTAAAATATGGATACGGTACGGTACGCGTTTTAAACGGGTTTTAAACGGCAAGGTTTGGAGTATGGAGTATTTTAAAGTATTTTTGAGATCAATACGGCAATATGCGTATTAAACAGTTGAGTACGATACGGCAGTACGGTACGTGTTTAAAACGAGTTTTAACTAACAGAGGTCCAGATTGACAAGGATTGATT